>JAZEWU010000042.1:4380928-4408379 GCA_036362915.1 Geotria australis
ATTAGTAAGGGTTTGTCACACGAACAAGACGTGGCAATTCTTTACTACTTTATCACACCGGTATGTTGGAGAGCGGACCCACGACATTTACAATGAAGATGCAACGTTTCGCTGATAGTTGGGAGTATTAGACATAGTCAATCGGCATGTCGCGCGCGGTCGGGTAAAGTGTGGGTACTCACACCGCTTCCAAGTTGTCTGGCCAGCGTAGAAGAGTAGGCCAAAAAGTCCCTCCAAGGGGCTGTCTGGGCCTCCGTCTAGTTGGGTTTATGCCACTTCTGAGGCTTTTTGGCAGAAGTGGCATGAACGAGTTCTGTTATAGCACGGTTGCAGCTTTAACATGTACACACACACAGATGTTCTCATTATGAAGTCTTCTGGTTGGTATCTGACATTTCAGCACGGCTGACAATGCAGTGAACCAGACAATTTCGGCAAATAAGTCTCCGTATCGCGGTGCGGCCTCGTTGAATTCACTCGGGATTGGAGTTATTGTGTTCAGAGCGAGAGCCCGTCTTCCCAATTGGCTCATTATGAGGTTGTACGAACGGGCACAACAAATTGGACGAAATTCTATTGCGAGTTTCTCCGGTGTTTGCCGGTCGATAGGGCGTCCGTTGTCGGCGGCAGGCAGCCACCAGCTGCCTTGGTTGGACGTGACAATCTCCGCGCGGGAAAATAATGGCTGTTTTCGAGCAAGATTCGTGACATCGCTTTTCAACATTCCTCCGGTTTTTGGTGATAAACCAATCTGGCTTGTTTGTCCGTGAATCACTCCACGGACAAACAAGCCAAACGTGAGCGTGATGGTCTCTGTGGGGTGTTGGAGGCGTATAATAACCAAGTAAACATTGCCATCATATCGATGTCATCTAACCCAGAATATGAATCATAACATTGGTCGCGAAAGCCTACGTAAAGAATTCAGATTCTCCACCCATTACCTATTTGTTCCGACTGTTTTGCAGTCCTAAGTAGGAGAACACACAAACTCCACACAGAAGGGCGACCGAGGCGGGAATCGAACCGCCTCGGGGCACGACTTTCTTTCTGTAATGCGCGGATTTTACCACTGCTTAGACACCCTGCCGCATTTGTGGTTGCGTTGCCTGGGGTTACAGGCGAACCCTTTCAACAGCACCATGGGACACAATCAGCGCACCACTGTGCGATACTATTCTGCATAATTTCCAACCCCATGGTTTTCAGCGGTGTGCTTTATAGAATGTTAAACCTTTTAATCTCGACAGCAATTTTCAAGGCAAAGAGTGCACCTACATTTGTTTCTGGTTATTGGTATGAGTATAGCGTTTAAAATCGATACGCGCTGATACGGTTTCAAACTCGGCAGCCCACTGCTTTTAAACCTGCACGGCTCTTAATCGCCAAACATCATCATCATCATTGTCAGAAACCGCTTAATCCTGTATAGGGTCGCGGTGAGCCGGAGTCTACCCCGGCAGACATAGGGCGCTAGGCAGGTATACACTCATCATAGGACGCCCGTCCATCACAGGGCACCGGGGGAAATTTAGTCAGCAGGCCAAATTAACCCATGCAGCAGCATGTCTTTGGACTGTGGGAGATAAACCGGAGTGCCCGGCGCAAACTCACGCGGACACGGGGAGAACATCGCTATAAATATACAATTCAATTCGCCGTTACATTTGCACATTAGTGACGTGCTAATGGCATTCGTGCCGTAACAGCCGTCAATTCCCCCCACCCCGTCACCGTGAAATCCGTGGCGCGGCGTTTCCACAAGGACCCAGCAATCAGTCTATCGACATGGCAACCGACAGGCACCCACCGATGTGTGGAGTGCGTCAGGTGCATGAGTGGGTTAGGGCCGCGGAATGTCTACTCTCGCTGCGGCTGCGTGGTCAGCACGATTGCCAATGCCAGGTTGGAGCAGTGGTAACAGCTGCGCCTGACAGAAAGAATGGTCCTGCCCGAGGCGGTTCGATTCCCCGCCTTGGGCGCCTTTCTGTGTGGAGTTTGTGTGTTCACCCCATGTTCTGCCTGGGTTTCCTCCGGGTTCTCCGGCTTTCTTCCAAAACTAGAAAAAAATCTTCGTTAATTTATTGACCGATAATATCATAATATCTAGGACGCAGTGTGTTGCAATATGTTGGCCCCGGCAATCCGCCTGGCTGCATCCTCCGTCTCTCTGCGGTTCCTCGCAACGCCTCCAAGTCGTTCTCTCTTCGAATTAATACCTTCGACATCGAATTAATATATGTGCCACGCGTTAGAAATTGTAATTATTAACCGGAAGACGAGACAGAACAAAACTAACCACTCTCTCCCCAACCCCGGGGAACCGCTGCGTCCTCTGTTGAATATGCAACGTCTGGTTGTGATGAGAGGGCCATTTGTCTACGCGAGAACGTCGTGCGACCTTTGTGAGCCCCGCGTGCCTGGCCCGTGTCGCGACACGGTCCTCGGACATTGTGCACCTCGGGTGTCCGTTGTGTAATAGATCGTCACACACCATCCATCCGCCCGTGTTCTGAACCGCTTGTCCTGATTCCAGGACAAGCAGATTCCAGCTCTTCCTGAGGGATTCCCCAGGCGTTCCCTGGCCAGCCGAGAGATATAATCCCTCCAGCGTGTCCTGGGTCGGTCTCTAGGTCTCCGCCCAGTGGGCCATGTCTGGTAGACTTCCCGGTGGAGCCTCCCAGGAGGCATCCTAAACAGTTGCCAGAACCACTTCAACTGGCTCCTCTCAATCCGACTGAGCAACGAATCGACTCCGAGGCTCATCCGGATGTCTGTGATCCTCACCGTCACAAGACATTGCCCAGAAGTCTCATTCTTTATTGCGAGCTCCTGTCCCACCGTTCCAGCCACAGGAGGAGCCCTGAACCACACCATGGCTGTTCCCTGTGTTCTCCCCTCTCGCTGTCCAAAGCCGAAGAAAACCCCACGCGGACACGGAGAGAATACGCAAAACTCCACACAGGGTTCATTGCTGTGAGGCGCCAGTGTTATCACTGCGCCACCGCGTTAATAAATTGTGGTTGCCTCTTTCAACGAAAAGGCTCTCATTAGCAGCAATGATTCACCCTCAGAAGCAATTCCATAAATTTGTGGTCGTGATCTGATGCAGGAAATTATTATTTTGTCTCAATTTTCCAATTTCTGTTCTCTAATATTTCCATTAGCTTTGCCTCGTTTGTACAGTTCGGCTTACACCATTAATTTACATGCAATATCAGTACTGTACATAATTTACATGTAATTTGCATTGATTGTAAACTATTTTTAGACAGTATTTGAATACATCTATCGCGAGCGTAAGAACTAATTACAATTGATGACCCGTGCAGCGTGCAGAGGTAACAAAACAACTTACCACCTTCCCTTAATTGTTTCTCGAACGAAACGAAAACATAGTATTTTTAACGTATCCCACAAGTCACACGGCCTTCTTGTAGTGGCATTTTCCAACATCCATCCACTGTCAGAAACCGCTTAATCCTGTACAGGGTCGAGGTGAGCTGGAGCCTATCCCGGCAGGCACAGGGCGCAAAGCAAGGCTATACCCATGATCGGACGCCAGTCCATCACAGGGCACCGGGGGCAATTTAGTCCGCAGGCCTATTAACCTCTGCCGCAGCATGTTTTTGGACTGTGGGAGGAAACCGGAGTGCCCGGCGAAAACCCACGTGGACACGGGGAGAACACGCAAACTCCACATAAAAAGGCCCCCGAGCCGGGATTCGAACCCGTGGACTTCTTGCTGTGAGGCGGCAGCGCTACTCACTGCTCCACCGTGCCGCCCTGATATCAAATTACAGCTTTGCCTTAATGACCATTAATACAATCGTAATTCTGTTTAGAGGTAACAAAAATCCCCTCTATTGTAACTCCACCGCTGAGACTGGGCTGGGTCTAGAGGTAAAACCTCTGGTCTGCCAAGGCTGCGGGGGCACCACAGGCAGGCGGAACAACTCGTAAGAAGGATGTCACGGCCGGCAAACAAGGCGACTGAAAACAAGAAAATCGTAAGGTTCTCGTCGTCGCTACGAGTTTGTGTGCGATTCGTTCGAGATGAGTGAGCGGTTTGTGATATAACCGTGTATAAAAGCGCCTCTGATAGCCTGCTGTTTATGGGCCGCCGATTAGGCCGCAGGCTTTTTACGCATTTCCTACATTTCACCCCCAAGTGGGCTGGCCAAAGTAGTCTTTAATCTCGTAGCTGGCTGCAGGAAATCGCTGTCTACGTGGAATTATCACGACGTTCGGTTTATTGTGCGGTGCTTGATCCGCCCAGCCCTGGCGACAGGGCTCGAATCCCGTAAAGAGCTTGCAAGCTCGCTGGGTATTTTTCTGCTGTAATAATAAACATCTATCTATCCTGCAGCCACCACGCAGGGCCTTGTGGGCTAGCTGACGGGGCTGTTTGGGTTCGGGACGATCTCCTTCTTTGCGATTCTTCGAAGCACGATGGTCAGCTTCTGGACATCGTTGTCTTTCAGCTCGGCCTCGAAGTGTTTGGAAGAATTCGCAGGCAATACCAAGTACTACCTGACAGGGATCGCGACGTGAACGCTTCTACCTTGACCCCCTTCGGGGCGATAACAGAGCCGATCGGTCTACATTGTCCTAAAATCACAAATGTGTGGGGGCGGCACGGTGGCGCGCCGAGTAGCGCTGCCGCCTCACAGCAAGAAGGACCCGGGTTCGGTTCCTAGCTCGGGGTGCCGCCTCTCTCTGTTTAGAGTTTGCGGGTACCTCTCTCCGTGTCCGTTTTGATTTTCGCCGGCTACTCCGGTTTCCTCCCACAGTCCAAAGACACGCAGCTGCCACTCACCCACCCACCCACACTCCCTCCCTCCCTCCCATCGTATACTCCGGTTTTCTCCCACAAACGCGCTGTTGCTGTCTAGGTTAATTGGCCTGTTGAATAAATTGCTTCCCGTGCTCTGTGATTGACTGGCGCTCCATCATGGGTATAGCCCTGCCTCGCGACCATCTACAGGATTAATCGGGTATTGATAATGAATGTATTGACAAATAAAAAAGTATTCCCGGCCACGATTTAGACATATATTTCTGACACTTTAAAGGTGTCGGCTATCTTTAGAATAATCATGAACTCGACATTTACTTGGCATAGTATAGTAGTTGCAATCAGCTTCATCACGTTTGCATTCGGCTTCATCAGGATTGTAACTCAGCGAAACGTCGTGCCTTCATTACAAATGTCGTGGGCTTGCTCTCCAACATACCGATGTGCTGAAGTAGTAAAGAATTGTCACTTGTTGTTCGCGTGACAAACCTTACTAAACTGGCTGTGTCGGGTGGAGGCGGGTTTACGACACTTATTTTTTACGTGACCTAACCCATAAAAAGAGATAATACAATGGAGAATATTGGTCACGAAAGCCGTATTAGGATTATTTTGAAATGTGGGTGAGGTTTCCTAATTTGTGAAACTGCCAATGAGAAATTAGATGGTGCTGAAATTTTACACTCCTGTTGCAGAGACAACTGAACTGCTGCTGTAGGATGACTTCTGGTGAATTATTAACATTTGGTACTTGACAATTGTTTTTCAAAGCTGTTCTTTCGGGAGCGCTTGACACGGCTATCCTGAAGCAAACAGCTTTGGAAAGCAACGCTCATGCATCGAGCCGTGAAACCTACTTCAGTAAATTTAGGACTTATTTGTATAACTCCTGAGAGACGATTGCCTTGATGAGCCCCACAACCGGGATTTGAACTCGCAGCCCTTGTGAGTTAATTGCATTCCACTGTGGCTCATTGAGCCAATACACTGCTTTTGACACACTGGTATCAATTAATGGAGTGCATTGATTTCCAATACGTTTGCAAATACAAATTAGATTTGTTAAGCATTAAATTGCAACTGAATCTCCACACACTGCATTTTCAATTTCATTTGGAAGGTTACATCGCTGAATCTATGACAACCGGTGCTAATGTCACTTGAAGGTAATACAAAAACAATGTTATTTAAAATGGGTAGGCGTTTAATCAGCATTAACAAAAACCGTCACGTCGTAGACTGAAAGGAACCAACTTGCATTCGCTGAAGATGACACAGTGTGTGCTTTTGGGGATCACTCGCGACTGCACATTCTGAATACTCTAATGCATTTTGATTTTTCCATTGGAATATGGCCTGCTAATAAGATATAGCACAAACAACACAATCTTTTCACACCGATCGCCAAGTTAAATTGGCTCCTTGCTGAAGTGAGCAAATGGGTGGCTCTCGTATACCATGAGCAGCTGTCAACCAGTGGTGGAAATTCCACTTTACCATGGCAGAGGACCAGTCTGTCATTGGACACCCAACCAATGTCGATTTCCCAAAAAGTGGTACAGTATTTAATAATCCTTAAGGGCATGGTTGGCTAAGTTGATCCATAGTGTTGAAGTGTGCCAGTTGTTTGTCGAGTTCTGTACTTTACCGAATTGTCAACCAGCCAAATATAGCATCAATCGTCAAAATTTCATATTAAAGTGCTCTTCACCACACAATGTTCCTCCGCCCCATATATATTTTTCGTGCACGTATTTTTTAGAAGTGGAATGTGTTAAACATGTGAACACATCTGATAATATCACACCAACACTGATAATTCCTGTGCAGGCAGCATCATTATAACACGTCCGTGAGCACGCCCACGTATGAGTGGCTCCGAATTGCGTTGCAGATTGTCTGTGAGCTCAATTTGAAATGTTGCAGGTCCATTGAATTGAGCATAGTGCAGATTGCTTTGTGAATGTTTACACTGCCATTTAAAGATGAATGGGGTCGGGTGGAATATTCATTCTGCTTAACTGACCATTAATTTGATACATTTTCTCACTGCCACAACAAAGGTTGTGTTAAAAATTGAGGGTTTTATAATAGCATGTTTTGAATTGCAATGTTTTATGTTTTGCATAACAAATGCATACAGTAACACGTGGCAGGTATTTATAATGCAATTTATAACATAGATGAAACAATGCTGCACATTTATAAACGCACACAACTGCTTAACAATCCAGATTTTTTTAAATGACACAAATCGCACCTTCAAATTGACAAAACATTCAACTAATTGACAAGTCTCAAGTAAACAATCTGACACCAATTAGATTTACAGAAGCCCCCTTTCGCTAAAGTGCATGCTACGTACAGACTTTCGACTTGTCAACGTACTACATTCAAGTAGTTCTTTGTCAAGTTGAACAATATATTTTTTAAAATCAAATTGAGGCTTATCCTTATCACTTTATTAACGATTAAGTCAGTCTCCATCACCCAAGGACCAAATGATTGCAGGAAACATGTTTTTAAAATCTAACCATTTGGGTTAGAATTGTGTGTAAAAAAATGTGTCAGTTTTCTTTGCGCGTGTGTGTGAGATCGTTGATGAAACAGTGGCCTGCATACAGAAATGTGATTCTGTTAACCTGGGTTCTATTCTGGACTATGAATATCAGTCACTCGTGAACTCTGCCTGGGTCTGTCTTAGGTCAATTCGACCTTAAAAGAGCGCTTAGTGTGCTGTGTAAACATCGGAGCAGGAGGAAACAACGGCAACCATGCACAGCGCTCGGTTCACTACCTCCGCGCGTCTCTTCGCTGGGCATAATAAGTTCCTGCATTATTCTGGCACACGTCCCTGCGCACGCCTATGTATAAGTGGCTTTGTATCGCGCTGCACAGTGATGGCCTCTGGTGCTTAACGGAGAACCCGGCGTGTGTGTGTGCACTGCAAGCAGAGCTCAGAGCTGTTCTCGCTCACATACGGAGCACTCGTGACGCAGCTGTGCAAGGACTACGAGAACGATGAAGATGTCAACAAGCAGCTGGACAAGATGTGAGTATACATAATAAAGTGCCAGAGGCGTCGAGTCACGTTAAAGCGTCATAAACCATGCCTCGCCCCAACACAGCCAATCAGCAAGGTTTTGTCACGTGAACAGAACGTGTCGATTCGTTGTTACTTCAGCAGCACACCGGTGTGTTCGAGAGCCAAACCCGCAACATTCACAATAGAGTACAAGGTGTGCGCGTTTCCATGTAGAGTGCAAAGCATTGCTGGATAACCGTCCGAGGAAGACACAATGCTAACACACAGAAAATACGCGAATTGTTATCCTCGTGCCTTGGTGTTCGTTCACTTGCAGTTGATGTCGAATCCCTAGGTTTATTGCTTTGTTTACTTCGAATTCGATTCGATTCTTCGAAGCGTGATGGTTATATGACAGTTTCCCATTGCAACAAGGTCTTCTTTAGTTGCAGACAGCCCTTCAACCTTTAGAGATATAATAGTCAGTGCTGGCCTTAAAGGCGGCGGGCATTGGCCTCTCTTCTTGCTCCAGACTGAGGGGCTTCTGGGATCTGTTGTTGAGCTTCTGGACATCGTTGTCTTTCAGCTCCTCGGCTTCGAAGTGTTTGGTAGAATTTGCAGGTAAAACCAAGTATTGACAGGGATCGCGACGTGAACGCTTCTACCTTCTACCTGATTACGCTTTATGTTCTGCACATTACTAGATATCGGTACATAAAGTGGGGGTAATCTGAGTGTTACTTACTCTGTGTGTGAATACCTTGTGTTTCGCTTCATCCCGCGCCTGCCCAGGGGTTACAACATTGGTGTTCGGATCATCGAAGACTTTCTGGCTCGTTCTAACATCGGCCGATGTAACGATTTCCGGGAAACAGCTGACGTCATAGCCAAGGTGGGAAATTAATTTTGACGATGTTCTTCTTTGCGATTCTTCGAAGCGCGATGGTTAAATTACAGTTTCCCATTTCCTTACACAGCCCCTGGCATTTTCATTGAACTCCGCAAGGTCTTTTGAGCTGCAGATGTTGGGCAGTAGAGCACAGACCAGGCAGTGTTCCATAGTATGGTCTGCTTCTCCACATTCACAGGTGGAGAAGCAGACGATACCATTCTCATTAACGATGTTAATGAGAATTGATACACACAGCAGTATACACAACGGTACAAAGGTAAAGGTCCCCCGTATAGCCTTAACGGACTGTAAGGGCAAGTGCCGTTAGCGAGCACCTATGAAGGTCGACACGGCACACGATGGGGGTGGGTGACCAGCACCACGCCCGGCCACCTTTGTCTCCCTCGTGGCAATGTTTACACACCACACTAGGTACTCATTTGAGGCTGAGTCGACCAAGGGGAGGCCCAGGAACGGTTCAGAAAATCGTCACAGGTGTTGGCCGTGAGCGGGATTCGAACTCGGTTCGCCAGATTCGTAGCCCAGTGCGCTAACCACTGGGCTACCGCTTCCCATTAGTATACACAATGGGACACCTCACCACGCTGGTGATTGCGGGCTGGTGACGGCAGAGAGCACACCGCACCAATGTGTTTTGCCGCGCTATCCTCTGCTTCCCAGACCCCACCACGTAGCCCCCCCCCCGCAGACGCGTATCGCGTCCTGTTGTGCGTGGAGTTTGCCCGTCCCGGCACAATGCGGACTCGACCCTGCTTGGCTTCTGAAATTGGGCGCAATCTGGCTGATTTTGTCAGAGACGTGTCAACTGTGTCTTGCAGCGATCGTGTTTCAGCCGAATGTTAAATTACACCGTTTTCTTTTATAATGGCGCACGCTAATGTAACTGTGACAAGTGATTGCCCGCTGAGTAGATGTGAGCATGCGGTAGAGAAGAGAGGTGTGAATAGGAGGCTTTTCACCCTTTTAAATATCAAGATATTTAATGCATTGTCCTTATACTGGTGGTTGCTTTTCAAAGCTGTTCTTTCTGGATAGCCATGTCGAGCGCTCCCTCTCTCTCCTTTGCGACGTTTCACCTCCCACGTTGGAGGCATTTTCATGCGTCCTTGTTCTGTTTGCCTTTTGGAGGCCATTAGTATATATAGTACTGTGAGGCAAAGCCGTAAACGAGGCCATCTCTGATGCAGGCCAATCAGTTTCAAAGACAGTGTATACCTTATCGAAGCATATCTGTTTGAATTTGTTACCACAAGTATGCGTGGTTAATGCAGACTGTTGATGCCTCATAACAGGTGTCTATTTGGTGTTTGAACATCTTAACACGTTTATGCGAGAATAGACGTGTCTAGTTAGAATCTGGCGCAAACCACTGAGGTACAATGTCTCCTTGGGGCCGGAGACATGGGTTTACTCACACGAACATTGGGGATGGGATCTGTGCTGGTGGCTGTGTGGTCACGCTTGTATTTGTGTGTGTGTGTGGAAATCCCAGTGCGCATCGTGCCATCAAAAAGTATATCTAAATGTTCCAAACAATGCCTGAAAGAGTCTCTATTTTACGAGGCATGCAGCTATCACATCTGTGTTTTACAGAAAGCAGGCCGATAACATTATAATATATAGGAAGCAGTGTCTGGCAAATGTTAGTGCCAGCTAACTGCCTTACCCCTCCTCTGCACCTTCCTCGTACCCCTGAATCAATCTCTCTTCAAATACCTTCGACATATGCGCGCGTTATGAATTGTACGTATTACTTTTACTAAATATTCACCTTGTATACATATTTCAGAAACGGGTGGTTATAAAAAAAAGCCCTGGATGACCGTTGAAGCTCAGTCAGATGCTTAAGAGTCACGACGTAATTTCTCACCGAATATTTTCCTGGCCGCCGGACGTACTGGAGAAAGCGCCACGTGATCAGTCGTCGGCACAGCCGCGGCAGCGAGAGGTATACCCGATGTGGTGTGCTGGGTACGGAAATATTTTTGGGGTCGCTGACCCGAATCGACCCAAACACACCCGCCTGAAATGAAACCCTGATTATTACAGTGAACAGCGTAATGGGCTCTTGAGGCAGGCTTGACGTGAAGCTGTGGAAGGACAAATAAGCGAAGCTGACAGGCTAATGAGTTGATCTTGGGTCTGGTATTGGGGGCATAATCCTGTTAACAAGTCTGTATGCTTGTTCATTACGATGGAGAGTGAAATTACATTTTGCAGCTCGGAGCATTAATACTTTTGCTTGCTAATAAGTGAACAATTCCACGTGTCGCATCCATTTCCCCTCTCACTCGACTAAATGTCTGCATGTAATGTATGCATTGTAATCTTTATGCAAATGTACGTTGAATGAGCAGTAAGTTTTTGGCAGGTGGTTAAATTTCCATGTTCTCACATTCGCATGCCTTCGCCCATCACTCACCACTAATTATAAAACAGGTTTACTGTAGTACAATTCCCATTTTAATACGTACGTTTTACAGTTTCGCTGACGTTAATGTTTTCAGCCTTTTGTCAATTCGCTGCCGGCTAACGATGGTCTCCCCGTGCCGTGTCGGTCACGAGGATTTCCTTTGACCGTACGTCACCGTGCTGCTCAGTACAGGTTTGTGAAGACAGGGGATGGAGCGCAGGTCCAGCCCTGTTATCACTCACCACTGACATTAACCGCGGCTATGAATCAACCTCGCCGGTCACTGGGCTCATAGCACAGTGCATTAACCACCTCACCACCGCTCCTCCGCTGTACAATATTACAACATTTCCTTTCGACAAGCAATATTTGTGGACAGACAATCCTCAAACCCTTTTCTGTTTTTCTACATTGTTTTTATTTTGTGATCTAATGTGAGTTTGGTTTCATCCCCCCTTCAAGCATGTGTTTGTAAGAAAAATATATACGGCAAGAATGTGTTGACCACGAAGGTCCTTTGTTCGATTCTCGGCTCCGGTGCCTTTCTGTGCGGAGTTTGCATATTTTCTCCGTGTCTGCGTGGGTGTTTGCCAGATACTGCGGTTTCCTTCCACGGTCTAAAGATATGCTGCCTGACTAAATTGGCCTGACTAAATTGCCCCCAGTGCCCTGTGATGAACTGGCGTCTTATCTAGGGTATAACCCAAGTTATCTACTAACTTGCTTACCCCTCCCAGCTATTTTCCACGGTCTAAAGATATGATGCCTGACCCTCGGGTGAAAGGCGCTCTATAAATGTTATTATTATTATTATTATTTTGTCCGCAGACGGCGTTCAAGATTTACTTGGGCGTGACCCCGACGGTGACCAACTGGAGCCCCGCTGGTGACGAGTTCTCTCTGCTGCTGGATACCAACCCGCTGGTGGACTTTGTGGAGCTTCCAGACAACCACTCCAACCTGGTGTACTCCTCCATGCTGTGCGGAGTGCTGCGCGGAGCCCTCGAGATGGTATTCCCGCACATTGCCACACTTGTGTCATTTAATAACGGTTAATAGATAACTTGGGCCATACCCGAGATTGGACGTGAGTCCATCTCACGGTACCGGGGACAGTTTTAGTCAGCAGGACGGTTAACCCATGCAGCAGCAACAGCACGTCTTCGGACTGTGTGACGAAACCGGCGTGCCCTGCGAAAAACCCACGCGGACACGGGGAGAACGTGTAAACTCCACACAGGCAGGCACCAGAGCCTTCTTGCTGTGAGGCGGCAGCGCTACTTCCCGCGCCACCGTGCGATGCAGAGGTTTGCTTGTATTGAACCAATGCTGCTGAAATGATGCGCCGCCCGGTGAGGAGCTCCGCTCACAGCCGCGTCGCCGCTCCGCGCGTGCAGGTGCAGATGGCGGTGGACGTGCGGTTCGTTCAGGACTCCCTCAAAGGCGACGCCACCACAGAGATCCGCCTCAAGTTTCTCAAGAGGATCGAGGAGAACATTCCGGCCGGAGAGGAGTGACCGGCCTGTGCTGCTCCGCGCAGAACAGGCGTTCAGAGAGGACGGCAAGAAGGGAGAGCGACTCAGTTATTTAATAAGGCCTTACGCCGACGGACGACGACGTTGGGATTTAGAGTAAGATGCACCCCAGCAATCAGCATCCCAAACAAACAAGTAACTCGTAATCTTGTAGGTACGTGCGTAGGTTCTGTGTCTCTGACATCCTGACATTGGGTAGATTGATAGATGTTTATTATTACAGCAGAAAAATACCCAGTGAGCTTGCAAGCTATTTGCGGGATTCCTACGATACAATAAACACGCGAATTGACAAAAAAAAATAAAGTATAAAAATCACGTTGAAGACATTGACGTTTCAGGGGTGCTTGAAAGATATAAGGGGTAGTTGGGTTTGTCACGATATCACTTTGATGTCATGTTCCTCCGTATGAATAAATGACAGCTGTAACCTGGCTTCACCACCTCAATATACTATCATAGTTGGTCCTCAACACCTCCATCAGCCGTGGGGAAGAAGGACAGATGTTAAAGGCTGCAGACAGCCGTGTGGACACAGCCGTGACGTACATGAAAAGGCTGCAACCGGGTGCTTGACCATAATTTGTATTTTCTCATCAGCGAAAGCTTGGATACGTATTGACAAGATGAAAGCGGTTTATTTTCCAGGTTGCATCTTGTTCGTTGATGTTAGTTCTAGTTGTGGCGGGGTGGGGTTGCTCTCCATAGCTGTTATTTCGGGATAGCCGTATTCTGACAGTAGCTATGTCCTGACAATATCTATGAAGATCGATTGTCATACATCGAGCCGTGGAAACCTACATGATTGCATTCTATATACTTGGCAGAGACCTAGAGGCCGATCCAGGACACGCTGGAGGGATTATATCCTTCGGCTGGCCTGGGAACGCCTGGGAATCCCCCCCCCCAGGAAGAGCTGGAATCTGTTGCTGAGGAAATGGATGTCTGGTCCACCTTCCTTGGACTGCTGCCACCGCGAACCTCACCAGGACAAGCGGTTTAGAAAATGGATGGATGGATGCTGACAATGTAAAACAATACGAGTAACATGACATAGTGTAAATGGGCAAACTTTGACGTCGTGGAAATAATTTGAGACATTGTGCCACTGAATTAACCCGGTATTCCACAGACTCGTACACTGAAAAAAATGGGTCACTCGTGGCGCTATGACGACACGTTTCCTCGCAACGTGACGCCAGACACCCTGTTCTTGTATATTATAATGGTATCGGCCAATCAAGGAGTGTGGTTTTTTTAGTTGTGGGAGGAACCCTGAGGAAACCTACGCATAAACACGGGGAAGGGAACGCACAAACTTAACACAGAAAGACGCTCGAGGCAAAAATCGAACCGCCTCGGGCAGGACTTTACTTTCTGTGAGACGCAGATGCCACCACTGCGCCACCCTGCCGGTTGCACCACCACGTTGCCAGTGAGGCCAATTTAAAACTGGCCACCGACAGCTTTTGCCACCGATGCGTTTTGCCCGCGTAAGTTGGACGGAAAAAGCAAAATTAAGGTCAAGTGTCATGTTGTGCCACGCGTGGTTATTGCAGACTCGATGCCTCGTAAAAGGTGTCTGCGGTGTTTGAACATCCTAACGGCTGTATTATTGCCACAGAGGGTGCAGCCTTTTCACTCTGTCATCGTCTGTATATTGACAGAAATGTTTCGATAGCTATCGTTGTGGTACTGCAATGGGTGTCACTGCGATGTCACTGCCCGTGCTGTTTCTAACAGTCGACGGCAGTGACGTTACCGCAGCGCTTTGATGGAGCGCTTGGCTGACGCCTTCAAAGACTTTCATTAGAAAAGCTTTAAACGCGTGTTGACTAGACGGCGAATGCACAGCGTAGAATTGTACCTGCGGCATAAAAGCAATTTGGTTTTGGGTTGAGTTCTTTAATTGCTATGAAATTGGTCACCGGTTAAAAGGTAATAAATAAAAACAAATGTTGGTGAATCATTGGGTTATTTGTGATAAACCTGATGTTACTTAAATCTAAGAGTAAAATTATGCACTTGGAGGAACACAATATGTTAAGTTCATTCATTCATTATCAGAAACCGCTTTATCCTGTACAGGGTCGCGGTGAGCCGGAGCCTATCCCGGGAGACAAAGGGCGCAAGGCATGGCTATACCCAGGACGGGACGCCAGTCCATCACAGGGCACCAAGACTATACTTTCAAAGGAACCATAACAAGACATGCTTAGCTTAATGCATGGCACGCAGACATGCATGGCTTAATCTTTGAGACAAGCATATGCTACTGGCAGGATCAACCAGGCGGCTTTCGCGAAGCTCTCGGAAAGCACGCCGCGGTGACCGCGGTGATGTTCCCTATTAGTGGGTGAACAATCCAACGCTCGGTGAATTCTGCTTCACGATGGGAAAAGCCGACATTGAAGGATCAAAAAGTGACGTCGCTATGAACGCTTGGCCGCCACAAGCCAGTTATCCCTGTGGTAACTTTTCTGACACCTCTTGCTTAATACCCAAAAAGTCAACAGGATCGTGAGGCCCCGCTTTCACGGTCTGTACTGAAAATCAAGATCGAGCGAGCTTTTGCCCTTCTGCTCCACGGGAGGTTTCTGTCCTCCCTGAGCTCGCCCCGCGGGGGGCTCTCGCTTCTGGCTCCAAGTGCCCTCGGCGCCCGAACGCTCTTCGCGGCGCTGGGCACGACCCGCTCCGGGGACAGTGTCTGGTGGGGAGTTTGACTGGGGCGCTACACCTGTCAAACGGTAACAATATGTTAAGTACTGTATATAAATCTTTATAGCAGTGCTCTCGACGGGATCGATACAATCAACAGCCATGAGTCATCCACTGCTAGATGATGGCCTCCGTAAGGCATCGCTGTCACTCAGTGTCACGATGGAGCAATCCATCTCGTGAGCAAACCTAATCGTCGCTCCGTCTCCACGGTGTCGTCTCTCGGGCAGGTTTTCCCTCTTTGTCTGCCACTCCATCATTAGTCTCGACCATTGGTCATCAAACGTTCTAGCGATCTGTTCTGGCCAAGTCCATTTCCTCTTAAGTGGATATGATGTCTCTGATTTGTTACCGGAGCCATGCACTTCACGTGATGTCTGTACGTCCAATTGTACTCCTCTTCTTGCTGGCCTGTTTGCACGCCGTTCAGTGTTCCATTTTCTTTGTGAACGTCCCCATGATTCAATTTGTAACCTGCAGTGATTTTTTGTTGTTGGTCGATTTGGAGAATCACCTTGGTTTTAGAAAAACGTAGGCTGTCCAGATCGTTGTAAATTATCTTTTTTTTGCATTGAAAACGCCACGAAAAAATCCACGGAACCACTTGTTATTTTCAAAAAGGAATATTTTGCGTTTATAGCAAAACACATTAAATAGTAAAAACTAAGATGTGTCAGGTGCGTGATGTTTTTTTTTAATGTTTCGGCCCATCTATCCTTCCAAGAGATGAGTGCCTATATTCATCACGCAAACGATCATGGAAAAATCATTCCTGGGTTTCACCCATCACTCACGCATCGCCAGATTGCAGGGTTCTCACCTGCGGGTCAAAATAAATCATGGGTTTCTGAACAAGGCTAAGCATCCAGCAGTCCACAGAGGCAAACGGACGTTCCGTTCCTAAATCACACGCGCCGGCTTCGACTGGCAGTGTAGTGGATGCGATTTAACAACATCTACGACTGTACCCGTGTTGTTTCATGATATCTATAGATACAATTTTGGCCAGGTAGGATTGAGGCGGAATGGCTTGCCGAAGGAGGTGGTGTCGAGATGATTCTTTGGGAAGGAAATTTACGGCGAGGCTAGACCAGGGTATCTCCACCTCTTGCATCTCACGGCTCACTTGGCCCACTTGGGTCTGGTCTCCACTGACCACTAGGTGGCGCTAGCAGCCCACTGACGGGTCGTGACCCACCGGTTGAAAATGGCGAGGCGAGACGATGCTCAACAAGAGCGTGCCGAGAGATGAAGATAGCAGTGGAAGTAAGACGAATGTAGCTATGGCTACATCGCACCGCTCGCTGTATTGTAATAAAGGGCGAATAGGACTTCCCTTTGAAATACCCTATGCGGGGCACATTAACGCATATCTCGGTCACCTGTCATCGCAACAGGCCCTCGTGAGTGATAGAAGCGACCGCATGAGCGCGGCGCTAAAATTAGAAGCTGTTGCCAGGTCGAGAATGTTTCACCTCCGGTACCCGAGCAATGGGAGCACAATGCTACTTGCAGTGATGGATAAATATTGGCTGGGGGGTCCCGTTTGGAAGCGGGAGACCTCACGTGGCCGCGGGCTGTGTTCAAATTAAGTCGTTGGTCCGTTTGCGGTCAGGGCGCCGTTGTAGGTTCCTCGCTCCTGAGATGTGTCTCTCAGAGTTCCGGCGGGGTTCACGAAGACACGAGCGGGAAGGTGCTTTCAATCACCGTGCGGGTTTTCACGCGCTCCCCGTTTAAAAAATATATATATATACGTAAACAATAAAAATTGGAATCTCGGCTCGGGTGCCTTTCTGTGTGGAGTTTGCATGTTCTCCCCGTGTCCGTGTGGGTTTTCGCCGGGCACTCCAAGTTTCCTCCTACCATCCAAAAACATGCTGCCAGGTTAATTGGCCTACTGAGTAAATTGCCCCAGGTGCCCTGCGATGGACTGGCGTCCCATCCTCGGTAACCCCTGCCTTGCGCCCTGTGTCTGCCGGGATAGGCTCCGGCTCACCGCGACCCTGTACAGGATTAAGCGGTTTCTGAAAATGGATGGATGGAAATAATAATTTGGAATATTTGACATTGGATTTGTCCTCGGCCGCGTTCGGGGCGTGGGGGAGTTTCAAATCAGCTGCTGAGCAGGGAGGGTTGGAGAGAGAGAAATCTCATTGTCCCGAACTAATGCAGTCCTCCCGGCGTTGCATTTGAGAGCAGGAATCTGGGGCAGCCAGGAAGGAATGCGCCGGTGAGCTGTTTGCATATCGTGGACGCCGCCCGCTCGTGCCATTTGAAGGTGAGAATGGCTCATGGCTTCCCAATGGCACTAAGCCAAATGAATTCCAGCCTCTTGTCAAGATCTGTTCTCTTTAAGCACGATTTCTTCAACTCGAGCCCAGGGCGGAATTCACTCTCGGCGGAGGCAGCACAGATTTTTGTTTATATTTGTCCTCCGTGCGACGAAAATAAATAGGTCCCAATGAGGACAGTTTTATCTCAATTTAAAGCAGTTTTTTTTTCAACACGAACATTATGGTAGAGACAGCTTGTTCCAGGCAAATGTATATGGCGTTGTGTATTTAAAAAAAAGAATCGTGAATTAAATAGGAATTCGCCAAGCAACCGTATCCAAGGCCAATTCACAACCTGATCGTATCCCTCGTTAATAATGCATAATAAGAACAATGTGGACTTGTAACACTGCGCTTCCACTGCCGCACAGTGGTCGCTCACTCTCGTCGAGCGAGAGAGACTCGGAGACGCGAAGAGGAACCACCATCAAGCGGGAAGGCAGTAGCAGCCAGGCAGTGAGTCGGCGCTACCAACAATTGCCCGAGCTCTGTCGACCTCTGTAAACTAAGGTGGTATCGACCAGTTAATGTATAAATGGAGGGAACATCACGCGTAGACAACCGATGGATACTGCATCAGGCTGAAAACGAATGATTGACTGGAAGAGCTCCATTGCCTAAAACATTAAACTTTTACTGTTTTAGTTTAAATTATATAGTACAATAAAGTACATGGTTGGGGCGGCACGGTGGCATAGCGGTGAGTGCCGCTGCCGTCTCACAGCAAGAAGGACCCGGGTTCGAATCCCGGCTCGGGTGCCTTTCTGTGCGGAGTTTGCATGTTCTCACCGTGTCCACGTGGGTTTTCCCCGGGCAGACCGGTTTGCTCCCACAAAACCTATGCTGCTGCATAGGTTAATTAGCCTGCGGACTAAATTGCCCCCGGTGCCCTCAGAAGGACTGGCGTACCATCCCGGGTATAGTCCTGCCTTGGGCCCTGTGTCTGCCGGGATAGGCTCCGGCTCACCGCAACCCCTGAACAGGCTTCAGCGGTTTCTGACGATGAATGCATGACTATATATCTGTTTGTGGAGCATGGAGGCTACCTGTGCTTGCGTTTCACTGCCAACGCAGCAGCAGCAGCAGCCGCGGCATCTCTGCGCAATGTGTGTGATTTACACGAGTTGCTAACCGACTAATGCGTTAACATTCAAATGTTAAATCAAAGCTTCATCTGTGCGACGGCTCCCCGCCCACGGTGTCACAGAGGTTGTTGCCAGGTGACCCCGTGTGTCATTTGTTTTGTTGATTTTTGTAACGGTTCTCCAGATAACGTGGTTATACAAAATTGTTTTGGGTTCTGATGGATGGCCGAACATTTGGAGGAAACCTGCGCCCACACGCACACGGACAGACATACCGGGGGAGCGGTGGCGCAGCGGTTCGCGCCTCGCGCTACGAAAACCCGGCGACCCGAGTTCGAATCCCGCTCACGGCCACCACCAGTGACGATTATCTGAACCGGTCCTGGGCCCCATGCCTAGGGTCGACTCGGCCTCAAATGAGTGCCTGGTGTGTAAACATCGCCATTAGGGAGACAAAGTCGGCCGGGCGTGCTGCTGGCCACCCACCCCGTCTGGTGCTGTGACAGCCTTCATAGGTGTTCGCTAACAGCACTTGCCCCAACAGTCTATTAAAGCTTTTTTTTTCTCCCATGTCTACCATGCTTATACACTGGTGCCGGGCACAGTGGGAAACACACGGCGATCCACTTACAGAAACCCGACTGATTTCTAATAACGCACATTTACTTTCCGCTCAAGAGGTGAATGAATGCTCTGGGAAGGGCACACAGAGAAGGGGCTCCTTACCGTGGATGGAAACGTTGGTGCGAGCCATGCATAGAGGCTTCCCATTATAATGCCGTATTTATTATAACCCATCGCTGTAATTTCCGTGGGGTATCTGTTAACGGATCACCCTGCACATAATTTGCTATCGTGCTAAGCTCGGCATACGAATGGTTAACCCCGTATTGCAGCAGTTTCGTATTGCTATCTTCAGACCGAAAGTTACCATCACGAGACAAAAGTCAAAAACGAATTCAGTTCAACATCTCGGGAGGACACTCTTGTGGGGAGGGTACTGCAGCGGGGTGTTTTGGCCTACTCCTCTCTAAGCAGTGATTCGCCACGTGAGCGAAATCCAAAGTACCCCCAGAAAACCCCTTGCCTGCGAGGGAGATAATACAATTCCACGCGGGCGCGTTCATAAATCGACTTTTCCCATATTACCACATCTTTGAAATGCATTGCTTTCTGCTTGTGTATCTTGTACATATTTTTTACCCGCAATGTAAATCCAAATGGCATTATGGTGCTCCAAGCTATCAACACCTGTCAGGCGGAGGAATGCCGCTCGGTGCATATATTTTGTCGCCGAATCCACACGGCTCAGCATTCGGACTCTTGGAGATTACTGTACTCGTAACTGTGGACCCTTTTCCGTGGGGGGGAAAAAAATCTATCAATTATAACAATAATATGTTATTCCACGTCTATATACAGTATAATATCGCTAGGCATGCGGAAGGTCACCGATAATATCCTGGCCTCTTATTGGTTGATAGCCTTTGTTACGTCAGAAACAGCTCACTAGATTGTGTACAGAGTCTCGTGTATTTTTTTAATTTTTTTATCCATTTATATAGTTTATTTCATTTATCCTGTGAGCGGCAGGGTGGCGTAGTGGGTAGCGCTGCCGCCTGACAGCAAGAAGGTTGCGGGTTCGAATCTCGGCTCGGAGGCCTTTCTCTGTGGAGTTTGCACGTTCTCCCCGTGTCCGCGTGGGTTTTCGCCGGGCACTCCGGTTTCCTCCCACCATCCAAAGACACGCTGCCAGGTTAATTGGCGTACTGAATAAATTTCCCCAGGTGCCCTGAGATGGACTGGCGTCCCGTCCAGGGTATAACCCTGCCTTGCGCCCTGTGTCTGCCGGGATAGGCTCCGGCTCACCGCCAGCCTCTACAGAATTAAGCGGTTTTCTGACAACGAACACGCCACGTGTCCCCGGGGGTTTGAGTCATCTACATGCGCCTGAGCGTCAGCCAGGCCACCCACTGTTAGGACCCTTACTTACCCGGCTCTCCGGGTAATTTGTTGGCGGCGAGTTGAGGCCACAATGCGGGCCGCCTAATAATGAGCCGGGCGCTCTCTCTCTCTCGCGCCTGGTCCGCGCGTCTCTCCCAATCCCAGCCGCGGTAATCACGCAAGTGCACAAGAGAACAGCCGCAATTTATACGGTCATTATTCAGCGCCGAGCATACTTTATTTTGATTCAGTCTCTGGCCTTTGAATGACCTTTCAGTATTTTTGGGGGGGGTAATTTGAATGTAACAATGCACGGGATGGCTTATTACCGATGCCTTCCCTTCCATCTCTCGCTAATAAGGTATTATATTATTGTTATACGCAGTCGCCAGTGTGTCATAATCACGATTCAAATGCGCGGCCTGTATACGTAAAGTTACGGGAGACTTGCGGGGGCTTTTTTTCTTCTCATTCTCGCTGTGCATAAACATCGGTTTTATTCATTTATTCGCGTTTGCGTCAAAAAAAATTACGCAAATCACTCGTGAGGTCCATGAAACATGCAGCGCGACGCCGTGACATACACATCACCGGACATTTACATTTTAGTGCCGTAGTGAGACCCATTTTAGCGAGTTTGTCTTCTTAAGCCATGCGTGTGTGTGTTTAGAAGTTTCCTGACTTGTGCGAATCTCAGACTTGTAGTTGTGTGTTTTTCCTCGAGACATCGTCTTGACTTGTGGAGAGGGAATGTACGGGCGGTGAGTGAGAGTGAGGAGCATAGATGTAGGGGGGCATAGAGGTACATTACAACCAATAGAGGTACATTACAACCAGGGGTTTCTTTTTACACCACCCTCACAAGATAGGCCCGTTTCGCCTGTGACAACCAGCTTGTGCTTGGTGGTCGCCTATCCAAGCACTATCCAGGCTCAAATCCTGCTCAGCTTCAGAGGTTTGATGGCATCAGTTCCAAGTGTATTGGTGAACGAGCTCTTCTGCATACATGTTCAAAACACGAGCGCTTCCGCCTCACAGCAAGAACACCCGGGTTCGATTCCCGCCTCGTGTACCTTTCTCTGTGGAGTTTGCGTGTTCTCTGCGTGTCAGTGTGCATTTTCGCCGGGGTACTCTGATATAATCCCCATGTCCAAGGACATACTGGCTAGGTTAATTTTCCTGAATAAATGTCCCCCGGTGGCCTGAGATGTTGTAACGTGCTCACCCCTCCGTGCTGGACAACTGTTTAAATGATCTACACAACTCAACGGTTCCTTCCATTCATTCATTCATTCATTTTCAGAAACCGCTTAATCCCATACAGGGTCGCGGTGAGCCGGAGCCCATCCCGGCAAGCAAAGGGCGCAAGGCAGCGGATCACCCAGGATGGGACGCCAGTCCATCGCAGGGCGCCTGTGGCAATTCAGTCCAATAAGTGCCCGCCTCCCGGGAAATCGCCGACGAGCCTGTATAGGGTTTGGTCTATTATGTGCACGCATCCACGGAGGTCCATCGACGAGCCCGTATTGGTTTTGGTCTAATAAGTGCACGCATCCCCGGAGGTCAGCGCTCGTCAGCATGTATTAGCACTAGAATTACCACAGTTATCCAAGCAAAGGAACCATCGGAATGAACCAAACAAATCGCTCCACCAACTACGAACGGCCATGCACCACCACCCACTGAATGAATGAATGAATGCACGCAGACATGCATGGCTTAATCTTTGAGACAAGCATATGCTACTGGCAGGATCAACCAGGTAGCTGGCGGGCTTTCGCGAAGATCTCGGAAAGCACGCCGCCGGTGACCGGGCGCCCAGCCTCGGCGGCTCGCCCGACTCACTAGCGGCGTCTGCGGGCCACGGCCTGCCAGCGGCAGACCGGGAGCCTCTCTCCTGCTGCACGATTGTGCACACACGAGGAGAGAGGAGGGTCGGCACGCGCGTTCCACAAAAACCGCCGGGACCCCCTCGCACACACCAAGCGAGAAACAAACTGTCAACGAGAGCCGGCGGCACCGCCCACATGAAACGGGTGTGTTTCCGGGGGGTGGGGGGCGAAGCGCTCTCCTCGCGGTTCCTTCCAGCTTAAGAAAAACGGATTGACTGAATCAACACGGTACTGATGTAGGTTTTCACGGCTCGATTCACGACTGTTGCTCTTCAGAGCTGTTATTTCGGGATAGCCGTGTCACTGAGCGATCTCCATCTCTCCCTCGTGACGTTTCGCCTCCCACGTTGGAAAAAAACAATTGACGTTATACGTACACGATCTAACTCGAAATAAACTATGAATCACTCGCCAGGCCATTTGCATTCTATATTTATAACCGAGCAAGTGTTTTCAATGTATGTATGTTGGGGAAGCGGTGGTGTAGCGGTTAACGCGCTGCGCTACAAACCCAGTGACCCGAGGTCGATTCCCGCTCACGGCCACCAACACCGGTGACGATTTTCTGACTCAGCTTCAAATGAGTACAGGGTGCAGTTGTGTTACAAGGAACGCGCGCAGCCCAAGACTGTCAGCGGTGGCGGCAGCTGCAGGACAAACCGAAGCCCCCTAATAAAATATTTGCATAAAAAAAACCTCCCGGCTCGTCAGAAACGAGGAGGCACTTGGCAGCCTTTTTACAGCGATTAGACAGATCACGAGATGGATTTTCATTTATTTCAGCAGGAAGGTTTCCCCCAATAAGCCGTTAGGTTTTTTTTTTTATTTCACGAGCGCCCCGCGGCGCTTACAGGACCGCTGTAAAGGCAGCGGTCGTCGTAACAAGTGCCTCTCTGCCGGCGTGTTAATTACCGGCCCTTCATGTCTCGTTCGCGCGACGCGGGATAATAATAATAATAATAGCATTTTATAGAGCGCCTTTCACCCGAGGGTCGCAAAGCGCTGCACAAGGCTGCGGAGAGAACGGCATGTCAACAACATCAAGACAGATCAACTGAGAGTCAAGCAATAGCAATACATTATAGGACAAAGCGGGATCAAGGTAGAAGCGTTCACGTCGCGATCCCTGTAAAGTAATACTTGGTATTACCTGCAAATTCTACCAAACGCTTCGAAGCTGAGCTGAAAGACAACGATGTCCAAAAGCTCAACAGATGCCAGAAGCCCCTCAGTCCCGAGCAAGAAAAGAGGCCAATGCCCGCCGCCTTTAAGGCCAGCACTGACTATTATATCTCTAAATGTTGAAGGGCTGTCTGCAACTCAAGAAGAACTCGTTGCAATGTGGAAACTGTCATATAACCGTCACGCTTCGAAGAATCGAATCGAATAGGACATAGGGCATAAAGACAGCAGAGAAAATAATAATAATTCTACAACAAGCAAGGATGGGAACTGATGTTCCCGAGCAGACGCAGATCGGAAGAGAGAGAGAGAGAGAGCCAGGGGGTGTCCGGGCGTGGTGCTGGTCACCCACCCCCTCTGTGTGTGCCGTGTCGACCTTTATAGGTGCTTGCTAACAGCACTTGTCCCTACAGTCTGTTAAGGCTATATAGGGGATCTTTGTCTTTGTCTTGTCGGGCGAAGGTGACTCCTCCTGACTTGTTTGAGGCCCAGACAGCGGCCGAATCGGCGCTGCCGGCGGCCGCAAATCACGCGGCGAGTCGCTAAGGACAGGAGCGGCGCTCGGGCTGATGTAGGCGTTAAATACGCGGGCAGGACTGATTGCTTCAATAAGGCAAGCCGCCCGCACGGCACGGCTCGGAAGCGTGTGTATCCGGCTTTATTGCGTGGCATCAATAACACGCTTCACCCTGGGCCGGTCAGACCCCCACTGCTGGATGGTGGTGCCTGCCTACGTGCCGTTACTTATTTCAGGTACCGCTGAAAATGAGCGGCACCGTGGTGTAGCGGGTAGCGCTGCCGCCTTGCAGCAAGAAGCCCGCGGTTTGAATCCTGGGTCCGATGCCGCCTTTCTGTGCAGAATGTTCGAGTGTTCACCCCGTGTCCGTGTGGGTTTTCGCCGGGTACTCTGGTTTCGTGCCACTGTCCAAGCACACGCTGCTGCTACCTGGGTTATTTGGCCTAAATAAAGTACCCATCCATCCATCCATCCATTTTCAGAAACCGCTTAATCCTGTACAGGGTCGCGGTGAGCCGGAGCCTATCCCGGCAGACACAGGGCGCAAGGCATGGGAATACCAAGGATGGGACGCTAGTCCATCGCAGGGCGCCTTGGGAAATTTAGTCAGTACGCCAATTAACCTGGCAGCATGTCTTTGGACGGTGAGAGGAAACCGGAGTGCCCGGCGAAAACCCACGCGGACACGGGGAGACCTTCTTGCTGTGACGCGGAAGCGCTACCCACTACGCCACCGTGCCGCCCTACTAAAGTATCTCCGGTATAATAATAACAACAATCTACTTTTGTAACGCGCGCATTTTCTCCGGGCGCGTTGCACCCGTTGATTCGGAAGCGCGGAGCCCTGCTCCCCTGTAATGGACTGGCGTCCCATCCTGGGTGTAACGCTGCATTGCGCCCTGCATCTTCCAGGATAGACTCCGGCTTCACCACAACTCTCTACAGGATTAAGCGGGCCTTGATGAGGATGGTGATGACAGCTGAGATGAATTCAGTCAGGCCGCACCAGGTGTCCAACTGATGCCCACTGGGTAATGATGGGTAATGATGGTAATGCAGCCCAGGAGCTGCTGTGTGTGGAATGTATGCGTATCTCACACCAGCGCGCCGCATCCTAATGTTTTCATTTTTTTTAAACCCCGCCACAAAATCCCGATTTTCGCAAATGCTTCGGCACAGATTTTCCGAAACCATGGCGACTTTCGAGGCCAAACCGGGACGTTTTGTCTCTCGGCTTCATCGCTTTCCGAGTCTTTGTCACTTTCTGCTTACAACGCGTGGCACATATTCATTCAATTTCGAAAGGTATTAATTCGAACAGAGGCGCGAGGAAACCGGAGAGATGATGTTATCGGCCAATTAATTAATGAGTGGTTTTTTCGTAAGTTGTGGGAGGACACCGGAGAAGCCGGGGGAAACCTACGCGGAACAGGGGGAGAGAACACATAAATTCCGCACTGAAAGGCGCCCAATGCAGATATCAAACCGCCACAGGCAAGACCAATCTTTCTGTCAGGGGCAGACGTTACCACTGCGCCACCGTGCCGCCGCGTTTTCACCTGGTGAAATAAACAAACTTGAATTTGTAACTGACCTTTGCACCCTTCCTCACCCTTCCATCCACGTGTCTCACACGTTCACGCGTTCCGAGACAACCTGGCCCCAACTGCACAGCACGGTCTTGAGCTGCTGTCGCATATCTGACACATCATACATTCACGTATTGTTATAGTGCGTACGACAGGTGTATATTCGTTTTCATCGCATCAATATTGCATCGTTTCCCTCTCCAACATCGGCATCAAATGCTACGCAGCGTCAGTAATGTACAATAACTTGTTAAGTTTACACGGTTCAGAGCTCTTCAAAGGAGCTCTTTAGCGCGCTGTGCTTAATGGCCCATACGTTTTCGTGGCGTTTTAACACTGCTCCGTTGTGCGAGAGTGAGTTATTGACATTGTGTACACATTGTGTGGTCAATTACCCATCAGCTGTGACTAACGTATTCACCGCTGCAGCATGCTTCATAGAAACGGTATCTTGCCACTACAGAGAGAGCCGCGAATTCATCATCTCTGAGTTATTGGATTTCCACCGTTGAAAATCAACACGTTCCACCAACAAGCAGTTAATCACGGCGACTTGTCACACAGCAATTAATACCGTGCGGCGATTACTTGCGACCGTGCAAAAAGTTTGACTTTAACGCGTATTATCGAACTTGGATTTAAATGTGTCGAACCCTCAACAAAGATACATCTGTATTGATGTAGGTTTTCACAGCTTGATTCATGACGGTTGCTCTTCACAGCTTCTTCTTCTTTTCGATTCTTCGAAGCGTGATGGTTATATGACAGTTTCCCATTTCTTTACACAGTTCTTTGCATTTTTATTGAACTCTGCAAGGTCTTTTGCACTGCAGAGGTTGGGTAGTAGAGCGCAGACAAGGCAGTGCTCCATAGTACGGTCTGCTTCTCCACATTCACAGGTGGTTGTTGGGCCGGTCTTGTAGCCCCGTCTGCTCGTTCGGGATAGAAGTGTCGAGCGATCTTCCTCTCTCCCTCGCGACGTATCGCCTCACCGGCGTGATTCGTCTGTGGTAAGCACGCGGACGAGCTGAAAGACAACGATGTCCAGAGGCTGACCATCGTGCTTCGAAGAATCGCAACGAAGAAGACGCGGACTTGTTTCCAGCCGGTGATTTATTTCATTCCAGTTTTTCCCCCCACCCTTTATATTTCACATTTTACATTTTTATTGTGGCCGCGTTATCAGCGCCGCGCGACCCCTTGGGTGAAAGGCGTCACGCGACCTGTCTCCCGGAATCCATGTCGAATGAGCCGCGAGGAAACGGCTCCCATTCATTCATCCATCCATTGTCAGAAACCGCTTAATCCTCCCCACAGGGTTGCGGTGAGCCGGAGCCTATCCCGGCAGACACAGGGCGCAGGGCGGGGGTTATTGAACGCCAGTCCATCGCAGCGGATCGGGGACAATTTAGTCCGCAGGCCAATTAACCCTATGCGGCAGCATGTCTTTGGACTGTGGGAGTGAAACCGGCGTGCCCGGCGAAAACCCACGCCGGCACGGGGAGAA
>JAZEWU010000042.1:4408974-4423225 GCA_036362915.1 Geotria australis
TGTGCGTGGGTAGCTTGGTGTGTGTGTGGGTAGCTTGGTGTGTGCGTGGGTAGATTGGTGTGTGCGTGGGTAGCTTGGTGTGTGCGTGGGTAGCGCGGTCTCTCTGCCGGCGACGGATGCGTTCACTCGGCGCTCCGTCATCCCGCGTGACGCACTTATCACTAGTCGCAGCTTCTCCCCGTGTCCGCCCCGTTATTCGCTTCAGTCGCAGCGGTCAAACAGATTGCGCCTCGCTCGGGTTTCCAGTGACGGCCCCCCTTGTCTTGTAGCTGCTATTTAAGTGTCGTGTTGTGTTGATGCCAGAGTAACCAATTTCAATGTGTTGTCCATTCCCGTGTATGGCTTTGCGTGTTTTTATTCCCGTTTTAAATCAATAATAATAATAATAGGTTTTCACGGCTCGGTGTATGAGAATCGCTTTCCAAAGCTGCTCTTTCGGGATAACCGTGTCATTGAGCGCTCTCCCCCTCTCTCTCTGCTTCGCGACGTTTTGCCTCCCACATCGGAGGCATCATCAGGCGTTTCTGGATGCCGCCAACATGGGTTGGGCGAAACATCGCGAGAGAGAGAGAGGAGGAACACTCGACACGGCCATCCCGAAACAACAACAACATCCATCCATCCATTGTCAGAAACCGCTTAATCCTGTACAAGGTCGCGGTGATCCGAAGCCTATCCCGACAGCCACAGGGGGCAAGGCAGGGGAACACCGAGGATGGGACGCCAGTCCATCGCAGGGGGCCTGGGAAAATTTAGTCAGTACATCATTTAACCTGACAGCAGGTCTTTGGACGGTGGGAGGAAACCGGAGTGCCAGGCGAAAACCCACGCGGACACGGGGGAGAACATGCAAACTCCACACAGAAAGGCCCCCCGAGCCGAGATTCGAACCCGGGGAACCTTCTTGCTGTGAGACGGCAGCGCTGCCCACTACGCCACCGTTGCCGCCCACCACAAACAACAACAACGCAGCGAAATTCTCACACACCGAGCCGCGAAACCCCACAGCGGCACGACGATCGACGCGGCGCGACAGAGGACACAACTAACCGAGCAACGTTCACACAAGCGGGACAATGTTTCTGGCAGGCGGCGTGAATTCGGGCCACAATCGCGGCCTCTTGCGCCGAGGGACAAGTATTCCCAGGGCTGTCATAATCCCCGGTGGGAGCGACAGATGCCGGCAATGATAATAATAATAAAGAGGCGCACTCACAAGTCCAAGCAGCTGCGTCCACCAGATATTTTCTCCGCGACAAATTGCGGAAATTTCTCTCTTCCAATTTTAGAAACCAATACGGTTACGCTTATCGATTTTTAAGCAAGCGGAAAGATCGCCCGACCCCCCCCCTCCCACCGCTTACCTCCTCCTCTGTCCCCTGACCGCCTCCATCTCCCACCCCCCATCCATCCATCCATCCGCCCTGCGCTCTGTTATTCGACCTAAATGTGAGCTCCCAGGTGGGATTATTTCAGCTCCGGAAACGCTCGCTCGGTGTGATTCTAAACTGTCTGGGGAAAACACATCGCAGCCTCTGGAATACACCTTGGAATTATGGGCGGCACGGTGGCAAAGCGGTGAGTAGCGCTTCCGCCTCACAGCAAGAAGGGCACCGGTTCGATTAACCGGCTCGGGTGCCTTTCCGTGTGGAGTTTGCATGTTATTCTCGTGTTCTCCTTGGTGAACAGGTCTGGAGGCTAGCGCTCCTGCTAGGGTCTCCCTTGGTGAACAGGTCTGGGGTGACGTTGCAGACAAATAGTGATCCGAAGACCCTCCGACTAAAGGAGGCTGGCGTCAGAAAGGGCATCCAGCCGTGAGATCCTGATCCATACCCCCGTCATTGGGGGGCAACCGGCCAACCCGGGTCAACCTGGACAGCGGCAGTTTACACCAACAACAACAACCTCCGCCAGCTGTGGCAGGAATCGGCAATTGCAGGGCCGCGCCTTTATCAAATAGAATCACAAAAACGCTAAAGTATTGACCTTCGCCTTTATTTATACGAATTATATTTTACGATATTTTCTGATAACTTAGCTCACTGTACACGCCATTACAAATGTCTATGTACACGTATATTAACAGTGCGTTTGGCCTCAATAGGAGCTGTGCAGAAATGTACAGGAATCAAACACCGTAATACAAATCATAGATTAATTTGCTCTCAGAGGCAAACAATGTGCAATGTTTCAGATACAACGCATTGAAAACACTGGCAAACGCACTCATTCGTTCCACGTTTCGTCCCAACGCTGATACACTCTTTCCATACATCCACGCCGCGCCTGACAACTTCAAACACGCGTGTCTCCATTCGCCCTGAATATTTACGCCAACCAACGGTATAACTGAACGCACGATTCAGTTTCCAATGGCGAGGAGGACATTTGTTATGTACATCATCGACTCCGCACCGACGGCGGTGAATTGAGGCAGCAGGTTTCTCTGTACGGGATTCACTCTGCGCGGGTGTTCGTCGGCGGGCATTCCGGTCACCACCAGCCGTGCTCAATCCACTGCTGGATGGAGGTCTCCCCTCCCGCGAGTCGCCGCGAGTCGCCGCCCGGCGCCCTGCTAGCGAGCCGAGCTCATCGATCCATCTCCTCGGCCGACGTTCCGGACGGCCGGCTTTTGCCACTTCCATCCGTGACGGGTCCACAGAAGGCCAGACGAACTTTGGATGGGCCACTGTTTGGCCGACAACATCATCATGATTATGATACGATTCATAACGCGTCGCCGCGCAAATTGCACGCCTGGTAATGGACGAGACACGGATACGGAGGCACGAGGAAAGTGCAGAGGGGCGGGAGGAAGGCAGCCACGCAGCCAGCCGGTGCCAACATTTCGCCAGGATCCCGTCATTATGATGTTATCGGTTGATTAAAACAAATAGTGTTTTTTTTTGTTGTGGGAGGAAACCGGAGAACCCTCAGGCAGAGAACACGCAAACTCTACAGAGAAATATCTGCAGTGTCTTGGTAAATGTTGGCGCTGGACTACCACGCGGCTGCCTTGTCCGTCTCCCGCCACCTTTCTACGATTCCTCACGCTTGCGAATCATCTCGTCCCACACTCTTCAAAGAGCCAACGAACACTTGCGCGACCGCGCGTTACAAGCGCTCGCTCACAACCACCATCGCCGGTCGGGCGGGCGGGCGGGCGGTCGAGCGAGCGAGCGAGCGAGGGGCCGTCACAGCCTCGGCTGCCTCGACACGAGTTTCCGGAAGGCGGACTTGAAGTCCTCGTTAAACATGGTGTAGATGAGCGGGTTGATGAGCGAGTTCATGTAGCCGAGCCACGTGAGCAGGTCCGCCACCTCGGGCGACACGGCGCACGTCTCGCACAGGTTCACCACCAGCTCCTTGATGAAGAACGGCAGCCAGCACACCACGAAGGCGCCCAGGATGAGGCCCAGCGTCTTGGCGGCGCGCCGCTCCCGCGAGCCCGAGATGCGCTCTTGCAGGCAGGGCCGCCGCTGCCGCTCGAAGCGGCCGCTCGTGAAGCGCACGGAGCGCGGCGGCCGCAGCGAGCGCTTGGAGCGGGGACGCGCCGGTGCGTCTCCTCCCGGCGGGCCCGCGAACCGCTCGGCCTGCGCCAGGGTCTGATCGGACGACGAGGTCTCCGACACGGCGCAGAACGGCTGCGGAAGCCGGAACATCTTCGCGTCCGGCTGCCGCTGCCGCCGCGGTTCCTGCCGCCGCCTTTGCTGCTGCTGCTGCTGCGTGGGCGGCTGCTGAGTCGAAACGTGATCGAGGCTGGCGGCGCTCTCGGCGCTGACGCTCGTCTTGTCGCGCTGCTTCGACTCGCGCTTCTCGTAGAGGCGCTGCGCGGCGCGGAAGATGCGGCAGTAGAGCGCCAGCAGCAGCGCCAGCGGCACGTAGAAGGCGCCGAACGTCGAGTAGATGGTGTAGAGCACGTGGTCGTGCTCGATGACGCAGCGCGGCTTGTCGGCCCGACCGCCGCCGCCGCGCCGGCGCCAGAAGAGCGGCGGCACCGAGATGCAGGCGGCCAGCAGCCAGGACGCGCCGATCATGAGGCCGGCGCGTCCCGGCGTGCGCTTGTGCGCGTACTCGGCCGCGTCGGTGATGGCCCAGAAGCGGTCGAGCGCGATGGCGCACAGGTGCAGGATGGAGGCCGTGCAGCAGGTCACGTCCAGGCTCAGCCACAGGTCGCAGAGCGCGCCGCCCAGCGCCCACTCGCCCGTCACCACGTACGCCGCCGCCACCGGCATGACCAGCGCGGCCACGAGGAGGTCGGCCACGGCCAGCGAGCCGATCAGGTAGTTGGCCGGCTGGCGGAGCTTGCGCGTCGCGGAGATGGCCGCGATCACCAGCGCGTTCACCACCACGGTGGCCAGGGCCAGGGCGGCCAGCGTCAGAGAGGTGGCCACCTTGGCCGCGAACGAGGAGGCCTCGTCAGAGGGGGCCACGGCGAGCGACGAGCCGTTGGCGGAGGAGTTGGAGGACGACTCGCTGACGTTCCGCGCCGCGGGGAGATCCATCGCCCGAGCGGGGAGGGTCGGCGGGTCTGCGGGCCTGGGAGAGTCGCGCGGAGGGAGCGGTGTTAAGTTCGGACGAACGGCACGGGAACTCTGTTGATGCCCAGCAGGGGAGTCGTGACCGATTCGTAGCTGATTTTTGGGTCGCATCGCGCAAGTGAGATGCGTGTCGTAAACTGTCATCCTCCACCCGACGTTGCCGATCGAGTTGGACGGCAGGGTGGCTGTGCGGTGGTAAATATCCGCGCCACGCAAAAATGAAAGTCCGGCCCGAGGCGGTTCGATTCCCGCCTTGGGGTGCCTTTCGGTGTGGAGTTTGTGTGTTCTACCGCTGTTCTAAGTGGGTTTCTTCCCGGTTCTACGGTTTCCTCCCACAACAAAAAACAAAGTCGTTAATTGAGTCTCTGATAACATCATAATATTATAGGACGCAGTGTCCTGCAAATGTAGGCGCCGGCTCACCGAATGGCTTGCCTTCCCCCGCCTCTCCGTTTCTTCCATGTCTCGTCCATGACTAGGCGTGAATTTGCGCGGCGCGTTCTACATTGTACTGTTATTATTATTGTTGTTACGTGAACAAACGTGTCAATTTATGACTGCCTCGGGGGCATCAGCAGTGTTTTGTATTGATAATAATAGCATTTATAGAGCGCCTTTCACCCGAGCGTCACAAAGCGCTGCACAGGGCTGCGGAGAGAACGGCATGTCAACAACGACAGGGAACGGAAAATCAGCAAAAAAAATAAATTGGTGTTTTTTTTATTTTTTGTAGAGCAACGTCCTTCAGCCCAGTGCCCAACCCCGCAGCCACTCATCAGCGCGGCGCGAAGGCCTTTCCAACTCTCGCCTGCCCAGGGTCAGCCGCGGGCGGGTGTTAATCGCAGCTCCCGAACCTCTGGGGCGATGACTCGCGACGTGTGCGTGGGTACAGCGCCCTCGCGAAAGCCGGGGCGTCCCAGGGCGGGACACTCGGTGAGAGAACACACAGTACGGGCGCCACAGCGTGCCGTCCGAAGACAAATGTCCCCCGTATAGCCGTGATAGCTTGTGGGGTCAAGTGCTGTTAGCGAGTAGTACCTATGAAGGACGGCACGGCACACGAGGCGGTGGGTAGCCAGTGTCACGCCCAGTGTTGTATGTCGGACAGTCAGTTTTTTTTATAATAATAATATATATTTGTAACGCGCGCATATTCTCCGGGCGCGTTGCACCCGTTGATTCGGAGGCGCGGAGCCTGGCTCAGTCGGTTTGTTGACCCAGCCAGGAGGGGGTAAGCAAGTTACAACATCTCAGGGCATCGGAGGCAATTCAGTCATGACAATTAACCAAGGTGGTCTTTGGACTGTGGCAGGAAACCGGAGTACCCGGGAGGCAGAAGGTAGCTACGCGATTAACCGGCGCCAATATTTAATCAGACACTGCGTCCTGTATATTATGATGTTTTCGGCCAATTCATTAATGCATGTGTTTTAGTGGTGGGAGGAAACCGGAGAAACCGGAGGAAACCCACGCAGAACAGGAGGAGAGAACACACAAACTCCACACAGAAAGGTGCCCGAGGCGGGAATCAAACCGCCTCGGGCAGGACCTCCTTTCTGTGAGGCGCGGTGGTTACCGCTGCATAGACACCCTACCTGCGTATTTACGCCTTCGTGTAATTGTGTAAATTGCCTTTGTTTACGAGAGCAGTCTGCTCACGTTTTATCGCGTGTACGCACCATCAAGCCACGCTAAATAAAGTCTGCCTTTGCTCGATGACGCATTCACACAGATTGTATTGAGCAGTTAGCGGGTAATTGAGCGGTCTGCGGGAACAATTTCTTTTTTCAGATTCTGTAAATTTTCGATCATCGCCCGCCCTACTATTTTGTCAACAGCGTTCACTACTGTGAAGCGGACGCCGCGTATTGAACTGGTTAACAGACACGCAGTATTAACCAGGGCGGCCGCGAGGCTCGAACCGCGAACCTCCACGACAAGCGGCAAGCGTTCTGTCGCTCAGTCACTCGGAGGTCACTCACCAGAGATGGCAACCGTGGCCAGCGATTGAACCCAGGTTACCAGGTTCACAGCAGGGTGTGCTAACCACTGTTCCACCGCTCCATCCCCGCCAGCTATTGACACCTGGTGGGAAACAAGCAAACAAAATCAGTCAATTTGTATTTAAGCTGGAAGGAACCGTTGAGCTATGCAGCCTTTTTAACAGTTGTCCAGTCGGGGAGGAGTAAGCAAGTTACAGCATCTCAGGGCACGGGGCAAATTAGTCAGGACAAATAACCTCGGCAGCAGCATATCATTAGACTTTGGACTGTGGGAGGAAACCTGTGTATCCTGCAACAACTCACGCGGGACACGGGGAGAGCGTTGAAACCTGACAGAGAAAGGCGGCACCCGAGGCGGGAATCGAACCCGGGGGCTTCTCACCGCGTCACCGTGCCGCCCAGGAAGATGGATAGATAGATGTTTGTCATTATTGCAGAAAATACCCAGCGAGCGTGCAAGCTCTTTACGGTATTCCTTGCGACACACCAAACACGCGAATTGACAAAAAATTACAGAGTTAAAAAAATCACACGTTAACAATAACGAACCGCAAAAAACATCACGTAATCATTGCCACAGAGTATGGCAATGATTCATCTATCTTGATGTTGTTGACATGCCGTTCTCTCCACAGCCTTGTGCGGCGCTTTGTTACCCTCGGGTGAAAGGCGCTCTATAAATGCTATTATTATTATTAATAAAACACACCGCTGATGTTGTAAGTGTTGTATACCCGTCGATATGTTGGAGAATCTCCAACATATTTTTTCACGTGACCTAAACCCTTAAACACAGAGCTTTACTACGAATCATAATATTAGCCGCGAAAGCCTTCGGGCTCAATTTACCAAAAACAATGACTGGCAGCAGTTCAAATATTCGCCACTGTTATTGGCCGTGAGCGCGAATTGACCCCCGGGTCAGGGGTGCCCCGAGCGGGGAGCACTAACCACGGCACGCCCGGAGCGTGTTTGACAACAGATCAAACACGCTCACACACTGGCACGCGAGCCCCACTTAAATGCTCGGCTCAGTAGTTGAAGCCAACAGGGAGCTTCGGCAGCGAATCCGAGTCAAGTCAAGTTGGTTTTGCTTAACCAGGTGAGGTACTCGAGGGACCGGGAGAGAGTCTCATTCGCAAAAGGGTTCAGCCGGGTCAACAGCATGACAAAGGGGAAAAGCGCAGTGGCGCAGTGGTAACGGACGGCGTCTCTTCACGGAAAGAAAACCGGCCCCGAGGCGGTTCGATTCCCGCCTCGGGCGCCTTTCTGTGCGCAACGATAGATGTTTATTAACTCGAAGGCTTTCATGACCAATGTTATCCATAGCTAAGCTCTGTTTATGAGTTTAGGTCATGTGAAATGGTGTGCAAATGTTGTGCATCCGTCGATACCCTGACGACGCTGAGTGGAAGTTTCAGCGAAACGTCGGTAACATCTTTGAAGGTACGTGCTGTAAGTGCTCGCTCGTTTTCTCCTGAACTCATAAACAGAGCTTCACTATGGATAGATTGTAAAATATACGAGGTTTAGCCCTTTCCGGCAATGAGAAAAAGTGTTGAGATCTTAAAAACACTAGATGGACAGAAAATACCCTGTGAGCTTGCAAGCTCTGAAAGTGGGATTCATACGATGCAGCAAACGTGCGAATTACACATTCTCTCCCCCTGTTCTGCGTTGGTTTCCTCCGAGTTCTCTGGGTTCCTCCCACAACTAAAATTCATTGGCCGATAACATCATCATATATGGGAACGCAGTGTCTGGGCGGCTTGGCGCCGGCTGACCGCGTGGCTGACTCCCCCCCACCCCACTTCTCTCTACACTTTCCTCGCTACGCCCGTGTCTCGTTCATGACCAGGCGTGGGAATGTTTGCGCAGTGGCGCGTTGTACATTGTATCATTGTCACTACGAAGCAGAACAACGTGGCGTCTATAAAACCAGGGCACAGAACGAGTGCACCCTCACACGACGAATTCAAAACAGTGTGCAAACATTAATCGGCGTTGGGTAATGCATTCCCTGCAGTGTAAGTCGGATCAGCCAGATTATTTTTAGACCGATCATAATATAATTACTGCGTCAAGCTATAGAAACTCTAAACAGAAAACAGGGTGGCATTTTCGCTAATGCGTCAACAGGCGAATGCCGTATATACGTACAGTCTATAGACAGTCCATCATCTCCTTTGGTGGCCCAGTTTCCCATGATGGCCACAGCAGCGACACATGAATATCCATCCGCCCATTATCAGAAACCGCTTAATCCGGTACAGGGTCGCGGTGAGCCGGAGCCTATCCTGGCAGACACAGGGCGCAAGGCAGGGCTATACCCAGGATGGGACGCCAGTCCACCACAGGACACCGGGGGCAATGTTCGTACTAATTTGAGGCTGAGTCGATATAGGGGAGGCCCAGGTACCGTTTCAGAAAATCGTCACCGGTGTTGGTGGCAGTGAGCGGGATTCGAACTCGGTTCGCCAGGTTTGTAGCCCAGCGCGCTAACCGCTGGGCCACCGCACCCAACACACACCACACACGCCACAAACAACACACAACAACAGCAACCGCCATTCGCGGTGACGTCACCACGTCGCCTGTGCCAGGCCATATGCACCTTGAGGCCGTCACGTCAAGTGTCAAAGGCTCGTTGACAGGAGGTCACAGGACAGACGCAGGTGTCACGGGCTGCCTTGACTGAGATGACTGACAGATGCACCGCACACCCACCACACCCCGCACACCGCACGCGCCGTGCACACCCCTAGCGTGACTCATCATCGCGTGTGCCTCACGCGGCCGCCGTGAGCGCGGCGCCTCCGAATCCATTTCCCATCATCAAACAATATCTGGCGGTAGGGAGCTCTGCGCCGGGCGGGCAGGAGGCGCGCAATCATCCCCGAGCATTAACCCGATGTCAGTCCCCTGCCACGCCGCCTCGCCTGCCGTGCCGCGAAGGGGAGTGAAGCGGGGCGGTGCGGGGTGCTCCGGCCCAGGTGGAGTCACTGCAGTGACGGATATAGGCACAAGCTAAACAAGCTACAGCTTAAGGCCTCACAAGCCGCAGAGGACCTCAACAAGATTCCAGATTGGGTTTTACATCAATTTTTTTAAGTGTTGAAAAAACAGAAATCCAATTCGGATTCGATTCGATTCTCCGAAGCGTGATGGTTATACGACAGTTTCCCATTGCAACAAGTTCTTCTTTAGTTGCAGACAGTCCTTCAATATTTAGAGATATAATAGTCAGTGCTGGCCTTAAAGGCGACGGACATTGGCCTCTCTTCTTGCTTCAGACTGAGGGGCTTCTGGGCATCTGTTGAGCTTCTGGACATCGTTGTCATTCAGCTCGGCTTCGAAGTGTTTGGTAGAATTTGCAGGTAATACCGAGTATTACTTGACAGGGATCGCGACGTGAACGCTCTTTTTGTCGGCTCGACATTACACCAGCCCACCCACCGACACGGCGAAGGTGGCAACGCCACATTTTCATGATGAGGGCATCGTCGGACCATGAACCGCGGGGGTCTGGAACCCGCTGATGATTTGCTACGGAGCTGTTTATCAGCCGTGGACGGATGATGATGATGATGGGCTGGGAAGGGTGATAAGCTGGTCGCCGGCTGGGATTGAAATTACAGAGACATGCTGCTGCTGCTTTTCTGTGTGGAGTTTGCATGTTCTCTCCCCGTGACCGCGTGGGTTTTCGCCGGGCACTCCGATTTCCTCCCACAGTCCGAAAACATGTTGCTGCATAGGCTAATTGGTTTGCAGACTAAATTGCCCCAAATTCCCTGTGATGGACTGACGTCTCTGCCCTGCGCCCTGTGTTTGCCAGGATAAGTTCCAGACCCCCCGCGACCCTGTAAAGGATTAAGCGGAGACTGATATTAAACGAATTGAAAAAGAGAAAAGCTTCCGACACGGTGAGGCTGTTTCTTATCCGACAAGGTGGGGAATCCCACAGGGTCTCTGGACCATAGAATTTAAAAATATCCTTTCACGTGTAAAGCTATTTCTGTTTTTAAAATAAAATAATAAAAATAAGGGCGGCACGGTGGCATAGCGGTGAGTAGCGCTGCTTCCTCACAGCAAGGAGGATCCGGGTTCGAATCTCGGCTCGGGTGCCTTTCTGTGTGGAGTTTCCATGTTCTCCCCGTGTCCGCGTGGGTTTTTGCCGGGCACTCCGGTTTCCTCCCACAGTCCAAATACATGCTGCTGCGGACTAAATTGTCCCCGGTCCGCTGTGATGGACTGGCGTCCCATCCGGGGTATGGCCCTGCCTTGCGCCCTGTGTCTGCCCAGATAGGCTCCGGCTCACCGCGACCCTGTACAGGATTAAGCTGTTTCTGACAATGAATGAATGTTTTCGAAGATAGAACCCCCCGCGTATAGACGTAATAGCCCGTAGAGTCAAGTGCTGTTCGCGAGCACCTATACAGGCCAGTGCGGCACACGAGGAGGTGGGTGGCCAGCACCACGCCCGGCCGCCTTTGTCTCCCGAGTGGCGATGTTTACACACCCTGAATATATTTGGGGTCCTGTACTTTTTCTTGGTTTGATTGTGTCAACTGCTGCCGCCGCTATGTTAGGGGTACGTCACGTTATGGAGTGTTTTTGTGCAAAGCTACATCGCTTGCAGCTATGCTTTAACCCTTGAACAGCTGGATCCTTAATCCTCCGTTGGTTCAAGTTGTACACCATAGATGAATATCACCCTTGTAGTCCTAACGGACCGTAGGGTCCGTTAAGGCTATATCCAGCAAGGGACGCCAGTCCATCACAGGGCACCGGGGGCAATTTAGTCAGCAGGCCAATTAACCTATGCAGCAGCAGCCTGTATTTGGACTGTGGGAAGATACCGGAGTGCCACGGCGAAAACCCACGCGGGACACGGTTAGAGGACTTGCAAACTCCACACAGAATGGCACCCCGGTCGGGATTCGAACCGGGGTTCTTCTTGCTGTGAGGCGGCATCACTACTCACCGCTACTGCCGCCGTGTCGCCGCTCTTGGAATCCACGGCACACTTAATCCCCCACGTGGGTGCGGGATGGTGAAGGTAAGGAGCTGTGGACGTTTGGCGGTGGTCGGATCGTCAGTAAGCCGCCGCTTGCAAGTCGCTCTCTCTAATGAATAATAATAATAATAATAACAGAATTTTATAGAGCGCCTTTCACCCGAGGGTCACAAAGCGCTGCACAAGGGCCGCCGAGAGAACGGCATGTCAACAACGACAGAAAAAAACAACTAATAAAATCCAAAGCAACAAAACATCAGTGATTAACGCCGCTTCAAATACACTGAAAGGTCGTGAAACTGGCAATCTTAACAGCGGCAAAAATCTGCCAGCGTCCCCTAAGATGGCCGTCACTTCCTTAAGGACAAACACGGAGGGAGACAGGGAGGGAGGGTGAGCGACAGGGGGAGACACAGGGACACAGAGACAGGAAGACAGAGAGACAGACACGGTGCGAATTGGGAGGATAATTATCACGTAACTCCCGCTCCTCGGAGGGAGCCAACGTCTCATATGTACCGTCTTTTATTTTATTCTTTTACGAACAAACACGCACGCGCGCGCAAGAAAGATCCTGGGAACTAATTAGACCGTGGTGTAAAAATTTTTAAAACCGCTCCGTTCGGCGTTGCGCCGCGCGCTCATCAGCGCAATGCCAGGCGAGGCACCCTGGGGGAGACAGCCGTGTTTTCAGGTGAGATTCAGCTGGGCACCCTCACGGCAAAAACTCACATTTAATTGGCCGTGGTTTCCTTAACGACGCGTTTAATAAATAACAGTAACATTGCGATTCATAACGCGCCGCGCAAACTCGTCCCACGCAAAGTCTGCGCACTGATGAGATGCGGAACGCGGAGGAGCGAGGAATCCGCCACGGCGGGGAGTCGAACCCATCCGTCCATTTTCAGAAACCGCTTAATCCTGTACCGCGTCGCGGTGAGCCGGAGCCTATCCCGGCAGACACAGGGCGCAAGGCAGTGGTGTACCGAGGATGGGACGCCAGTCCATCGCAGGGCACCTGGGGCAATTTACTCAGTAGGCAAATTAACCTGGCAGCATGTCTTTGGACGGTGGGAGGAAACCGGAGTGCCCGGCGAAAACCCACGCGGACACGGGGGAGAACATGCAAACTCCACACAGAAAGGCCCCCGAGCCGAGATTCGAACCCGGGATCCTTCTTGCTGTGAGGCGGCATCGCTACCCACTGCGCCACCGTGCCGCCCAGCTAATATGATCGCAGCTCTTATAGGATATCGCTGGGGGGATTGGTGGGTGGCCCAGCCGGCTAATACCGTGTCAGAGCACTCAGCCAGCGCTGCTAAGATCGGCGCATTCACCCGTGATTAAAGCGGGGTCCCGAGTGTGGGTAATGAGCTCATCGCCTCGATCTGGACGCCGGTGACTCCACCACAACAACAACAAACCTACCAAGACATTACGTTTGGATTTCACTTAATTCGGCAATATTTTCCGGCGCTTCAAGAGTTCACATTGTATCGATTTGACGGCCGCGCTACAAACGCCTCTCCTACCGCCGGGCGCGGGAGAGATTGCACTACGTGGTGCACGGATAAGAGGCAGTGGAAGGGCGTTCAAACCTAGTTCTGTGATATCAACTTCCGCAGGCCGTTCTCTGTCGCGCCTTGGTGATGCCTGCCGGGTTTTGTGAGCGTTCCAACCTGGGTTCTGTGAGAGTTCAAAACTGGGGTTCTTCATCCAGTCACACGATGACATTAAGCCCGTCGTGCTGATGGAGAGGTTGTCACGGCTCGATAGATGAGAATTGCTCTCCGTAACTGTTCTGTCGGGATAGCCGTGTCGAGTGCTATCTCCCACGTTAGAGGCAGCCTCAAGCGTTCGCCTGAAGGAGAGACGAGGAGCGTTCGACACGGATATCCCGAAAGAACAGCTTTGGAAAGCAATTATCACACACACACACACAAAGATTGCCCGTATAGCCTTAACAGACTATCAGGTCAAGTGCCGTTAGCGACCACCTATGAAGGCGGACACGGCACACGAGGGGCTGAGTGGGGAGCGGTGGCACAACGGTTAGCGCGCTGGGCTACAATCCTAGCCGTCACGGCCAACACCTGTGGCGATTTTCTGAACCGGTCCTGCCACCGCGACCCTCCCCAGGACAAGCGGTTTAGAAAATGGATGGATGGATCGTCCTGGACCTCCCCTAGGTCAACTCAACCTCAAATCAGTATCTCGTGCGGTGCGTAAATATTGCCACTCGGGCGTGGTGCTGGTCGTGTGCTGTGTTCTGCCTTCATAGGTGCTCCCTCACGGCACTTGACCCTACAGTATGTTAAGGCTATACGGGGAACCTTTGTCTTGGTGTGTGTGAGCGTGTGCGCGTCTTAAGCCTTTGAAGCTTGTTTTTTTTCTTCTCCTACGAGGCGGCAATCCTGGGGAATTCTTCTGCAATCGTCAGGCGATCTGTCCCCTGGGAGGAGAGCGGTGGCTGACATTTATTATCAATTCGTGGCTGGGCACAGAGCGCGTGATGAGTTTCGCCCCGCTGAGCAGGAAACACACTGACCCGTTCACACCTTCGCTCTATACGTGGGCAGTGTTGGGCGCAACGCTGGCGTCGCGGTGAGTAGCGCTGCCGCCTCACAGCAAGACTCACCCGGGTTCGAACCCGGATCACGCGTGTCAGGGGGGTGGGGGGGGGATAGCCG
>JAZEWU010000042.1:4448217-4458654 GCA_036362915.1 Geotria australis
TATTCGAAGTAGCATTAATTATGTTTTGTTGCTTTGGTTTTTAATAGTTGATTTTTTTCCGTCTTTGTGCAGCGTTTTGTGACCCTCGGGTGAAAGGCGCTCTATAAAATGCTATTATTATTTGGACCAGCCTTCGCGTGAAGGTTTTTACCTCCGACTGCTGGCATGCCCGCCACCGTAGCGAACGTCCCACACGGAGGGATTTCTCCCTCTGCGGCGGCACCAGGCGCCGCGTTCCCCGCCGCCTACCCGTGATGCCCCGCGCTCCGTCTCGTCCACACACGCAGCCAGAGAGACCAGGAGCCGCGATGGCCGCCGTACTAACAGCGGAGGCCGTTCTGGCCCAGGCGGAGCGCGATGAGGCCGAGCGGCTGCGGCTCGTCACGGTTCACAAGGACATCGAGGTGGAGTTCGACCTGGGCAACCTCATGGCTGTGGACAAGAATCCCCTGGACCTGGCCGAGCTGCGGTGAGCTGGGAGGGTAACACGTGGTGGTGGTGGTGGGGGGCCCAGGTCTCTCCCACGTGCGTCTGCTCCACCGCATGGGTCGCTACTCGCTCCCATCATTCATTGCTGCTGTTGTTGTTGGTTCACGTTTGTAACAGTGTTGGTTCACTGTTGTTGGAGGTGGTCGTTGCAAGAGAGAGCACGGGGCTTAGAGGAAAGCCGCCACAGAGCCCCGGAGGTTGGGGAGATATGCTGCCGGGTACTCCGGTTTTCTGCCACAGTCCCAAAGACGTGCTGCTGCCTAGGTTAATTGTCCTGACTAAGTTGCTCCCCCGGTGCCCGGAGCACGAGCAAGCGCCTCGCCAATACTTAACTCCCGCAACATCTCCGCATCGCCGACTCGCACATTGAACCCTCAGCTCATCTAAAAATTCTGGGAACACTAGACCCCACACTCACTTTCAGCACCCACATAAACAACATCACCAGATCCTGCAACTACCGCCTTCGAGCACTTTGGCAAATTCGTCCACGAATCTCTACACAAACAACACAGACCATCACAGCACCTACTCCACACACCGCGTTCACCCACAACCTTCGCGCAACGTCGTTTCTCGGTCGCGGCACCCACAACCTGGAACAGCCTGCCACCTATTGCGTCAAACACAGTCCCCTACAGCCTTAAAAAAAACCTCTTAAAAAGTCACCGTTTCACCGATTCACAACAAACCGACTGAGCAGGGCTCCGTGCCTCCGAATCAACGGGTTATTATTATAAATGCATTTCGTCATCATCAGTATTGTTAGAAATCTCAACACTTTCTGTGTTGCTCTGAGCCTGGAGTAGGAGCATGAATCGCAGCCGAAGCGAGTGGAATACTGAATGTGGTGTGCCGTGTTACGGACATCTCCGACCGTGATTAACAACTTGCATTATCACCACCATCGCCACGACCAGCATCACCGTCGGCATCTCTGGAAGTCATGAAACGAGCGCCACCGGGTGGATGGGAAGTGGGCAACAGTCTGGCTCTGGTTGCACCGCATCCTGTTGTAGGAATGTGAAATTTTCACCTACATTTTCAGAAACCGCTTAATCCTGTACAGGGTCGCGGTGAGCCGGAGCCTATCCCGGCAGATACAGGGCGCAAGGCAGGGGAACACCGAGGATGGGACGCCACCTTGTCGCTCCTGGCTCGATGTATAATTGTTAAACGTGACATTCCATTGCGCCTGCATGTTCTTGCAGGAAAAACAGCGCTGCTTACCTGATGGCCCTGACCAGAGACAACACACAGCTGCTGATAAATGAGATGTGGAAATTACCGACGGAGCGCGTCGATGACGTTATCATCGCAAAGGTAGGCCGTGTTACCCGCACACGCGTCCCGGAATAACGCGCCTGTGTTTGTAATCGGTGTCTACTCAACTCCCACGCAGCGACTCATCGTCACACAAGCCAGCTGGGATAGAGCGACTCATTTCGAGTTTGAAACACGCAGGGTTATCGCTCTCATATGGAGAGGACGAGTCGGAGGCACGGGAAACCACAGACAAGCGGCAAGGCAGCCAGAGCCGGTGCCGACAATTGCCCAAGCTCTGTGGCCCGATGTTGGGATATTTAGCCATCTGCATTGATCAGTGTTCATATGTGAGAAAAGAAACCGGCACACCTGGAGAAAACCCACGCGTATAAAGCTGTGAGCACTCAGCCTCTAAACAGATGGCTTTCGGATGTACTGCCATTCCATGACAAGCCAGGACACATCCATGACGTAGGAAGGGCGTTTACGGGATTTGTGTGATCCACCAACCCTCGTCGCCTCCAGCCTGCTGGGTTCCAGACCACAGTGCAGCATAGCCACCAAGCGTGCGGCGTTGTTTATCAGAACTAATTGTCGTCGATGCCGCTCTCTCACCCCATCCTCTTCCCACCGTCCGCAGCTTCCGACCCCAAAGACGCCCGTGCCCAGGGAGCGGCCGGTGAGTTGGACGCCGTTCTCCCCGTGCCACCGTCGCGTCGATCTTCCTCTAGTATTCTGTGAACTCGGCGATCAATGAGGTGTCGTTAAGACGCCGCTGATGTTATCTCCATCCCGAGTGGTCCTTGGCAACGATTACCGTGTTATCCGGGTTAACAGGCACCTCTTTCCCCCCTCGCTTTATGATATTAATCTGTTCCAATAATACTCTATTGTTCTATGGTAACTTGTTCTAAGACCTTATAAGTTGAGATGTAAACACTTGAAAGCGCTGCTGTTGGCTGAGAAGCTACCCAAACGGCATGCATTTGCATCGCCGATTGGCTGCTGCGCCACCCACACTCACGCGCAGCCATATCATAACACGTATCGTAAAGTGAAATTTCATCGTATTTTGAAGCCATCCTAAAGCGAGGGACCACTATTTCAAAGCAAAAGCTGGGGGTTGCCTTTTACAATCTAGTGCGCGCGCGTGAGTAACGTCTGTATAACTTTATCGACGTGAGGCACGTGTTTTGGGGTGCCGTCGTACTTTCCTGGAACGTGTCGTAATCCAGAGAGAGTGCGGTCTCGGTGGCTCCGGTTAATCGCGGTCGCCGTGCCGCCCCCGCAGATCCCCAAGCCCCGTCCGGCCACTCGCTGGGAAGAGTTCGCCAGCTTGAAGGGAATCAAGAACAGGAAGAAGAGCCGACGCGTGTGGGACGACCAGAAGAAGGTGCGACTCTTCCTCCGAACGTTGCTTTTCCGCAGCCCAGCACGACGGATCCGTGTTTAGTTTTGGGGGTCAGACCACGGTGTAGTTTTTTTAGCCGACGGCAAGAACCTTTGTTGTGAGAAGCTACCTCGTGGCCGAACCAAAAATAACACGGGTCAAGAGAATCCCCATCGGCGATGCGGCTCAGCTGCGGCAAGTTCGCCTGCCGCCCTTTCAAATGTTTGTGATGACAAGCGATTCAAGACACAAGTTGCCTATTTGTGTGTAAATTTAAATTGGACGGGTGAATGCGTGGCAGGTGTTTTATGAGTAACAGTACTGAAAACGACATTGATCGGTGCAGCCAGGGCAGTGCCCATTGGATACTAGGCTGCCTGCCCTGGCAAGGATCAGCGTTGCAGTTGACTTGGGATATGCGATGGTAGTGTGGCTTAACATCGGCACTCCAGAGGAAACGGATGACGCAACTTTGTGACTCTGATCTTAATAAGTGCTCGTCAACAGCACCTGCTTCGCTAGCATATTCTTGTCTAAACTAGCAGGCCGGGGGTTGTGTGTGTGTGTTTGCAGGCGTGGCTGCCACGCTGGGGTTACAAACGCGCCAACGACAACACAAAGGACTGGCTCATCGAGGTTCCGGATCACCTTGGTAAGAGTCGACAGCACCTCTCTCACACCCGCGCGCAGGGCTGGCCAATATCGCCGACCTCACGAGCCACGCTCTGATGTCGCGGCCGCGACACTTGCGTCGGCCATGGCAGCGTCCCGGGAATACAGTCTCTCCTCGACTTACCACGTATGTGACTTACGACCACCCGGACTTACGATGACCGTCCCAGTAATTATTTTACTATATTACTTTCGAGTCCCGACGATTGGTCGTAAAGTGGTACGATAACATCGGCTGGCCGAGGTGCCGCAAGGCGGCCATATTTGTTATTGTCTGGATCTAAGACTGTATTTAGGTGTCTAGCGGCTGGTTGTGTTATTTGCAAACTGCTATAAGGGTATTTTCGTAAGCAGTTTGTGCGAAGGTTGTGTGTGAGCGCGGTGTGGAGTAGATGCTGTGATGAGCTGCGTAGAGTGCGGGATTGTGTTGGGGCGAGTGGCCAGAGTAGCGATGCGAGGTATTTAGGGTGTCCTGTGTAATTGCGTAGGTCAGTGTGGCGAGCGAGCGAGGGGTGCGCGTGTTGGCTGCGAGCTTGCCCCCCCCACCCAGACCGACCCATGCGCTTGCGTCCTCCTCTCTCAGACCCCAACGAGGATCAGTTCGCGAAGAGAATCAACGCCAAGAAGGAACGCGTGGCCAAAAACGAGCTGAACCGCCTGCGCAACATCGCCCGCAGTCAAAAGAGGCCCGGTGAGTGGCCTCCCGATTTTGCCAAAGTGATGTTGACGTTGTGAGATTTGCTCTTAAGAGCTGTGCCTTCGCGTTTGCTGTGTTGAGCGTGTTCTCTTTTCTTTCACGATGTTTCACCTCCTGCGTTTTGAAGGCATCTTCAGACTATGATCATAATCGTCGATGAGTAATTTTCTTACATCGAACCGTGATAACCTACTTCACTACAGTGACACGTTTAACTTGTTGCGGTTTCTTCCCCTGTCGCTGTTCCTCTGACTTCTAATCCCTTACCCACTTCCCTTCGTGTGTTTATTGCCGAGCAACCGAGATGTAAATCACAATAACCGCCGTGTGCGTTGTGCCTGCAGCACCTGCTCCGGGCCTAACGCCGAGTGAGAAGCCGAGTCGCGACGAGGTGAGTTGCTCCTCGTTACATCGCACCTGCCTGGGGAATTGCACTCCTGCTGCCGATTTCCAAGACACGGTTACACAGCACGATGTGGATTCTGCACGCCGTCGAAACGCAACCGCGTTTGGGAGGAAACGGCGCGATGTCGTTGCTGGTTTAACGATTTAAACGATGTTAATTTAACACGAAGGCTTTCGTGACCAATGTTATCCATAGTCTAGCTCTTTTTACGAGTTGGGTCACTTAAAAATGTATAAGTGTCGTAAACCCGCCTCCACCCGACACAGCAAATCAGTAAAGGGTTGTCACGTGACCAGAAACGTGCCAATTCGTCACTGCTTCAGCACACCGGTATGTTGGAGAGCGAGCCCACAACAATGTTGTCGGTTTAAACGGCCGGTGTCCATGTTGACCCGGGACGGCCGTTTGCCCCCTCTGTGCTGGGAGTATTGGAGCAGAATTTTACGGCCGGATGGCCCCACATTACCAGGTTTGATAACGTGGCCCTTGCCTCTGTGTTTGTGCCGGTCACCAGCTCGGGAAAGCCATTCACGTGGCCAAGAGAGCAACGGCGTCCGTCGGAAAGTTTCAGAGCAAACTGGTAAGTGGTGTCGCGGTCGTGGTTAAAAAAATTATGAAATGTTACCAGCGATACGGCTTTACGATTTTGTAATAATATTCCAGTTATCAAACAGACCGTTGTCCGGTTGATAACTGGCAATCCGCTGTAACGGCACTTGCTGTATCCCGTGCGTGTTTCTAATTTGTAATGCCCCGATAAGACGGAGCAGCGCTGTGTGTCCGAGGCTCTTGTCCTTTAATTAACAACGGTAGCTTTTGTTTAACAGATCACACACTGCTGCTCACCCTCAGGGAGTAGAAAGCAATCCAGAATGTTCCTGTTTTAATCAAGTGATGCTTGGAAACCCAATTTGTCTTGGAGTGGGGTTGAGGATGCTTGGGAGGGGGGATGGCTCCAAGGGAAATGCAATTCTGCTTTTGCAGCCATTCCTAAACACGTTTCACCGTGCGTATAATCATCAGGTATACATGGGTGTTTTATGCAGCATCATGCATGCAAACCACGGACAAGTGGGGAAGACGGTCGGAACCGGTGCCAACCTTTGCCCAAGCTCTGTAGTGCTGTAATTAGGATGTCGGGCCTTCTTAATTAAATAAGAATGGTACATTTTATAACGCGCGTAAATCCACTCCTGGTCATGGACGAGGGGAGTTAGCCTGGGAGTTTTGCCGGCGCCAAGCCGCCAGACACTAATTTCCTATATATTACAATCTTATTGGCCGATTCATTAATGAGTTGTATTTCGTCATGGGAGGAAACCGGAGAAACAAACGCATGCAGAACAGAGGGAGACAACACACAAACTCCAGAGAGAAAGCTCCCGAGGCGGGAATCGAACCGCCTCGGGCAGGACTTTCTCCGACACCCTGCCGAGTGTGTTTATACACGTGGGGGGTAAACCGGAGAAGCGTGCAGTGCCGAAATGGCAGCAATGTTAACCGAAGTGTCGTCTGTTTAAGTGACCGGACGTTTGTTTTTCTTTTTCAGCCGAAAGAAAAAGAGGCGCGCAACTTGGGGAAGAAGAGAAAGGTGGGTGCCATCCTGTGGTTCTGGCGTCTAAAACATTTTGTTTATTTACGCCGCCCGTGACACGTGCTGGCAAGTCATTCCCCTGCTCACTTATTGGGCACCTGTCAATCTGCTCGCTTGTGTTTTACAAGTGACGGTGTGTGTAGCGCGTGTCTCGGAAGAAACCGTGGCTTCGATTTCCCGCGAAGCTTACGGCCACAACCATAAACCACAACCGCACAAGCTGACGTCATTCGGCAAAGCTGTGTTCAACCCTTAAAGGATGCCATGTTGATTATCGATAATTTAGTACATTTGGTATTTGTGGAATTCTTACGGCGCAGTCGTGTCGCGAAGCAAGGAGTGTTTTGCAGCGTGCATCGGGTTTCACAGTTGGAGGGGGGCGATGTTGCGACTTGACAGTGTGTTTTGTCGAATTTGGCCGGATTCTCACCCCGTGCGTGTAACGTGTGTGCGCGCGTTTGTGCAGTTCTTGCCGCTGGTTGGAGACATGTCCAAGGAGAAGGAGCAGCAGCTGAGTCTCCTGAAAGCCATGAACAGCAAGAAGCCCAAGATGGACATCACCAGGGTAGGACTTCGATAGATGTTTATTATTACAGCAGAAAAATACCCAGTGAGCTTGCAAGCTCTTTACGGGCCTCCTGCGACACAACAAACAAGCACATTTATCGCCAATAATTAAAATAAATACAAGCTTCATCAAAATCAAATTTAAATCAACCAACAAAAAACATTCACACAACGCATTGCACACATTTTTCAAATAAAATAGTCCAAGATACACAGCATTGCACGCTTGACCAATGTCCAGACGAAGCTGGGTGGATTAGCGCCAAGTTGGTGTTTTAAGATCTTAACACTTCTCTGATTGCCGGAAAAGTTAAAACCTTGTATATTTTACATTATTTGTACACTGGCAAAAAAAATGGTGGCCATAGTTGTTTACAAGTCGATGAATCGTCTCTTCCCCCCCGCGTGTCGGCGCGTTCGTTCAGGCCGTGAACAAGCAAATCCGCGAGGAGCAAAAGGAGGCCGCCTTGGAGAGAATGAAGAAGAGAGGAGGGAAAAGAGGAGGTGGCGGTGGACGAGGAAGGGATGGTGGGCGAGGAGGGGGTGGTGGGAAACGGCAAGGAGCGCCGGGGAGAGGAGGTGGTGGAGGAGGTGGTGGAGGAGGAGGTGGAGGAGGCGGAGGAGGCGGCCGTGGCTCGAAGAAAGGATCGGCAGGGAAAGGCCGGAGTTCTTTCTCTGGAAAGAGCTCCTTTTCCGGCAAGATGGGAAGTAAATTTGGCGGCAAGAGTAGTCGGGGTGGAAAGGGGAGGAAGTGAGCAGGGACCCGTGTAAATTTGTGAATACCTTTGCAATTAAAAAAAAAACGTGACTTTTTTTCCGTGTGTGTTGGAGTTTTACTTTTTATGTCACTAAAAGTTTGTACACAAATTCATTTAAGCGAATTATTGGGTGTGTGTGTGCCTGCCATAAGGTGTCCAGCAGGGGCCTTCAAGCGGGCCTTGCGCTGCCAGTTTGGGAAGGTGTTGCCGTGTGGTGTTCCCAGTTGCGTTTTGGACATTGATGTCACTAGGCTCCTCTTTTTTGAATGTCACGGGATCTCTAATGTTCCACTGTGAAGCAGATGCGTATGTTCTGCACGCATTGTTGGGGATACGTTTCCCACGGATAGGTGTCGAAAGTGGACCGAAATCGGACTGATGAAAGAGGTGGTGGGTGAGAGCCGGTTGAAGCGTTTGCGGGCAGATAAACTTGATCGGTGCAGCTTGTTATAGCGCGATGTATGAGAATGGCTCTCGAGAGCTGCTCTTTTAGGATAGCCGTTTTCGAGCGTTCCTCCGCGACGTTTTGCCTCCCACGATTTATCTCCAACGTAGGTAAGACGTCGCAAAATAGCGAGGCGGAACGCTCGATACGGCTACCCATGAGCAGCTCTTGAGAGCAATTCTCTAAACCTGATCAACAACATTGTGCAGCAATGTAGCACTGTCTCAGCAGGTTGTTCCTGGGTTTGATTCCCCCCTCATACTCCCATGTTCCGACATGGATTTCCTCCCATAACTAAAACACAATGTAAACTTGTACTGGTCAAACATTCCAGCGCTGGACATGTTCCTGCAAAGTACTGTTTGCATAACACAGCGACATGGCGCCCTGCTGAGAAAACGTGGCCGGGCGATCCTTACGCGGTGCTGAGACTCGGTGGGGGTTTTCTGGGTAAACAAACGTTGCCGGACGTGCGTAACGGGGTTCAGTCCAGTCCACTCCGCGGGGAGCACTGGACACCGACATTCCTAAAAGGTCGTGTTTCTTGCCCAGGAGCTTATCCGAACGACATCTGTTCCATTGGCCGCGTGCGTGAATTATATAATTCCACAGTAGTTGCTGCGGGTGTTTTTGTTTTTCTTATCAAATGTTCTTTTGTCGTGCTTGTTTTTTTTGTTACGTACTAACGTCACACCCGGATAAAGTTACCAACTGGCTGGGCAGCGGAGAGACACTGGATATTGGGAATTGCTGTTTGATAGGCGTCCTAGCCTGGGTATAGCGCTGCCTTGCGCCCTGTGTCTGTCGGGATAGGCTCCACCTCACCGCGACGCTGTACAGGGTTAAGCGGTTTCTGAAAATGAATGACTGTTTGGTGTTCAAGGCCGATGCATAGACACCAACAGAGGGCGCGAGTGGCGTGTGCTTGTGTTTGGACGGGGTAAGTGTTGTTGCCAGTGATTTTCACATCACTGTGAATCTATTGATTCGAGTTCGGATTCACCAACTCGATGAATACTTTTCGCGCCGATTTTTTGCGTCCCCGAGGATTGGACGACCCTTTGATAAATTTCTCCGCTTTTGAATAGTTTTTAAACCGGCGTATACGTAGTTTGATAGATGTTTATTATTGCAGCAGAAAAATACCAAGTGAGCTTGCAAGCTCCGGCTCACCCGGGGCGCCCCCAAATAATAATAATAGCGTTTTATATAGCGCCTATCACCCGAGGGTCACAAAGCGCTGCACAAGGGCCGCGAAGAGAACGGCATGTCAACAAAATTTTTTATTAAGGCTGCTTCGAATATACTGAAAGGTCGTGAAATTGGCAATCTTAAGAGCGGCAAAAATCTGCCAGCGTCCCTTAAGATGGACGTCACTTCCTTAAAGACAAACACGGAGGGAGACAGGGAGGGAGGGTGAGACATAGGGACACAGAGACAGGAAGACAGACACGAGGGGAAACAACGCCAATCCAAATGAAGTAATCAACACAATAAAGCACAAGAACACACACACAGACACGCAACAACAAAGAAAAAAACGCAGCCACCCACAACAACAAAAACACAACTTCCACACGCGACACCTGGGCAACAACACGAGGCGAGTCTAGATAAGGCAGGACTTACACGAACTTGGCCAGGAGTAGGCCGCACAAAACAGACAAAAACATACAAGCAACAACAGCATGGCAGACAACAAAAACACCAACGTTGCAAAGAAACGAACCACCAACCAACGACGATATATGCCATATTATATTTTCTGACTTTGGGCGCCGTGGGGGAAAAAAAAAAATCCTGCAACACCAAGGCCGCCGTGAACCGAGAAAGCGTTTGGGAACCACCGCTCTACAGGATTACGCCAGGGGTAGCGACACGAAATGAATGAACGTATCACGGCGGGGCTCCGCCCGTTCAGGGTGATTGGCTTCGGCCGGCCGGACCCCACCCTGGGGTGGGAGAGACCGGGGCTCCCCTACCCCTCTTCCCCGCTCCCACCCACCCCGAGACCCCGGGCTCCCCGTCCGCTCACGGCGCACGTGTTGAGCGCTCAGAGAGAGAGAGCGCGCGGCGGCTAGAGCGGCTGCTTCTGTCCACAAGTTATCCGAGTGGTCGGGACACAAGGCGGGTTTCCACGGACGTGTTGTGAG
>JAZEWU010000042.1:4472355-4491201 GCA_036362915.1 Geotria australis
GTGCCTTTCTGTGTGGAGTTTGCGTGTTCTCTCTCCCCGTCGTCTGCGTGGGTTTTCGCCGGGCACTCCGGTTTCCGCCCACAGTCCAAAAACATGCTGCTGCGTAGGTTGATTTGCCTGCCGACTAAATTTCCCCCGGTGTCCTGTGACGGACTGGCGTCCCATCCTGGGTGTAGCCATGCCTTGCGCCCTGTGTCTGTGGGGGATAGGCTCCGGCTCACCGCGACCCTGTACAGGATTAAGCGATTTGTGACAATGGATTAATTAATCTGTACAGGGCAACAATGTGTACATGACCCCGAGAAGGTGAGCGTGACGCATCCACTCCCCATGTGGCTCCTGTCAATAATAATAATAGCGTTTTATATAGTGCCTTTCACCCGAGGGTCACAAAGCGCTACACAAGGGCCGCGGAGAGAATGGCATGTCAACAACGAAAGAAAAAAAACAACCAATACAAATCAAAACAACACAGAATTAATGATTAAGGCTGCTTCGAATACACTGAAAGGTCGTGAAACTGGCAATCTTAAGAGCGGCAAAAATCTGCCAGCGTCCCCTAAGATAGCCATCACTTCCTTAAAGACAAACACGGAGGTAGACAGGGAGGGAGGGTGAGCGACAGGGGTAGACATAGGGACAAATACACAGGAAAACAGAGAGACAGACATCGCGACTCCTCTAGCCGCCTACTGGCCGGAGGGAATATCGACCACCCGTGTACTTACGCGTGTTGTTATAAACCTATTGGCGGGCGCCGTGGGCCAGTATTGACTTGGTTCGAATCCCGCCTCGTGGGCCTTTCTGCGTGGGGTTTGCGTGTTCTCTCCCGCATGTCCACGCGGATTTTCGCCTCGTATTCCCGGTTTCCTCACCACACTCCAAAGACATGCTGTGAGTCGGAGCCTATCCCGGCAGGCACAGGGCGCTAGGCAGCGCTATACCCAAGATAGGACGCCAGTCTATCACAGGGCACCGGGGGCAATTTATTCCGCAGGCCATTTAACATATGCAGCAGCGTGTTTTTGGACTGTGGCAGGAAACCGGGGTACTTGGCGAAAACCCACGCGGGACACGGGGGGGAACATCCAAAGTCCACACAGAAAGGCGACACCCGTGCCAGGAATCGAACCCGGGGATTTCTTACCGTGAGACGGCAGCGTTACTCACCGCTACGCCACCGTGCCGCCCCAAAGCAGCCGCAGCAGCAGCAAGATCATCCTCCCTTAGAGAGGACGGCACCAGAGGCGGGTGTTGCTGAGTTAAATGACGGTGTTTACAGCGAGCTCCGTCTGCAATGGCCAGGGGTGCAATGAACCCCCGGGCGCCGTAATCGTAACCAGACGAAAGGCATCGCTGTAAATCTCTTCTTGTACGATTTCTCTGGTGTACGAAGATAATCCAGCGGCTATAAACACTATCGCTCTGTCGCCACCGAGCGATAGGACGTTGAGACAACCAACACGCCGATTGAGATAACCAACACGCCGATTGCGACCGTAATCAAAGTGTGTTGAGATCCAAGATGATATCTACAGCGTACTTTTGTAAGTTTTCGCGGTTCCATTCATGATGGTTGCTCTTCAGAGCGCTTCTTTCGGGATAGCCGTGTCGAGCGATCTCCCTCACGACGTTTCGCCTCCCACGTTGAGACTGCTTCCAACTAAATAGCCCCAGGTGCCCTGTGGGGATAGTTTCCATAGGGCACCTGAGCCAATTTAGTCCGCAGGACAACTAACCTATGCAGCAGCATGTCTTTGGCCTGTGGGAGGAAACCGGAGTGCCCCGGCGAAAACCCACGCGGACACGGGGAGAGCATGCAAACTCCGCACAGAAAAGCCCTCGATCCGGGATTCGAACCCGGGAGCTTCTTGCTGTGAGGCGGCAGCGCTACTCACCGTGCCACCCGTTATTTAAGAACAGCAATTAGTAAGCGGATTGCGACTGTGGTGAAGCTATCAGACACTTCCAAAACATCATTCAAGCTATCAGACAGTTTACGATGTGAAGGTTTCCTGATTGAGGTTATGAAAGCCTCCATAGCAAGAACAGATTTACAGCTCAAGTGGAATTAAATCAGACACAGCGCAGCTTCGGTATCCGGTGATTTCAGAACAACTTTCTACTTTTATTTCAATCGCGCAGCACTGTTCGCGCGCCAAGATATACTTTTTTTTTTACTGTTAAAAACATATTTAAGTAACATTTCACCGCGTGATGTCCTCTAGCAGGCTCCCGCAACCTGAAACAGGAGATCTCCGCGTTATACGCTGCTTGGCCGCAGTAGGATTCATCTAGCTAACCCTTGTGCAGGGTAGAGATTGTGGGGTGGCAGGGTGGCGCATCTGCGGTTCGATTCTCGCCTCGGGCACCTTTCTGTGTGGAGCTTGTGTGTTCTCCTCACCCCGTTGTCCGGGCTCTCCGGTTTCCTCACGCGACTTTAAATCAAACACTCGTTAATGAATTGGCCGATAACATGATAATAAATAGGACGCAGTGGTGTGGCAATATGTTGGCGCCGGCAAATCGCCTGGCTGCCTTCTTCGCCTCCCTGCGGCTTCCTCGCGCCTCTTCGAATTAATACCTCCGACGCTGAATGAATATGCGCGCGTTCTAAATAGAGTTTCCTACTATTATTAAGATGTTATCGTCAGACCGCCGTACCCCTGGCGACACACATCGCGTCGAGATTTGAGAGAATCACAGGGTTCCACTGCTCGATGCACGCGAATCGCTCTCCGCAGCCGTTCTTTCAGAAACGCCTGACGATGCCTCCAACGTGGGAGGCGAAGGAACACTCAGCGACGCGGCCATCGCGAAGGAACAGCCACGGAGGGCAATTCTCCGAGTCCCGGGGTTGTCTCGCAAAATTGGCCGTGATTTCGTCAGTGAGCTGCGATAAATGGTTTTGAGGCGCTCGCCCCTGGCTGGATCGTTTAGCGCGCCCCTCGGGCACCGGGTGACCCCCCGCGTTGTTTGGCGTCAGACTCAGCGGTGGCCACGCGTCCTCGCCAACCCCTCGTCCTTCCCGACCGCAGTTGCGCCACGGTGGCGTAATAACAACAATAATAGCAGCATTTATAGAGGGCCTTTCACCCAAGGGTCGCAAAGCGTTGCACAAGGCTGTGGAGAGAAGGGCATGTCAACAGCATCGACACAGATTAACTAAGAGTCAAGCAATATCGATAAATTATAGGACATATTACATTAAGACAGCAGAAAAAATACTAATAATCCTCCAACAAGCGTGGCGGTGAGTGGCGCTTCCGCCTCACAGCAAGAAGGCCCCGGGTTCCAATCCTCTGCCGTGGGAGGCGAAACGTGGCAATATGGCGCCGGCAAGCCGCCGGGCTGCCTCCTCCGCCTCTGTGCGCTTTCCTCGCGCCTCCGAGTCGTTCTCTCGTCGAGTGAGTACCTTCGACGTTGAATGAATGTGTGCGAGTTATAAATGTAAAATCAACACGGCTATCCCGCTTTGAAAAGCAACTATCGTGCATCGGAGCCGTGAAAACCTCCATGGATACAGATCAGCCATGATTGTTTTGTACAATTCTACCGTCATTAGTGGGCACTGAATCCCATACGTCACGTTTAGGAATGTGTGCCAGTCCATCCATCCGTCTGTCTGCCCGAAGCCAGTGGCATCGATGGACCAGCCAGTGCCCTTTCACACATTTGACACATTGTCTCTTTTGCAAGGGCGATCTGGGTTACATCAAACTCCACGCATTGCTCAAAAACACTGTGACCTTGAAATGAAAAAAATATACAACAGGCGAAGTGTTGTTTGGCAATGTTCCTTTCCATAGCGCATATCACGCATCATTATACGCTAATGGAGAAAGGCCAAAACGTCGCCTCTTAAATATGTATCCTTTTAAGGCAGTATTATTAATGTGTTGAGTTGCTTGTTATTTGCGTTCGTGCACCACTGCCATTGCAGCATCGCCAAATAATTGAGCAACATCCAAGTCATTTTCAATAAACAGAATTTTAAAACACAATTTTTACGGTCAATAAATATAAACGAGGAGATGTGAAACGCGGGTCACGTGGGTTTCCTGGTCCTGTGTGTGGATTAGGGTCGCGCGGGTTTGTAAATAGAATGGTGACCTTTTGTCTAATCTGTTACCCCCATATTAAGCTGATGGCGCTATCAGTATGACGGCACAAGTCGATGAAGCCACAGGAATCCGTCAAACAGCAGAGCAAGCCTTTGTGCTTCAACAACGGCCCACTGAAGCAGATCTCGCAGAGCAACAACAAAAAACCAACAACAACCGCCGTTTGCCACCGAGTGGTGACGACGTCACCACGGCGCCTGTGCCAGGCCAGGTGCACCTTGAGGCCACGCAGAGTGTCGAAGGCTCGCTGAAAAGGAGGTCACGGGACAGATCTAGTTGACATGGCTTGACTGACTGAGATGACTGGCCGGGGCACCACCTGTGCTCCCTATCGTGCCAAATCGCTAAGTTTTATCCGCCCGGCGCTCGGCTCGCTGTTGTGAGCGTCGCCCCTCCGCCCTCTGTTGTTAATGGAGGGTGACTGCCTCAAACTGCCCAGCAGCGTCCTTCGCGAACCTCCTCCACAGAGGTCGATCTTGACACCGCTGGTAGCAGTCATCGGCGAGTCCAATCAGCTCCACATCCCTCTGCACCACATCAGTCCATCTCTTCTCCAGCCCGTGTTGCGCCCGTTTAGCCCCCTTTATCCGACCAAACAGCGTAAAGCTGTGTGGAAGCTGCCTAGCCTGTCGCTCCAGACGAAGCTCCGGGTCTTTTCGGCAACAGTGATGCCCTCTCTTCTATATGGCTGCGCAACGTGGACCCCTCTGAATCTCACAGAGCTCACCCGCGAAAGACCACCAAGTGACCCGGTCCGCACCATATAGAGCGCCACTGGGTGGAGACCTAGAGGCCGACCCAGTACACGCTGGAGGGATTATATCCTTCGGCTGGCCTGGGAACGCCTGGGAATCCCCCCAGGAAGAGCTGGAAGCTGTTGCTGAGGAAAGGGATGGTCTGGTCCACTCTGCTTGTACTGCTGCCACCGCGACCCTCACCAGGACGAGCGGTTTCGAAAGTGGATGGATGGACTTTCTCACTCGCGCCGCCACTCTCACTTAACATCCAAAGTGATAAGTTTAATTCCCGGCACTGGAGTTTGGCCACGTCGATCGTAGAAGCGAATTAAGTGTGACGGGAGTCTTGTGTATTTATACGTGCAGCCATTGGTGACCGGGTTGAGATCACCAGCTCACCACCCTCGAGAAGCCGTGTTTATCGCAGACAGCTGCCTGGATTTAATCTCAGAGGCGCCAGCCTCAAGGCTATGAACTATGAGCCACTTGGCGCATCTTTATCAATGGGGTGTCCATGTCTAATGCCGCCAATGTGTCCGATGTTCTATACAGCCGATATTGTTTCATTCACGCGAAGGCGATGCACGAACCTCGGCTACTTATATAATCACGTGCGTGTTTAACGCTTCACGTTTTGCGATGTATACGATTAAGCGGACTTCGTTCGCCCACAGACGTGTTGCCGAGCGTGTGGTTAAGTTATTTTTAGCTCTGGTTGGCAGGGACGGCGCGAGTATATTTTGATATCGAGACACCGGCGACACAGGGGGCCCGCACACTCTGGTTAAGACGTACGGGGTGATGGGCATATGCGGACATTTGTCCAGAGACCAAACCTCGAGTCGAGGTGGCGCACGAAAACACACGTTACACTATGAATCCAGAAATGAATGAACTGTCAATTCACGCTATCGTTTTCATACGAACAACTGAAATGAAACACCTTGAGAAACTGCCGTTTTATTCGGTTTCACGACCTTTCAGTGTATTCGAAGCAGCCTTAACCATTTTTTTTTTCCATTGGTTTTTATGTATTTATTTTTCCTTGTTGACATGCCGTTCTCTTCGCGGCCCTTGTGCAGCGCTTTGTGACCCTCGGGTGAAAGGCGCTCTATAAATCGCTATTATTATTAAGAGCTGCTCTTTTGAGATAGCATGTACGTAGGCTATTTGCGTGTTGGTGCAGGTTTGTAATGATGCGACGGGTTTTCTCTTTTGGAATAGCAGCGGCGAGCCTTCCGCCTCTGTCGATGTGTTCACGGTGCGATGTGTGATAAGATTAGCCTCTTAAGAGCTGCTCTTAAGAATAATTAACTATTGTTTTTAAGGCGCAGTGATGCGAGGTACCACCGGTGTCCTGTGGAAGTATTGTGGTTGTTTAATTTAATTTGGATTGGCGTTGTTTTCCCCCTCGTGTCTGTCTCTCTGTCTTCCTGTCTCTGTGTCCCTATGTCTCTCCCTGTCGCTCACCCTCCCTCCCTGTCTCCCTCCGTGTTTGTCTTCAAGGAAGTGACGGCCATCTTAGGGGACGCTGGCAGATGGTTGCCGCTCTTAAGATTGCCAGTTTCACGACCTTTTGGTGTATTCGAAGCAGCCTTAATAATGTATTTTCTGTTGCTTTGGTTTTTATTGGTTGTTTTTTTCTTTCGTTGTTGACATGCCGTTCTCTTCGCGGCCCTTGTGCAGCGCTTTGTGACCCTCGGGTGAAAGGCGCTATATAAATTGATATTATTATTATTATGTCACCTTCCAAGTTTCCACATCTGGAAAGGTTTAATCCTCCCAAATTTGAGGGGAGGTGAGGGGGTGTCTCTGCTTGTACAACTCCACAGCTGCCTAGCCTGGGTATTGAACCTAATCCTTGCTGGACTTCTGGTCGAGTGAGATAACTTTGTGACTGCTAGTTAAGTGAGCTGTCCGAGAAAGCGTTTTATAACATTTGAGAAGCGGAACTGGGAGGCGCGGGGGAGTGAATCCACGTTGGGTTTTTTTTTCGTGTTTAAATGAAATGTAACAATGCAATCGATCAGCATTACGTAGAACATTACTATTATTTTGTATCACATTACAGCACTTTTCCTGCCAGCAGTCCTGCGTGTGCGCTCCCCTGCAAAGGTTGGAAACTCAAGCGCGAAATAAAATTGGCAACCGCGCGGCACACGCGCCCCATGTTCATTGTCCCGCAGGAGAGCTCAGCCGTCGATCAGCGTGGGGCGCCCAAGATTTTATCCGCCTCAGAAATGTTCTCCATCCTTGACAATTTCCTCCGTTCCATGGTTTACAACGAGGAGTTACCGCCGCAGCGCACCGTCTGCCAGGCGCGTCGCATAGCCGCGGGTGTTGCAGGAAAACGTGGGGGGGATGGAATCATGTTTCTGTGAAAGTGCGGGTGTCGCAACACCCGCAACACCCGCGGCTGCGACGCGCCTGCATTAGATCATCCTCCCGTCTGTATCCAGTTGTTCAACTTACCGAGGGCGCGCACAGGTTCGAATCCCGGCTCGGGTGCCTTTCTGTGCGGAGTTTGCACGTTCTCCCCGTGTCCGCGCGGGTTTTCGCCGGGCACTCCGGTTTCCTCCCACAGTACAAAGACATGCTGCATGGGTTAATTGGCTTGCGGACTATATTGCTCCCGGTGGCCTGTGATGGACGGGCGTCCCATCCTCGGTATAGCCCTGCCTTGCGCCCTGTGTCTTCCAGGATAGGCTCCGGCTTACTGCGCCCCTTTACAGGATTAAGCGCCACCGTGCAGCCTACTCACAGAACTCGTGTCAACATTACTTTATCCAGCCTTCTCTGCGCTGTCCAGGCCTCCATCACCTCGTTACTGCGTGTACGTCGGACGTAACTTTCGTTGGGGGTCGCAACGTGTTGTGAATTTACGCTACGACCCATTTGTATTTTCAATATTAATTCAGCCTGTGTCACGTCACAAGTATTCAGATCAAATCAATACATCTGGGTTTCACCGTTGGCGCTCTAATGGAAGTGGCGTTACGATTGGTTTTCGTCAGTCCCGGTGCCACTTCTGTTCCTCCGCGCTATGCGGTATTTGCCAGTCGCGGTTAGGGGTCTGAAATGTTTAATAAGGGTTATGACATTTAGTGTTGCTTTACAACCCGGCTCATAAATTGTGACGCCAAACGCACATAAATGGCAGAAACAGCATCAACACAATCAGCATTCATTTCCTGAGCTGGTCCAACTGCTGAACTTTGAACCCTGTTTCATTTGCCCCGAGTTTGTAAAAAAAAAAAGACGAAATGTAAGGCTGTATGTGTGCTTAATTTACAACATATGTGTGAATGTACAGTGCTATAATTTATTTTATTGTACTGTAGCCAAGAGAATTGTAGTTTGTCCAAAACTCTGCTTCAAGGACATCTGCAAGCGTGCTCTCAAAGACGTTAACTTCAACTTCAATGAGTGGGAAGCTCTGGCAAGAGAAAGGAAACGCGGACAGACGGCTCGATGCAACAGAATTGCTTTTCAAAGCTGTTCTTTCGCGATAGCCGCGTCGAGCGCTCCCCCTCTCTCTTTCGCGACGTTTCGCCTCCAACGTTGGAGGTGAAGTCTCGTACATCGAGCCGTGAAACTCACATCAATATATAAGCTTGGTTAAACGAATTAATTGTAAGAATAGAAAATCACAAGGCTGGTGTTCTGGGAAGGCACGATCCAACTCTGCGGTGGTTGCTGCACAGTGCAGGACTAAACAGAGACGGCACTGGTGCATCGTGTTTTTGTGCAGCGTGGAAACGCAGCTGACCATACGTTGGAATTGCTCTGCACGAGGGCTTGTGCGTTTTGGGTTAAAAAAAATCGAAAATTTAAAGGACAATTTCTGATATCTTGTTCATATTTTCGGATCATAGACGTAGTAAATGTTAGTAGTTTAACAAAACATCTTTTTGATTCTGTCTTAACAGTTAGACCCGAGCTACTAATGCATTGTTGTTTGCAATGTCCAAAACTGCTTGCCTTTCGGCAACACTTGACTAACACTGAGACTAGGCTATAAAGAAAGCTGTCTCTGGTGTGGGCCAATCAATTTCAAAGACAATGCATGTATTATCAAAGCATTTTTGTTTGCATGTGTTTTTCACAAGCATGTGTATTTTCTTACAAACTGGACCCTCTGTTAAAAGGTGTCCATTTGGTGTTTTTAAGATCTTAACACTTGTCTCATTGCCAGAAAAGGTAACACCTTGTATATTGTTTACGTTATCTGTTTGATTACAAATGGCGATGCCACGGATGGCACGTTATACAACCTTTGGCATGATAAGCAATGGAATTACATAATCTGGTGTCAATTTCTCTGACGTCACGATTTCGGATCAATCTGAAGTGATAATCGGTAACACATCCTTACTCTTCGAACGCTATCCAATATTTAAAATTTTGGATTTTTTTAAAATTTGAGCTATTACAAATATTTATCAGCAAACATTTCTAAAATGTATTTCTCATCGGGGGACATGGAGAACAATCCGGTCTCCAACTCGTGTGATCCATTCTATCTGGCCTCAAAGCATTCCTTTATTTTCAATGTTATTGACGAATGTGTGTGCTGCACTTGACTAGATGCTCATGCCCCACCTACTGTAGTTTGTTTGGCTAAGCGATAGGATGTGATTAAGGATTTACAGTATAGTGGGCTTGCCGATGACCGCTATCAGCAGTGTGAAGGTCGGCCTCTATGGAGGAGGCACGTGAAGCATGTTACGTTTTCCGGGTAGTGCCAGGCTAGGTGCGTCTTGAGGCTACTGGGTAGTTGGAAGAGTTGCTCTCCAGCAAAAACGGAGGGCAGAGGAGCTACGCTCACAACGAGCGACTAAAACACTGCAAGGTGGCACAGTGGGGGAGTACAGGTGGTGCCTCTGCCACACATCTGTCAACCATCATCTGTGAACTCTGTCAACCCATGGCACCTTCGTCCGTCCCGTGATATGTCAGCGAGCCTCCGACACTTCACGTAGTCGCAAAAGTGCATCTAGCCTGGCACAAGCGCCGTGATGGCGTCATCGCCAATTCGTGGGGAAAGGGCGCTACTATTGTTGATTTCTCGAAACCAGGCTTTAGTGATTTGTTCTCTGAACGGTCTGGCCGGTAAGATTTGCAGTGAGCCTTTAATATCTGGTGATATTATTTTCGGATATTGTTTCGGATCTGGGAGAACGCTGCTGCCGTGCAGACGCACTGGAACAACTCCGACATCCAGAATAAACGCGGCATTCGAGAGCCAAACATCCCACCTACTCCTGGCCTTCACTGCCGCCTCGTGCAAGACACGGGTTGAACCATGTACAGCATCACTGCACCAATGAGCTACCTACGATCTGTTCACATTTTTTTCCCATTGCAATGTATGGCTATGTTTTGTATACGGTTTATTACCGGTTATGTGCAATGCTGTGTGTAAATGTTTTTTTGATTAAGTTAATTAGTTTTTTATTTATTTACGTATTTTATTTTTTGTCAATTCGCATGTTTGTTGTGTCGCAGGAATCCCGTGAAGAGCTTGCAGGCTCACTGGGTGATTTTCTGCTGAAATAATAAAAATCTAAACATGTCTCTCTCTCTCCACGTGTTGCCCCGTGGCACGTGGCTTTCAGTGTATAGCACCTGACTCCACCCAATGGCGCGGACCAATCAGAAGCCGCGACAGCGTCTCGCACCACCACTTGGCAGCTCTCACGCTGGTCGATGCCAACTCCGGTGCGAGCAAATAGGGGTGATCTCTGACAGCAGTTGTCAACATTACGCTCACTCTAACGCTACTAATACTGTTATTCCGATACGAAATTAACTTAGAAAGCGTATTAAAATACGAGGGAACATTGGTTTGCGCTTGATTTATTTTTTCAGTGTGTTCTGAGCACTCTAGGAAATATTTATCTTCTGCACTTTTGTAACCCCCTTTATTGACTTGCTTAATCCTGCTAACCCGGTTGCTAGAGGCATCCCTTGCCAACATGGCGGCAGTCAGCAAGTGCATACCGCACAACTGCTACGAGATTGGACACACTTGGGACCCTTCCTGTGTCACCGCTTTCCGCCAGGTCAGCTGGGGCGCCTTCGACGAGGCCGTGCGGATTTACACGCCGCTTTACCTGGTGAGTTTCCTTCAGAAATCGTTCTTTCAGCGTTGAGGCCTAGGCCGGCTTCACGAGGCCCCCCCCTTTTTCCTGAAAGCTCCGGCCCGGCTGAGGCTGTGACAACGGGGACGGCGTCGGCCCGGGACAGAGCCTCGGCGTATCGCCACAAGAATGTATTTTCGTGCCGGGCTTGTGTGCTTATCGCTCACTGTGTTGGCTCGCGCGTGTAATGGAAAGTCGACACAAACACAGTGCGGTATTGCCAGCTAATTCATTTGCTCATAATGGACTACTGTACTGTTAAGTGTTACTGTAGTCAGAGTTGGATTAGAATGGCCAACTCTGTGGCTCGTATCATTTAGATAAGCGTCTCTAATTTGCGTGTCCCTGCCTGGCCGACGCGAGTTTATAACTACGTTAAAGGAAAGGCAAAACAAATGACTGTTTACTTAAAAAACCACCAAGGTCGGGTACTGTCTCGTTGTGGCGCTTTGCTTGCGTGGCTGCGTTGATTAGAATCATTGAAAGCGTGCTGAGTGACCTCATCAGCGTTAAAACACTTACCGTGTTTAACTTTTAAGGCGTCACTGCGAATCACGCCTCGGGTGCCTTTCTGTGTGGCGTTTGCATGTTCTGCACTCCGGTTTCCTCCCACAGGTCAAAGACATGCTGTTAAATAGGTTAATTGGCCTGCTGACTAAAATTGCCCCCGGTGCCCTGTCATGGACTGGCGTCCCATCCAGGGTACAGCCCTGTGTCTGCCGGGATAGGCTCCGGCTCACCGCGACACTGAACAGACCAGCAGCAACAGCCAGTCTGTGTGTGAGGAGCCGGCGTCAACAATTACCCAAGCTCCGCAGTCCTCTATATGTGAAGGTTTTATCTGCCAATGAACGAGTGTTTTACACGTGCCAGGAAACCGCAGCATGGGAAGAAAACTCGCGCTTGTGAGAGTGAAATACTCTATCCCATACAGGTGGAACAGTCTACGTTTTGTGCAACTGTCGTCCAAAGTCCCCTGGCGAGGCAGGATAAGACATCTCGACGCTCGCGGAAATGGAGTTTTAACAACATTCGTGTGATCCGCCAGCCCGCGCCTCCACAGTGCTGCATTTCAGGCGTGCATAGCCACCACCGCCTGTCTAAAAGCACACCACCAGATTACAACTTTAAAGAATGTTCTCACTATTGTTACTATATCTTTATTAGCTATTATTATTTTTTCCAACACATCGACGGGTGCACAGCACTCGCATAACTTTTCACGTGACCTAAACTCATAAAGAGCTACACTATGGATAATATTGGTCATGAGAGCGTTCGAACTAAATGTACACCCAATTAACTTGGTTGAAATGGATTTACTCACTACACTTAAATCTCCTCCTTGTCTGAACGTGGCCGGTGATGTGTTACTGTAGTGGGTGAGACCCTGGTGAGGTTCATGTGACCCATTCAAAAGGAAACCTCAGAAGCTGTATTTGGAGGCAAGTGGGGTATAATTGTTATAATTATTATGATTATAATTTTTAAAATTGGGAAATGTGGTGTAAAGTTGGCTCCTCTAATTATGCCGTTCGGCTTATGTTACTGTATTCTCCAGATTATACGATGCTGCGTAAAAAGTAAAAACACAAAAATAGGGTTCTCCAGGCTCAACGCTGCTTAGCTTCTGAGATCTGATGAGGCCAGGTGCATTCCGGGTGATTTTTCAATGGTTAGATTTGTTTGACCAATCAAGGCAAACATTCAGACCAGTTTGGACACATTTACCCGACCATAAGACATTATGGATGATCATTTCCACGCGTCAGTGCTGGATTTGGGAGATAAATACTGATCGAGTCCGAAACCTTTATTCAAATAAAACGACGTTGTCAGCTATTTTCCAAATCTGTCCCTAATACCAGCGCACGAGTGACACGCTCTTATGAACAATGTTCATTCGGCACGATTATGTCGCTGTAAATGTGCAGTCTCTGCTCTTATTTGGGATTGTGTCTGCAAACAGTAACACCGGGATGTAGGGAAATGCAATCTGTAAAAAGGACGAGAGACCATCAAACCCACTGCTCTTGAGGACTTCAGAAATTGGGAGCCTGGGTGTTAAACCAAGGATGTCAGTAGTGGGCAAATGCAGACCTCAGAATTTTAATTGTTTAATTTTTTCCAAATTATCTTGACTTACTTTCTACAGTGTGCGTACAATACACTGCAACATTAGAGCTGTTGTAAAAACTACAGAACACCATTTACACCTTTGTGTTTTCATGACGCTATGTAAGTGAAGGGGTGCAGTAGCTAGGCAGTGATTTACACTCTGCGCTATTGCGCTATGAGTTTGTATAATCGAGTTTGGACCCCGGCCAGGGCTAACATCTGTGGCAAGTTAGACAATGCGAACTGTTTGTGAAATAACGTTATGCAAGATCATTAAGAATCCCACTTGCCTCCCCGTGGTGGAGGGGTTTACTTTTTCTAATGAACCCCAGAGCTATGTCACCTGGAGTCCTACACTCCTCCTAGGATCTACCTTGGTAAACAAATCTGGGGGAGGTTCCAGACATACAACGATCCAAAGACCCTCCGAGTAAATGGTTGTTGGTATGAGGAAGGGCATCCTGCCGTAAAATTCTGCTCCAATACCCCCACCATCGGGGGGGGGGACCGGCCAACCCGGCTCAACCTGGAAATACCGGCCGTCTACACCGGCGACAACTTTCCATACCGCACCGTATAGAGGCAGCACCTCATTCGCTTGAGCCTCGCCGATGGGTGGTAAGCAGTGTGTGGCGCCCGCGGTGATTTCGCGGTGAGTTTCCCGGCGAGCTTGCGGCTCAGAGCGTGCGTCGCGCCCCGTGTGCAGATCGCCGCGGTGCTGCGGAGGCGTAAGTTGGACTACTACTTGTACCGGCTGCTTCCGGAGCTCTCGCAATCGGTGGCCTTCCTCAGCGCCAATGGCGGCCTCTACATCGCGTTCTTCTGCATCCTGCGGTAAGGGACACCCGCGGATGCGCGTTGCGTAGACGTCAACCCCCCCAAAGGGTTCGCCTCCGTGAGACCCCCGACTGACGGACCTTGGGGCAGGAGGGAGGGAGATGGAATCCAAAAATAGTAATCACCTGGGGATAGTCGGATTCCACTCACGTCTAAACTCGATGGCTCACAGAGTGGACGGGCACTGGCTAAATAAATCACGGAAACACCCCCGGAGCCCAAAGTCTGTTCACTCGGCTTGTGGAGCCGTCCCTGACATAAGAACCGAACCATTGGGTTGATGCACCGGCTTGGCGATCGTCACAAGTGGACACCTGAATCAGTTCCGGGCCCCCTTTCCTCGGCTCCCAGTGCCCACCACGGCCAATCGTGCGGTCAAACAATCCCCGTAACTGACACGGGCGGCGCACGGGGAGACTTTCATCCAGCAGTGGATTGACACAGGTCTGCGAATATATCATTTGTCCTGTCAAGCGTCAACGAGTCTACCAGATGTTGTCGCGGTGTGCCCTCTCTGCATTGGGATTTTTGGCCATCTCCTTGTTAAGCCGAGCGTCTAGCTGGACTGGCTGACTTGCCCAAGGAGAATCGATGAAGCAGAGGTGACTGTGCACACAAGATGTCTGGCAATGGCTGTGTAAAGTACTTTGTTTTTGATCTTCCCGAAATTAAGTCACAGGTCACCGCTCATTCAACCCGTGTCGCTGCCAAACCCAGAGTCACTTGAGCCAAGTTTCGAGGTGCGACGTGACTCGGTGTTGCTGTGGCTTGTCGTTCGCACTGCCGCGATAGCGCACGGCTTGCAATCCTAGCGACTCGCTCCGTCGGGCCATATGATTCGATTCCCACCCCTGGCACGTTTCCGTGCGGAGTTTGCGTGTTTTGACCACCCGTTCTGCGTGGGTTTTCTCCGGGTTCTCTGGTTTCCTCCTGTAACTATATAAAAAACAAATCTACACGGCGTTACCAACGCGCCTGTGTTTGACGAATTTATGAATGAATTAAGAAATTATTTTCATGGTCTGTGTCAACCCTGTGATAACCAGAAAGTTTGCGGGTGGCTTCAACTCGTGGCTGGGTGGCTTCTGGGCAGCACTGCCAGCCTCCTACATCGCCATCCTCCTGGAGAGAAAGAGCAGGTGACCTTGATGCCCGCAGCGAAGGCCGTCTCATGCCAGGCAGCGTAACGATTCCACACGACAGTTTGTCAAACGCATTATTAAAAGTTTACCAAGTCTTTGCAGCGGACACCGTACGTCCCTTGTGGGCATGCGGCCTTCATTTGAGCACCACTATTAGGAGTGCATCTGTCAGAAGTGGAGTCTTCAGCGAAGTGCTCTGGCAAAGGGCCCGCATGCCGGCGACCTCGCTGCGAGTCTGTGGAGCGAAACCGAGGGCCCTCGGTCGTTTTATTTAATTTTTACCTCAACCCAGGGCAGGGAAACACTATACACGCATTCTGCTTAATTCAGGCCACGTGTTGGCTGAACATGTATCACCCGTTTGCTGCAGAACCGCTCGCTCTGAGCTTTCCCATTAAGCCCTGCAGGCGTGCATTATTGGTCACCTGATAAGGCTGTCAATATGAGGCGATGTGGACGGATTTAACCCAGGTACCCCGCGGCGTAATTGTAGGCGGAGCGCCAACTACCAGTTGAGTCACGACTGTTCACTCTGCTGCCCCCCTGCGATTCCATGAATTGTCAGTTTGGGGGTCACAGGTCAATTCAAGATTTTTTTTTGTCTCGTTTGTAACGAGTCTTTTGTGTTGTTTGCGTTGACTGAATGGTAGGTCTAACCATGGCACTACCGCTCCCTGTATCAGCCCCACAAACATTTACGTGAACACATGAAACATTACACGTAGCGTTATTACGGCCTACTGAAGAGTCGCTATTATTTATTTGGTTGGGTTCGTGTATTCATACCATTTTTGTTTACGCACACAGGAGAGGCCTGCTGACCATCTACATGGCAAATTTGGTAAGTGACTCATAATGCGATGCATTTCAGTCACACTATGCAACAGTGTTTTCTCGACAAAAACGGGAAAGCATGTATCGTGCCCTCCACATAACGGGGAGTTTTTTGGAGGACCATAAACATACAAAAATAATTAAAACGGCACTCCCAGAGTAGAGAAAATATGGAACTGTGAGCAGAGCAACACCGATTTGTGGTCAGCTGTGACTCCACGCTGCACGTAAACACCACGCACGAGTGCCGTCCCAGTTTATTCCCGGACTGCACAGCAACTTCTGCAGCGGTGGAGTGTGGAGTGTGCTTTCCGGAGCTGGCTTCTGATTTCTGTCGGTTTCAGCGCTGTCTTTTTGACTGTTTTTTTTAAATCATGACTTTTCACATTTTTACCATGTAAAATCGCGATGTAAAGTGCGTTACAACCGTGCAGATGGGCTGAATATGGGCTTCGTGGAAATAGCGGGGGTTTTGTTCAGGAAACAGGTGTACACCGGGACGCGCCACCCCTGATATAGCACGTTGTACCCAGATCGCTTTGGTAAGACTTTAGGGCTTCGGTAAGACTTCACGGCGTAACTCACTGCCCGGCGCGACCACAACAGGACACGCATTCACATTGTGTTATGTATTCTGTAGCTGGGTAGCGCACGCACGACTCTTGCCACCGAGCTATAAAAGCAATTGAGGTCAGGATTGGCGGTTTATTGAGCGGCACGCCTGCCTCCGTTCAAACCCCTCTCCACCTGCCCCCCCGCGCCCCCCGCCCGTCATCATTCCCGCGAATCGGAATAGCTCAGAGCTAATTTCCAGCCGCATGCTGTGCCAGTGCGGGTCGGGTGTTTTTTTTGTTTAACTGCGCGCCACTTTGCCCATAAACCTTTCCCAGATGGGCAACGCGATCGTGACTGAGAACTCTTCTACCCCCCAAAGGGCATTCAGTCGGGGTGGCATTAATTCATACTCCTGCCTCATTTTCCACCCACCCCCTTCCACTCAGTAGGGGTGGAATAAATACCCCGGCCCCACCCCCCATGATGGATTGTCATGATCAGAGTAAAAAATTCAAGAATCGGTTGTTGTTGTTTTTTTTTTTCACATTATGGTGCATTGTAATGGCCTCTGTTGCCGTAAAGTGAACGCGTCATATAACACCGTATAAATACCGACGCTATGATTTGTAATGTAAATGTTTGTTTAAGTGTCTACGTGCTTGCCATGTGTTTGTTGCAATTGGGGGCCATGAAAACGAGACATGCCATACCAGGGAATTGTTCAGGCGAAAAATTGTAATTAATAGATCAATACAAACTATTTGAGTCTCACCAGTGCGGTTTTTTGCACACGCAGCAAGCTGAGTAATCAATATCAATAGATTAATCGGTGCGTTGTTAATAAAAATAGTTTATTGCATTTATTTAGCACCTTTCACCCAGAGGTCCCAAAGCGCTGGAGTAAACCGCAGAGGCGGGGGAGTGGGGAGGCAGCCATGTGGACAGCTGGCGCCAACCCGCCATACACTGCATCCCTACATATTATAATGGCATTGGCCGATTAATAATTTTTCTTTTAGTTGTGGCAGGAAACCGGAGAACCCGGGGGAGAACACACAAACTCCGCACAAAAAGGTGCCCGAGGCCGACAGTAATCATCAATCACGAATAGAAAACAAGTTCTCGGTGAAGCCTTTGCTTTATCTGTGGCTGAGAGCAAACTAATGTCTGACGAGTACATTATAAGTGGCAAGCTGGTGACCAGTCTCTCCGGAGTCGAGATGAAAGTGGAGCGCGCTGGGCGACGAAGCCTACACCGTACAGTTTGTCACGGTGCCAAAAAAAATGTTTCTTTTAAGGCAATAAATCGCTGACTTCTCGTATTTTATATAGATTAAAAGGCTCACACTGTATCCTTTTGCCTATGGAAATGATACCTGTACCCGAACAGATAGATAAATAATAACCCAGTGCTGCACGTCACGTACAAATGCAAGGGCAAGCTGGAGTGTCTGCCAGGCAGTTCGGGCTTATATACTTGCTGGATTTATACGTGTAGAAAGTGCTGAGCCAGCACAGATGAGATTCTCGCTTTGAATCCCTTTGAATCCCTGCGAGCCACCCGTAATTAATCCGGGTTTTTTTCCCGCGTGAAACAAGCTTACGGTGTCGGCCTGGTCACCAGCGACTGTGTTACACGAACACTGAAGTCATGGGGCCGTTTATTAATGTGATGTGAAGTCACTCCTGCATACGAAACTTGCACTGGTCTCTCCAGTTCTCGCCCGGTTAAACAATTTGACATTGGAAGTTTGCTGTCTAGTTCTTGACGCATATTTAATAAAGTTATGCCTTCACTATAATGGTCCAATAATGGATCGTAGGAATCCAGTTTTCATTACTTTTTAAATCTTAACTGCCATCACAACAACGTCATTTTAGGCCAGATTTTTTGTTCGAGACATTACGACAAAAAGCAAATCTGTTTTTTGATCTGTGTCTTTAAAGTTGGCTTTAAAACCCCAGTGACACTCGTACGCTTGTGCCCTGATCGAACGTCTGTAAGCGTGACCAGAGTAAACGGGACGCGGGGATAACGTTACGATTTGAACATCCCCGTGACCAATGCCGGCAGCGGATTCCGATTTGTACCGAGTGGATGCTCTACCGGTATGCGACCACTCTTGCACCGCGTGGGTGTTTGTGGTTGCCCCGTACAGTCCTCTCTGCAGTGTGCTCTCCGTTTCTGCCATGTGGTGTTTCCGCAAAAAATATATGTGGTTCCTGAAAAAGCTCTCACCCAGCACGTGGAACGAAACATCGGACGTCATTTTTTGAACAACGCGTAGTGAAAACAAGAAACACACAGGAGCGATAATAATAGCATTTATAGAGCGCCTTTCACCCGAGGGTCACA
>JAZEWU010000042.1:4520929-4532787 GCA_036362915.1 Geotria australis
CACACAAAATGCACCTGTGTAAACTTGCGTGTCTGGCAGTTGGGCATTGACAGCTGTGTTGTTGTGGGGCGAGAACGTATTGGTTTTCAATGCCTCCGTTGAATCTTTGAACTTCACAGTGGTTCTCTCTCACGTGTGGCCTCCCATAGAGACGTATACACTCACAGAGGGCCATTGCATTACATAGGAACCCACAAACTCACATAGCAACCCACAAACTCACGTGGAATTCAGCGGTTTACTACTGTGTGACCCTCGGGTGAAAGGCGCCATATAAATGCTATTATTATTATTATTAGGACTTACGTACCGAAACGTTTTACAATGGCCCACTACTGTAGCCTCACATAGAGAATCACTGACAGACCCATGGACTTTCAGAGATCCACAAAAGTATACAGAGTTTATGGTAGTGTTCACTACTGTGTGCCGGATGATTTGGTCGGTGTTTCCACAGTTGTACGCTGTGCTTTGACTTTACACTTGTGAAGATAGCGCACTGAGTCATCGCTTGAGACGTGGTGAATTTGGTTTGATGTGGGCTAATTTTACAGCTATGGGGGGAATTAAGAAAAGATTGGTGGAGATTCTCGACAACCACACGTTTTATTGGCGTCAAACGACGGGTGAAAAAAAACATTTCCTTAGGTTAATTATACTCTCGCCCACAGGATCGTGACAAGGTCACTTCATAACGCAATAGCCCTGCTTAGAATTGTTGGGTCCAACTGCAGATGTTGTGTCATGTTGCTGGTAATGTGAACTCCCCAGCAATCAATCGTATCTGTTTCCATATAATTATGATGTGCGGATTGGATTGCTCAAGAGAAATGGTGAACTGGCAATTAAATAAGCGACTTCGCCAAGGATATTTCGTTACATGTTTGTCAGCATGACAAACATGAAATGCCAGATCTCGACAAGCCACGGACTCTACCACCATCAAGTGCATTGAAGAAAGCATGACCCAAACCCCGAGACACAACCCAGCCAGTGCTAAGTCCTGCGACTGAAACACTTTCCAAGGACAAACGATCATCCTGGGTATATCTCTGCCTTGTGCCCTATATCTGCCGGGATAGGCTCTGGCTCACCGCAACCCTGTACAGGATAAAGCGGTTTCTGACAACGAATGAAACAAAAAACAACAACATTCAAATCCGTTCAAAAAAATACATTCAAGCTTACGCACAAGATTCCCTAACTTGTTTATTTTGTGCTAAGACATCAGCATACAGACGTTCTCTCTGCGAGCGATGACGCCGTGACGACCCCCTACGTAACGCGCCAAGGCAAAACGTGAACCGCATGGAAAACGGGCCTAGTGAAAAGAGGCGCTCGCCAAAAAACAAATTTCCAGTCACACAATACTGCATATTGGGGGGGAAAAAACTCGCTCCCCCCCACCACCCCCAACTTAAATTAACGATTGGTACGTCTGATTAAGATTTTTCACGCTGTAACATTCTGAAATCACAAATTGCCGACACTTCGATTTTTTCAAGGTATAAACAATGCACGACTTAATTGCACATAGACCTAACTACGTTTCTGATTTGCAATAACGAAAACACTTGTGGTAATTAGCTATAAGCCTGTAAGCACGGCCTAATAAATACAAATACAAGTTTCTAACCCGACAGCTATTTTACTTAATAATGTTGCATTCTACACTAAGAAAAGAAAAGCGACTATAATCATGAGCTCTTTGGATAAGTGACCAAATTATTTCTTAATTATCATTATCAACAACTGAACTGCGCATGGCACAGCACATAAGACGTCTATCAGACCCTCTCGCCATGTAAAGCCACACGGGAGACACTGGGATTCATGGCCTCCCTTTGAAAAAGAGGGCTCACTGACCAGAACCTTAAGATAGAGCACGACTCGGAGGCACGACAAAAGAGAGAACGAAACTCGTAAGCACGACAAAACCCCAGGCAAGCAATCGGCGTGAATATCCACGTTCCTCTTTATATATTAAGGTGTTATCAGCTAATTAAAGACTGTTTACACGTGGGACAAACCCAGTGTCTGGAGAAAACTCACAAGTGCAACGGGGAAACACTATCCCGTACAAATAGAATAGGTGGAGTCCACATTTGTGCTTTACTGCATTCCCCTGGCACGCCAGGGTATGGCACCCTGACAGCCAAGGGATGAGAATTTCTGAACACTGGGAATTTCTCAACATTTCGGCGATCCACCAACGACCCCGTGTCCACGGTACTGGATCGCGGGGCTACGAGCGTCGCCACCAGCGGCGGTGACATTGATCGTTTTACAAATGTTGCCACACGTTCGCTTATCCCCTTTTAACATTCTGCTACTCGGATTGGACAGCGAGATCGGACATTCGGGTAGCACAGCAGGTCACTCGGGCGTGTAGTCGTGTGACTGATGGCTCCGCCGGCTTCTCAGACACCCACTCGAGAACAGGCGGCGGCGGCGAGCGCGTGATCCGGACACCTGAATGGCAATGACCCGCGGCGGGAATCGAACCGTCGCGTCTGTAAACTAGCGCGCGCCGCCCGCTGGGCCGACCCAGCTTAACGTTGCCCACGAACAGAACTATGTATAACCTCAACAGAACAGCATTCTTGGCCCTACTTAAAACAACATTTTACGGCAGTTCAGCAAACAGAATATCAAGCAAAGAAGCTAAATTTAAATATTCAAGAACATATATTGAACTTTAATGCATATGACTTGTTACCTAATGCTATGCAAAAGTGATGATCACTTTTTATACCTGCATTTATAACATACATGGTCCATACTCCGATACACAGTAATTGCTATTATAATTCCAAAGATATATATGGGACTGACTGATCATTTTTTGGGGACTACATTTCAAAACAATCCAATGAAGGTATTGGTAAAAAAAACGTTTTTAAGAGTCTATTAACTTTAGAACGCCATTAAGTTTCAGGGCAGCGGTCGGAATGTGCCGGTATATGCCGCGAAGCGCTGGTATGCTACTGTACACCACACAGGTCTCAACACCAAACACGTGTATCAGCGCTCTTCAGGATTGCTCCGATTCCTACACCGTGATCTTTCCGCGGAGGCGAAACGGCAGTCAGCATTAGCTGCAGGATGAATAGGTTTCACACCAGCCCTTCTACTTTTACATTTCGACCACTGGTTATCATTTCAAGGCGCTCTTGTTTGGGATTTAAGACATGGTAAATGCCATATGCTGTGTGGGAGGAAGGAGAATATATACCCACTCGCACGAGGGAATATCCACACAGAGCAAAGTTATAGCCTTCCTCTGCTGCCATCAACTGGCATCACTCAGCAATGTGTCTTGCGCACACATCTAACAAAACCGTGAGTGCATTTGGTATTCACGCCAGTCTCATAGCACGAGTCATTAACAAAAGCACTATGTTACACAGTCTGCGGTCGTTTTTGTAATAGGATAGCGCTCGTATGAGCTGCTCTTTCAGGATAGCCGTGTCGAGCGTTCTTCCTCTCGCGACATCCCGAAAAAGCAGCTCTTAAGAGTAATTCTCAATCATCGAGTAGTGAATAAAACCTACATCAATACGGTTTTCCAGAAGTTTTCTAGTCGGCAGCAAAGTCGCTGTGCGTTTCCTAATCGAGGAAATCTGCAGATATTTGATCATATTTGGACGGTGATGCCGGCACACTTTGGCCTACTCTATTTTAAATGTCACGGGATCTCGAACAACCACAGACCAACTCTGGCGAATACACGCGCAGTATTTACCGGGGTGGCCGCGGGGCTCAAACCGCGAACCTCAGCCCGCCAAGCGGCAAACGCTCCTCCACATCACAGCACAGGGGAACTCGAGAGCACGGAAGCCGCACACCTCGGATCCAAGCTGCTGACGACGAAATGCTCGTAAGTTGAACAACGCTACAGGTCTTAGAGGCTTGACATCTCTCTTAGGCACAGAATTTTAAAACATGGCTCGGAGAGAGATGTTTCAGCCCAGAAATTGTATTCCCTGTAGCATTGAAATGTAAAGGCACAATTTATCGTTTAGTATTATTTTACCACAATTTTCTACATTTCATTTTCAGAAAATCTCGTTGCAAAGTCGTTTACAAAAAATATTTTTTTTTTCCCAGAAATAGAAAACTCAAAAGGTTTGACCCAAAAGTGTGACGTGTGAACTATGTTCTGGGAGATGATAATGAACTTGCCGCTTTATAGTAGGAGAGACCTCTTCTGGAAGAGGCTTCTGATTGGTTGGTGGCGGTCTTGTCCTCCGGTGGGAATGTCTAGCTCTGGAGAACCATCTTCTGCGAAAATGATTATGAACACGCTTCTTTACGGTTGTAAATAGTCTTCTGCACAACCAGATGAAAACACATCTTACAGCAGACAAACACATCGTCCGGTGCATAACACAACACTCGCAAATTTGGATTTAAACAGAAAAAAAAATACCAAGGGGAAAAAAGCGCACCTTATAAACAATATTCAGTCACTCTCCAAGGGAGAGGAGAACAATTCAGAGGCACGAGGAACTGCAGAGTGGAGGGGCAGGGGCGAAGGCAGCCATGCTGTAAGCCGACGCCAACATTTTCCAGACACTGCATCCTCTCTATATTAAGATGCTATCGATCAAAATTGAGTGTTTTTTTTAATCACATTTGTACGAAATTCAGGTGCAGTATAACTGCCGATTAGTGCCAGTTACAAGGGCCTCTTGGATAGACAGCGAGTAAGTTGTTTTTGAAACCATTTTTTGTAGTTTTGGGCCGCTAATTTTCCGAACAATTTTTAACCAAGATAAACAGCACTTATTCTCACTAAAAAGCCATTAAGTGGAAACCTGGTGTTGTTTTTCTCTTATCCAACGTTGGGGTTGTTTACAGTAAATAATCGCATGTGTCAGGATTACGGCGCAAAATAAAGAAGGGTGACTTCACGTTACGTTCATGATCACTGCGATTCAAATTCGAACCGCATGTAGGCTTCTCTCATCATCTCGGCGATCTGTAACACAAACAATCAACACAACGCATCGTCATCGTCAGCACAGCGGACACGGCAACGACAATCATGCAACTAAACAACACAACGGGAGTTGCACGGCCCTGCTTAATCGCACGCAAAGCGCATGCTGGCTTCCCGTATGAGCGACGCTCACCTTCTGGTGCATCTGGATCTGATTGTAGAGCAGCTGGCGCACGCTCTCCCTGTAGTCGCGGATGCGGCTCTCGTGGAAGTTATTGACCTCGGCTGCAATGGCAAGCGGGCAACGGCACGCATGCACAGTTAACCAAATATACCAACATGCTAGCCGTAGTGATAGACTCCAGACCTGTTCACCAAGGCAGACCCTAGCAGCAGTGCTAGACGCCAGACTTGTTCACCAAGGGAGACCCGAGCAGGAGTATTGGACTCCAGGCGACATAGCTCTGGGGTTCATTGGAACACGCAAACCCCTTCACCACGATAAAGTTACGATCCATGGCATTGGGGGAGCAGGTGGGAGGAGGTGGGGGGTGATGGAGCGGCACTCACCCTGCAGCCCGAGCGACATGACATTCACTCTCTGGATGACCCCTTCCTTCTCTCCGGCGGCCATTTTGTTGGTCTGGATGAGGCGGTCGCACTCCTTTATCTTGTCGAGTCCCGCCTGCCGGACGGAGCGAGCGGGAACGCAGACGACGGTGAACCGCTGCCAAAGCAAGTTCTGCGGTTCTCTATAGCAGGAGTTTGCAAGATTTCGCACCTCAAAGCCCACTTGGGTATGGTCTCCACGGGCCACTAGGTCGCATTCTCGGTTCACTGGGTCAAAACGGCAGCTCTATAGATTATGACGTTGTCAGCAAATTAATGAGTGGGAGGAAACTGGCGCACTTGGAGAAAACCCAAGCATGCAAGGGGGAGGGCAACACTCTATCCCGCCTTCTCCTGGCGAGCCAAGGTATGGCGCCTTGACGCTCACGGGAAGACAGTTTCGCCAAATTGGTGTGACGCACAAACCCCTGCTTTGGTCGTGCTGGATTACAGACGTGCACAGTCACCACCGCCTGGCTCAAATGTTAATTCCTGGAGGAAAAAAAAATAATCACCTTTTGAATGGAGAGTATTTCAGGAAAGCCAGACAGGAGACTCTTGTATTCACAGCTCAAGTCGAGGAAGATTCGAAGATCCATCTTGGACTGGAGAAACACATCACAATTGTGCCTGCTATGATTTCAGAACAATCATCTCGCATGCTCATAATTTCCTGAAACCATCAGCCGCACTTCAAATGTGGACACCAAATTAGGATCACGGCTCAAACCACATCCACCTAAAGGTCATCATCAGTCGTGATTTAACCATTGCTGGATTAAGGGATCACCAAGTTGTCACTATCTCTCACGGTCATGCGATGAAGCAATATTTTACACAACTCTGACAATGGAATTATAACGCGAACCTTAGCAACAAGCCCAACTGTCCACAACAGCCTTAGCAGTAGCATTTACACCAGCAATAAAACAATAACCACAAACCCCATTGTCGATTGTGCTGACAATACTCATAGCAATAACTTACAAACAACAATAATACTTACACGCTACACTGGCCGTGATGTTAACATCACCTTAAACACTCATCTCATCACTAACACTAGCACAGACACGGAGCTACATTGTAATATAACATATTACTCATCGTGGAGAAAACAAATAACAAAATAGATATGCAGACGTACTACTCTTTCACATATCCATCTCTCCACTTAAAAAACTAAACCATCAGCCGCACAACCTTCTGTGTTCTGTGTGAGTACAGAGATTCAGCAGCATGAATTCAAGATAAGCAAAGTTCTGGATCAGTGTGAGTTCTCGTTCGTTAAAACGGGTCCAGAGTTTTGCTCGCACCGAATCGAATACCGCTGAAACGATGCACTTCCTAAAGTCCGTGAGGCCCGATGAATTCGTATGCAATTTTTTTTTTTAAATGCACGTGTCTGGTTATCTACTTTGTGGCCAACGCTGATGCGTAGCCGCTCGTTAGCCGCAACGCTGTCCCTCGACCTCACCTGGCTGGCCACCAGGTCCCCGATGTCAGTGTAGGTCTTCCCGGCGTACGACATCGCGTTGGTGAGCGACCCCTCAGCTAGACGACAGTTTGAGTCCAGATGAGGGTGCGGAAATCACAGCAGACACACATTACAATTGATTCGTGTGAGTTTTGAACAAAAACTATTACCACTTACGTAGCCAACAAAGCCACACTGAGTCCAAGGGCTCTAATTCAGGAAAGTCCCGCTACATTTGGTTTTTAACGCTAAGATGTTTTCAGCCAATTAATGATGAGTGTTTGTACAAGTGGGAGGAAACCGGAGAACCGGGAGAAAACGCACGTGGGCGAGGGGGCAACACTCTATTCCCCATGGTATGACAAACTTCTCAATGGCCATGGAGAAGGGAGTTTGACAACATTTGTGTGATCCACCAACCCTCGCAGCCTCCAGTAGTAGATCACACGCACACACTGCTCCCGCCAAACAAACGCTAACACGTTCCCGTACGCAGCGCTTTGTGACCCTCGGGTGAAAGGCGCTATATGACCATCGGGTGAAAGGCGCTATTATTATTATTATTCCCTGACGTCCAGCCAGTGTGCGACGCACAAGTCCGACACTATTCATAAAGTTCCACTGGGTTTGTACGGTTCAGATTTTCCACACACCGTGAACCGTCAACGGGCGTGCAGTAACTGCAACCCCCCCCCCCCCGATTATTCTGCAAACTGTTTCAAGGCCCCCCACGTGGGAAGCTGACTTAAGGGAAAATTGGACGGTGCCAAAAGAAAGCAGTGCAGCAAAAACGTTTAAACAACTCAAGTGTGTTACCATCTAGGTGAGCAAATATTACACCACCCTATTCCACATGTTATTCACCCAGCAGGGTGAATCGAACCGGCGACCTTTGCAATGCAAATCCAGCGTGCTAATCATTACATCGCAGCGGCATGTACACGGTGTTCATGCTGTGTATTGCCTGCATTTTCCAGGTTTATATATATATATAGTCAGATGACCTGCTCTGCATGTACCACACTATACCACATCGTTATTCTTCCCAACGGGCGGCACTTTCATTAGAGCAATTAACTCACGATTCGAAAGGTCATGACTTCAAATCCTGGTCTGCCCAGGCAGACCCTGCCCATCATCCCCCCAATTCAATTAAAATAAGAAGGTCACATGAGCTTCTTTGAGTTTATCATTTTGTAGGAAACCGTGTGAGGCGGACAATGCCGCGTCTGAGATTCCTGGCTACTTAGTCCTGAGTACGGGGCTTACCGTGGTGATTGCTCATGCTGAAAGACTGTGAAACGTCCTTTAAGGCTTTCCCCAGACCTCGATAATCCTTGGGAAGTTCTGGAAGACGACACAACAAAGCGTAAGCAGAATATCGCTGACTAAGAACTGGAAGGGGTGGGGCTAAAGGAATTAGGGGGTGGGGCATAAGGAACAAAAAAACTGGCGGCTTTGTAAGGAGGGACATGGCCTAGAGAGGTTGAACTTCTCAGTTCACTATCATAATAATAAACTCTATTTACAACAGGCACATATTCATTCAAATTCAAAGGTATTCATTTGAAGCGCAAACGACTCAAGAGGCGCGAGGAAACCGCAGAGAGGCGGAGGAGGCAGCCAGGCGGTTTGCCGGCGCCAACCTATTGCCACACACTGCGTCCTACGTATTATGATGTTACCGGCCAATTAATTAACGAGTGTTTTTTGTTTCAAGTTGTGGGAGGAAACCCACGCAGTACAGCGGGAAGAACACACAAACTCCACAGAGAAAGGCGCCCGAGGCGGGAATCGAACCGCCTCGGGCGGGACCATTGTTTCTGTTAGGCGCAGAAGCTGACCACTGCGCCACCCTGTCGCGGCGTAGCTTCAGTGCCGCAGACGCAGCCACAGGCCAACTAGCGCCAACGACCGCGCCATCGCCCCCCCCTCCGCGCACGGCTGCCCCCTTCGCGGCGCCTGCGGTAACCTGTTGTGCACCGGCGGTAGTGCGCGTTCCCCACGGTGAGCAGCTGCTTCACGCTTTCGTCCGCCGAACGGACAAACTTCCCGAAGTTATCGACCCTCTTCTCCCTGCAAGACACGAGCACGCGGCATGCCGCCGGTCGTTTCGCCTCGCTGGAAGAAACCAGACTCCGGTTCTGGACGGAAAAGCTTGAGAGTGACCCTCCTCCGACTTACATGGGAATCCCCCCTGCCGAAGACCTCCCTCCTGGCTCAGAAGCACCGTGGATACAGTGGAAGACACTCAACCGCCTGAGAACTAGAACGGGACGATCAAAAGCTGCTTTGGTCAGATGGGGCTACAAGACCGGCCCAACCACCTGTGATTGTGGAGAAGCAGACCATACAACGGAGCACTGCCTTGTCTGCGCTCTACTACCCAACCTCTGCAGCTCAAAAGACCTTGCAGAGTTCAATAAAAATGCAAAGAACTGTGTAAAGAAATGGGAAACTGTTATATAACCATTACGCTTCGAAGAATTGAAAAGAAGAAGAAGCGGGGGTTTCTACGAGAGCGTGAGCCGCGCTCGCTTCGGCTCCTGAGCCGCCAGGACACGGCGCGGCGAGACGATGGACACTGTCACAAAAGGGGCGAGCGGCACGTTCCGAAAACAGCGTTCCCGCTGGGTCTCACTCACATTTCGTCTTGGTGGAACTCCATGGGGTTGAACATCTCGAGTTTAGAGAATATCGCTCCCCCGACAGCGTCATCCTTCTCCGCACGTCTCTTGCCTTCCTTCCACTCCTGGTCGGCGAGACGTGTTGAGAGACACCGCTTCATCACCATCATCATCATGATCATCAGCATCGTCATTGTCGTCGTGCTTTCTTATAGGTTTACAAACATGTTTCTCAACGAGCTGGTTTCATATAAAGTTGACATTTTAATCTCAACAACCACCTATCATTGCAAATAGGGCATTTACTCAACCAATGCGTCTCGTGTGTTCCAATGAACCCCAGAGTTACGTCACCTGGAGTGTAGCCCTGGTTGGTAAGGTCTCCCTTGTTCAAAAGGTTGAAATAACGATCCGAAAACCCTCCAACTAAAAAGGAGGTTCAGGTCAGGAAGGTGCATCCGGCCGTAAAATTCTGCTCCAATACCCCATGATTCGGGGGGTAACCGGCCAACCCTGGTGACCCTGGATACTGGCCGCTTAAACAGTCAACATAATCTCACCAAAAGCCAGACTCGCACCTGCACAGGTACATCACTGAACAGAGCAGTGCTTGAGTGTCGAGTCCGTCTCGACCGCGACGCGAGCCCCGACCCACCTTCTCGGTGGCGGCGTGCAGGAAGTGGTTGAAGACGGAGCTCGAGGACAGCACGGGGTGGAGGCAGACGCGAGACATCCACGCCTGCAGCCGCTCCATCCTCAACGCCACAAAGTCGTCCTCAAAGCGCCCTGCGTGTCCGGGCGGCGGGGACAGGATCGACGCGGGCATCGCTCATCGCGCCGAGGCGTGGCCGGCCGGGCGAGTTAAACCGGCGAAGGCGTTCGACTGTGCGGAGGCGGTGTGCTTAACTTAACTTGCAAATATTAAAACATTGTTAGTGTTTCGTTTTTTCATCCTAGTATTTTTAAACCTTTGTTGTTGTGTTCTAGTCCATGCATATGCCAACACCGGGGTCTGAGAGAAACGGAATTGCGATCCTCTATATGTCCTGTACATATGGCATTTGAATTGAAAAAAAATCTCGCAGTGGTTGCTGATCCCAAGCTAAACCTCCTGCCACGTTCCCTTTGATTTTGTCAATAGTTTTGGGTTGTGTGCCGATTTAGGATTTCACGGGCTCGATGCGTGGCAGTTGCTTTTCAAAGCTGTTCTTTCGCGATAGCCGTGCCGGGCGCTTCCTCTCTCTCCTTCACGACGTTTTGACCCCAACGAGAGAGGCATCCTCAGGCATCCTGAGTTCAGGCGTCCAGACACAATTGGAAGTCAAGGCGCCTGAGGATCCTTCCGACTTGGGAGGCGAAACGTCGCGAGGATGAGGAAGTGCTCGACACGGCTATCCCTTACGAACAGTTTTGAAAAGCAACTATCAATTATACGGTTGCATTGTCCAATTTCTTTTCTCGTTCTTTTCATAATCGTTTGACAAGATGATCGTGATAATGACAATGATGATAAAGATATCCCGAGGGCAAGAGGCATCCTGGGAGCACTCACCTGCGACCTGCTTGTCGGGGAGCGACGGGATGAGCACCATTGCCGAGAACTTGCTTATCAGCCGCTCCAGCAGCCAATCGAAATGCTTGTAGCGTCGGGACACAGGTTTTAAGGTGTCCTGCAAAGTCAGGCATGGGGTCAATCAGGGTCAGCGCGGTGAGGCAACTACCAAAGACCTTGGTTACAACCTTAGAGCTGGGTATCCCTCACTGACTTCATAATGGCCATGTCAAGATAATAATGGGCCTAAGTTTGTCTAGTGTTTGGGTTGCTTCAAGGCACAGGCTAAGAAGCCATCAGCTCCTAAAGTCATAGGTTTGAAGCAATGTTTTGCCCTTCTAATAACGAACTTCAGTTTTAATATTGAGCATGTCTCTAGTATCAACATAGCTGTACTGATATATATTTTTCACTGTAAAACTGCGCCATGCCAAGGCCATGCCAAGCCAGCTTGGCACACCTCACAGGACGCCAGTGTTTTCCCACTTCAGAAGCTGAGCCATGCCGCTAACATCACACACAATAAATGTGTAATTAGTCACACCCCAGGCCCTGCTTGGCTCCCGAGTCAGATTCCGATGTCTTGTGAGACCAGTCTACGGTACTTTGGTTCCAAATCAGCGTGGCAAATAACCGGGTGGGATCCAG
>JAZEWU010000042.1:4535060-4548398 GCA_036362915.1 Geotria australis
GCATCGAGAGAAGGGGGGGACGATGTCAGCCCCAACTGCAAGCGATGGTGAAATTCTCGCTTGCAGCCTTCATCAGCTAGCCGAGACCAGGCCACTGGTCTCGGCAGATCAACAACGGCAACAACGACCGCCGTTCATTATTAAGTGGTGGCGATGTGACCATGGTGTTTATGCCGAGATAGGTGCACTTTGACGCGACGGAATATGTCAAACGCTGGTCATGGGAAAGCCGCAGGTGTTATGGGTTGACTGAACAAGACAGCTGGCAGATAACGCCACCTGTGCTGCCCACTGTGCCATCAAACTGTTTTATCCACCCAGGGCTCCACTCGTTCTTGTGATCGTTGCTCCTCCGTCTCTTTCCTTCAACTGCCCAGTAGTGTCCTTAACGAGCTCCCTCCTTAGAGGGCGATTTTGACATCACTAGTACCGGTTCATGGCGAATCAGCTACGCTATTTATCCCCCGCTGTCTGGCCAATCGTTTGTGCTTTTAGGCCGTCATGGGTAGGGTCAGACCTGCCGTTAAGTGGTCACGGGGACACAGGGTAATTAACCGACATCTCGGTTATAATAGAGATGTACTCGATCAGTGGATTCTCACCTGGTCCGAGTAAGCGTGAGTGAGTGAGCGAGTGAGCGAGCGAGTGAGTGAAAGTGCAACTCACAACCACGGGGATCTTGTCAATCCTGCTCACTGTGCACTTGCCCAGGAGGTAGTTGTCCAAATTCAGCTTCCCCAGTGGCAACGCCAGCCTAATGTGAGCAACGGGGGAACAGTGCAAGACACCAGTGTTGCCTGGAAATAGAGCAGTTATATGCAGCTGCTGTTACGTGCAACGGCTGTACATGTTACCTTCGCTCCCAGGTTTGTGAACCCACGCCTCAGGCACAGGAGAAGGCCCGGTTCGTCCAGGAAACTCTTACCTGTTGAGGCCCAGGAGGGTGGAGGCCGCGTTGGCACGACCTTGCCTCGGGCTGCCCTGTGGAGCCCCGCCGCGGTGGGCGCTGGCCTTCGCTCCCTCCCCATCGCTGTCCTCCCAGCTGTCCGAGTCTGCTGCAAACGCAGGCGCAAACGAGCGCGAAGCGTGTAACAATTAACAACAACAACGACAAGCTTTGTGGTTAGACGGGCGAGTTTTGGGGCAGAGGTCACCCAAAGGCAGCACACACGGGGGGCTGCTACAGGAATGTAACGTTTTTGTGCTTTTTTTGGTGAATGTTTATGCGTTAGATGAGCAATGTTTTTTCACGAACGTGCAGCATAAAACACTTAAATCGATACATCACAACCGCACCTCTGCGCTGTTGAGGAGGCACATATCCCGAGACATGAGGACGACTCTGGATAAAAGCTGCGAATCCGTAGTGATGATGGTGGTGATGATGATGATGACGGCGGTGGCGTTACGTCGCAGTCAACGCACGGCGTTTCAGTTTCATCTGAAGTACAACCTTGTTGCTGATTGGGCCACGTTCCGGGGTCGTAGTTCGCCTGCTCTGACCAGGTCGGCACATCGTCTGGCGGAGGCGGTAGGCTCTCTTCGTTGAACATCTGCACCGAACACGCCGCACAGCGCCGCCCTCGTCACCTCAGCCCTCACGCGGCGCCTCCTGCGGTGAAGCCACTCGGCTGCAACAGTCTAGCAGAGTACCCGCCCTATGGGAGATCTTGTGCCAAGCGCATAACACGTTCTTCCTACGTCTCCTGGCTGACATTTTCTGCTGATATCACTGCATTGACCTGTTGTGCAGAAAAATATATATATGATAGGTGATGTTTTGGGCAATGGCCTTTCTTCATAGCACCTTGATGACTCCATCTCCCTGAAGTGTCCCTCACAATGCAATAAAGGAACAATGCTCACTCATAATGTCAACTGTTAAATATATTTTTCCAGTTTTAAATCTGGTGTTCACGACTAGAGAACTGGAGGTACTGAACTATGTAATTAATGACCCAATAAAAAAGAAGCCGTGTCATCGGAGAATGTGTGAAGTTTGTATCAACTGCAAAGGATGAGCCCGCTGATCACAATCTGGAAGTGGGGTTGGTGGACCATGCACGGATTACTCCTCCCTGGCTATTTCCATAGACATCTGATAACGATGCGTGGGACTCACTACCGCGTAGTTTGGTGCGGTTGCACTGTGTAGCTGTCAGGATGTACCACGCATTGTTTGGTCTGACGCACAGACATCCGCGATCACACACAAAGGCACGGTTCCCCATAAAACTTATCTAAACAGATTGCTGGGGCAAGTGCTGTTCGTGAGTACCTATAAAGACTGGCACGGAACGCGAGCAGACGGGTGGCCAGCACCGTGCCCGTCCGCCTGTGTCTCCCCAGTGCTGATGTGTACACACTGCACGAGCTACTCATTTGAGGCAGGATCGACCTAAAGGAGGCGCCCAGGACCGGTTTAGATATTCGTCACTAATGTCGGTCGTGCACGGGAATCAAACTCGGTCAAAGGACAGCACGCTAATCAATGCGCCACACATTCAAGACGTGTGTGAGACACACAGCTCATTGCAAAACCACGAGCACGTGCCACAGCCCAGATGAACCTGGTTGAATTCGAATTCGATTCTTCGAAGTGTGATGGTTATATGACAGTTTCCCAATGCAACATGTTCTTCTTTAGTTGCAGACAGCCCTTCAACATTTAAAGATATAATAGTCAGTGCTGGCTTTAAAGGCGGGCATTGGCCTCTCTTCTTGCTCCAGACTGAGGGGATTCTGGCATCTGTTGAGCTCCTGGACGTCGTTGTCTTTCAGCTCGGCTTCGAAGTGTTTGGTAGAATTTGCAGGTAATACCAAGTATTACTTGACAGGGATCGCGACGTGAACGCTTCTACCTTGAATTTCCACCACAGGCTAAGTGTTGCAAACAGGAGGTGAGCGCAGCAAGTTACGCGGGTGAAGAAACACATGGACAGTATGAATGTGCATGTCCCTTTACACACAACTTGTTAACAAGATAAGCCTACGCTGTCATTTCCCTAAAAACTAATTTGGCAACAAGCAGAACATGGAACTCAAGCTTTCCAGCATCACGATTTTTTTTAAAATGTAAAGCCGTATTTTTTTTCGCGCAGTTTCGGATAGTTTAATCAACAAACAGTTTTCCATTAGCGCTGAGGCCAGTTATAAAAAGTAAGAATAATTACCAGCCCCTCATCAATGCACTACTAGATGAAGGCTTTCATAAGCCTCTTCGGCTACGGGGGTTGTTTGACCATACTTCACTGTGCTGGTCAGTGTGGCTTGGTGAAGAGGATGCCCAGGACTAGTTTGGTTATCACTCACCACTGATATCAGCCATGACTCTGAATCAAACTCAGCTCGCCATATTCAAAGTGCATGTTTGTTGTGTCGCAGGAATCCCGTAAAGAGCTTACAAGCTCACTGGGTATTTTTCTGCTGTAATAATAAATAAATATCTATCTACATACTTACTAACCACTGTGCCATCGTTCATACTGGAGTGGTATTTCGAGGTGAAACAAGGTCAAATAATACCCTTCAGTAGGGCTGCCACATTTTCCACTGTTAACCAACCGTGGTCATATTTCTCATGCAGCCTAGGTCTACCCAAACCGAGCACTATGCTGCAATAAAGTTCAACACAATACTTGGTACCAGATCTCGGCACATATCTATTAATCCTGCCACCCAAACACATGCCAATTTTTGGACCATGCAAGGCAACCCTTGTGTTTAAAGGAGAGATGGCAACCCTACTGTTCAGTCGGCAGAGCCTCAAATTACATTTAGAGACCCTCTCTTCGTATATGCAAGCAACTGCAGACGAAAAATGTATCCAATGCTACACGCCGTGTGAAACCTTTACTCTACCTTTATGACCTTTACTCCCCAGCACAACGAAACACCGAGTTACGGGCCAATGAGAACGGACGAGACCCTGTGCTGTGACATTTAATGAGCAGAGTGTGGTAACGGCATTAATAACGTCTCAGTGCAAATACGGTAACCATGGTTTCGTGCGCAGAGGAGACAAAGCGTTTCACCTGGTTCAGTGAAAGCGAGAGCTATGGCGCCGTGGGGTTAGTGCACTCCGCTGTAAAACCTGAGTTTGATTCCTGGCCACGGCTAACATCGGTGACAAGCGATGTCTGAACCGGTCCTGGGCCCTCCGCTTCACTAGCCGGCACTGACCGACATAGTGAAATGTGGTCATACAAACCCCATGACCGACGTGCCGCAAAGATGCCTTCATCCAACAGTGGACTGACAACTGCGCGGTCAATTACGTATTATATCGAACCAGCAATGTTGATGTGTTCACTCATAACACGTAACCCCCGAGTTTAACAAAGCTCATGCCAAATAGAGCACGAGCCACGCAGCCATGACAATGGTAGTACTTTGCTGGAAACAGACATCAGGATGACCGTAATTTAAACCAGGCCAGTGTCCCTTGGGTCAACAAACTGTGCCTGGTTTTTGAAGCCTGTGGACACACGGAGTGTTGGCAGGGTGCGCATGTCAGAAAACTGCCACATTTTACTTCCTTAATCACGTCTCACTTGTGCAAGCGCAGTCCGTTAAGAGGTTTCCGTCGGCAGTCATTTTGCTTGATGTTTAAATAAGCCGTGATGCAATAACATAACACACCTTACACACTCGCAAATGTCAACATAGTGGCTGGCAAGCGCGGTGTCAGGTGTGTGCCTGTCAGCTGGAACACACAGTTTGAATGAAAACATCAGCACACTGTACTGGATAGACAAGCTGATATCGGCACGTTCATTCATTCAGTGTCAGAAATCGCTTAATCCTGTACAGGGCTGCGGTGAGGCGGAGCCTATCCCGGCAGACACAATGAGCGAGGCAGGGACATACCGAGGATGAGACGCCAGTCCATCACAGGGCACCGGGGGTAATTTAATCATGTCAGCTAACCAAACCAGTATGTCTGTGAAATTTTGGAGGAAACCGGAATGCCCAGTGAAAAGCCACACAGACAAGGGGGCGAACATGCACACCCCATACAGAGAGTCATATACAGCCCCCCGTGACCCCGTACAAGCTACTGATACTTACGTCGTTTAGCCAAATACATTTCTGCTACCTTAGGCGGTGTCGGTTTCTGCTTTGCTAGACGGGCTATCGTCTGAGTCGCACTGGGCTGGCCGGAGCAGCGCGAGATGCAACTTGCCTGCACGTAGTTCTCAGGCACGATCCCTCGCTTGTTCTCCGCATTCTCCACCTCGATCCAGCCGCTGCCGCTTCCCTGAGGATCAGAAAGCACGTCGGTGAAGGCTCAGCCAACGTAAGCACACACACACACACACACCTGCGTATCGCCGATCACCGAACCTGAGCTCAACCAGCTTGGTGCCCTCCATCGTCCCCCTCCCGCCGAGGCGCACGCCACCCTAGCCAGTGTGCCCACTCGTCACACCAGGCGGCCACGTGTGCGTCGGGGCCTTGCTCGAGGGAGCACCTGCGTGATGGTTATATGACAGTCTCCCATTTCTGTACACAGCTCTGGAGTGAAGCACGCGCGCGATGCTTGGGTGTGTGTCACGGAACTGGGGGACAGAGAACGCGGAGCTGGGCGCTCACCTGGGCGACGATGGTGAGGATGTCTCCCTCGTTGACCGTCAGCTCGCCCTCCGCCTCCGCCGTGAAGTCAAACAGGACCTGGGCCTACGCGCGGGGGCCAACGGCAGGGTTCACATCGTGGTCAGGCAAAAGACGGTCTCACAAAACAAGAGTGCAACAAACTCCGCCGCCATCAACGTAACCTTGTTTGAGCAGGCCTAAGCATCCCAGTCAGACACTCACTCACCAACGACTCCATGTGCACTCAACACGGGCCGCCAAGTCAGCGGAGAATAATTTACAAGACTTCACTGCTTTGCCACTGTGCTCTCAACTCAGGACGTCCTCAATACCTTGCCAACTTACTAATACCATTCGCTGCAACGCGCTGATGCCCTCTACGCGGCTCGTCAGAACACTTACTCAGCATCCCTTGCTCGAAAACCAAAAACGCAACAACGGCGCTTTAACCATATCCGCACCCACACCTTCGACAGACCACCAAAACCTCGACATAAAAAAACTACTCAAACAGCACTTATTTCGTTAGGCTTTCCACGCCTTAGCATTTGTGTCTCGTCTCCATCACCTGCTGAAGACTTCCCTCCTGGCTCAGATGCACCATGGATTCAGTGGAAGACACTCAACCGCCTGAGAACTAGAACGGGACGATCAAAAGATGCTTTGGTCAGATGGGGCTACAAGACCGGCCCAACCACCTGTGAATGTGGAGAAGCAGACCATACTATGGAACACTGCCTTGTCTGTGCTCTACTACCGAACCTCTGCAGCTCAAAAGACCTTGCGGAGTTCAATGAAAATGCAAGGGGCTGTGTAAGAAAATTGGAAACTGTAATTTGACCATCGCGCTTGCTTCGAAGAATCGCTAAAAAGAAGATCGGTATTGAATTTGCGCAAGTTATATAAATGGTATATATATTTTTGTATAAAACTACCACTTGGCTAAACTCAAAATCTGATATGGATCATTGCATCGTGCACAAAGAGGTATGTTTAATGATCACTTACAAGTGAATCTCTAACAGTTGCGCTACAAAAGCCACACGAAAGAATAACATTGTGTTCACGAAGATATTGCACTACACAGAGTTTAATACTGTGCCATCAACACAGCAGCTAAAGCATAATCTACACGCAGGCATTCACAGGCGCCGCTGACAAATTCACCCTATGAGCTTCCGTTGCAGCTCTTAAAGTATTAACGGACTTTCTCTTTAAAAAATTAACAGCGGTGGACATTGCTTGGTTGAATAATTTGTTTAAAAATCATTGTTGCGACTGATTAGCTCAACTATTGGCCGTGTCAGAACAATGAGCTAGCGATATTGACATCTTGGCTCAATCTGGCCACCCGATATTAAACACAGACCTCATGTACAGTGAGTCTCATAGGCTCTAGATAAGCAGAGTGTACGATGGTTGGTGTCCATGTCATACGCCTGAGCACCGAAGCCCTAAAGACACCGATATGGCACCGTTATGACACTCCACTTGACTTGTCAAGTCTTTATGCTTCAGTGTTTATGCTGGAGCCCCGGGCGAGCCACAATAATGCACTCTACCAAGGTTCCTTGTTAGTGTCGTTTTCAGTGTCCAGACATCCAGACTGAGGCTTTTCAGGGTTCCGAGTTTATACCAAATCGAGCAAAACTACGACAACTTTATGATGCTTGGTTAAGTATTGAAAGGGTCGCAGTAACAGTTTCTTACAATGTTATGATTTGTAGTTTAAGCCCCAGGCTCAGGCAACTGGACTTCAGAAATCATATCACCTTGTCATCTCAAGAATACTTGCTGCATTTTCCGCTACGGTTTACACGTTATTTGAACTTGGGCACAGGTGTCTGAGAATGATGCTAAAAATGACCAGGCAAGACAGGTAAGCAAAGCAGGCATCTGCGCGATAACATGGCAGTTATGGTTTGTCGATTCATTCAATCATTCATTGTCAGAACCCGCTTAATACTGTACAGAGTCGTGGTGGGCCGCAGCCTATCTCGGCAAACACAGGGCGCAAGGCAGGGCTATACCCATGATCGGACGCCAGTCCATCACAGGGCACCGGGGGGCAATTTATTCAGCAGGCCAATTAACCTATGCAGCAGCATGTCTTTGGACTGTGGGAGGAAACCGAAGTACCCGGAGAAAACCCACGCGGACATGAGGAGAACATGAAAATGATTTGGCAAAAAGGGTTGTGATGTGGGTAGGATATGTGCTGGACGGAGGAGGGCCGATTGCCGCCACTGGCACCGAAGTGGCTTCAACGATTCTGGCAAACAAGGGGAAGACTAAGTAAGACCAGATGGCGGGATACAGGTGGGGCAAATCTTGGAGGCGACGTGTTTACTGTGCAGCAGCTCTGGGATCTGACAGACGGTCGAAAGCGTTGGGCGAGTGGCGGAGGCATCAGTAGCTTGGGACATGATGACATCTCGATCTGGCTGTTTTACCAAAGGAACCACGCGGTGACCCACCATTCGTTACGCAGATTCATATCTTACGAGAAGTGCCATGGTTCATTTTCCATTGCTAAAACAGACGCGTGCACAAGGTGGCTATTGTAAGCCGCTTATAGATGAATGTATAAAGAGGCCCTGTTAAAGCACCTCACGCACACACGCACAGTTATCCGCATCTTTGAAAACACTTTCAAAACTGTATTAGTTTGCGCCGCAGGCTGATGCCACAACCGCAAGACGAATTTGTACGAAAATAGCCACGTCTTAATAACGCTACAGATGTGGTTCCAGGCGGACTTAACACTGTGTCGTTGTGTCGCGCATTAAACCGGATCTATCGCTAACGGCACCCAAATGCCATCTAAAATAATTTATCCAGAGCAGTTTACGTTTCATGTCTGTTTTTACTCATTGAAAATATTATCCTAATGTGTATTACGATTTATAAGCATGTATGCTTATGTGCACTAGAAAAACTACTTCTAAATTTATCTGTTTGCTGCATCGGGCATTTTTTGTCGGTATAGGTTATATGGAGACGCATACAGTATACGCATTATGGTCTGTAATGCAAGGCATGGTTAACACATTTTAAACGTCACAAAAAAAATAAGCAGACATGTACGTCTCCTTTATATACTATATCTGTCTTTCAACGTAAACTAAAGTATTTTTACACAACCCATTGGCGGCCAGGCCTTTTGGCAGTGCGTAATTTCAGCAGCATTCATTCAATACAAGCAAACTCTGGACCAGTTCCAACATACAGTGAAGCCTCTGTCGAGCCATGCTCGCTTGAATTAATGCTGGTGATCTGCCAGATGTTTCAACGATCCTCCCTATAAGATATAGTTTCTAGATATGGGATATTTTAGATATTTAGTGCATGACGCTCTGTACACGCATCAACGCATGAAGCGTGTGTAAGGGAGCTGGTAACTGATCAAGTGGTTGGGGGGCTGGGAGACAAGGTCAGGTTCAAATAGCACTTGACACGTGTTAACCAGACAACCGCGAATCGAACTCAGTTCAATGGCTTCATAGTGGAATGCGCTAACCACTGCACAAACACTCCACTCTCCACCAACCTGCATTGACCATTGTGGATGAAATACAATACGGTATAATTACACAACGCCCACGACTAACGGGTTATGGGGAGGTCTTCATCCGGCAGTGGATTGGTAAGGGGCTGTATTGTATATTATTTTTACGATGCTGAAATATCTAAGATAATCAGTGATGCTGCTGTGTTGGAAGTGATGCACACTTAATAAAACAAACTGAACACAATCGTTAATAACAGTGTGTGGCCTAAAAAGGAAAGTTTATACAAAGACAATGTTTTGGGAAAGCGCCCTTATCGTGTTAGGCATGGCCGGGAATCAAATTCGGGTTCCTGGGTTCATAGTGCTGTACAATAATTTAACCACTGCACCAACACGATGTGTTATGAAAAAAGGCCATTGCTCGAAACATCGTCCAGCACAGCACACATTTTCTTTTAAGGGCGCTGTTATTGACGAATGTGTTGAGTTGTTAAAATTAGTATTGTTAAAATAAGTGTCTGAATCGAGGATGTGAACGTTGTGCATTTTATGTCGCATTTTATCTAAACTTCTTATCGTGGCCCGTTTTGCATTGTATCCACTGAGATGTAGGAAACAGGCTTAGAAAAAAATAAGCGCGTTTGCACTTCGTTATCCACACAGACTACTCTGGATTCAGGCGCTTAGCGACAAAACTACAGAAAACTAAATCCATGTGGTGATGCTTCTGAGCCATTGAGTTTCCTTGTAAAAATTACTTTAATAGTCCTCAAACGCTATTCACAATAGTAGGGCATTATGTGCTAACTTCATTCCAAGTCTACATCAGTACATTGCAAGTCTCTCAAGGCATGAAAATAAATTCGGAAAATATTAACCATCTCAGATATGCCGACGACAGAAATGGCAACCAATGGAAATACACCTTTGGAAATGGCTCAAAATAATATTTGTATAAGAAGTTCCGAAACAAAGTGATAAACCTGTTGGATGGGTACAAGCAGAGAACACCTAATAGTATGTTTACCTCTAGGGCAGTAGAGCAGAGCAGGTTGGAGTGATTTTTCAAAGCTGAACTTGATAATGAAAAGTAATATACCATTGTGCATGAAGACCATTTTTTATCAGTGTAAATGTCCTATTATGTCATTATCTGCAGCTCTCTTCTCTACATTTTCTCTCATTTCAATACATCTTTGTCTAATCTGTATCTCTTGTCACTCATTGCAGTGCAGCTCTGTTCACTGTCTACATGTCTGCTGTCATCCCACTAGGCGCCAATAAAAAAAAAGTCTGCTTAGGGCCCCAAACTGGATTTCACTACGCTTCTAGGCAATTGTCAGTCTCATGAAACATTAAAAAACACTTGGACGGATTCAACAATTTTCCTACCTCCCCACCTCTCATCCCACTCACTCTCCCCACTCATCTAACTTCACTCCACACACACTCTGTTCTAGCAACCAAGGATGTTTTGTTGAAGCCACCAGTCAACCTTTGCTCTGTGGGAGGGACACCCAAACATTTTCCTGTGCTGCCCGCGTCGTGTTCCATACGACGCCCCGAAAAACCCCCTCTTCCCCTCTACCTTTAACTTGACAAATATGCCCATGCACTATTTCTCTGCAGCACCTTGAGATGCAGACACATTAAATTGCTATAAACTCACCATTGTACTGCACACATTTATCTGACCTTCAGAAAATACCTGGATGCGTAGGAAGGGGGCTATGTGGCTGGTAGCGGTGCAATGCAAAATCAATCTTGACGAAAGCTGAAGGAAGTGCACCAAACAACCCGAGGGGCATCGATGTACAGATTATACTCACCACAACCAGATAATGAACGTATAATGAGAATACATCTGGCTAATCTCTGCCTTGCCTGCAGCTCTCTTTGCTCTACATTATCTCTCATATGTCAATACATCTGTGCATAATCTGTACATCTCGCTACTAATTCCAGTGCATCTCTATTGTACTATCTACATGTCTTCTGTAATCTCACTGCGCACCAATAAATAATGTCTATTTTAGGATCCCCCCATATCCGCGTTGGTTTTCACCGGGCACTCCGGTTTCCTCCCCACAGTCCAAAGACATGCTGCAGCATAGGTGAATTGGCCTGTGGACTAAATTGCCCCCGGTGTCCTGTGATGGACTGGCGTCCCATCCTGGGTATAGCCCTGCCTTGCACCGTGTCTGCCGGGATAGGCTCCGGCTCACCGCAACCCTTTTTAGGATTAAGCGGTTTCTGAAAATGGATGGATACTCTAGGGCAGCGGTCCCCAACCTTTTTTGCGCCACGGACCGGTTTCATGTAAGACAATATTTTCGCGGACCGGCCTTCAAGGTATGGGGGGATAAATATGACGAAATGAAATAATACGACCGGCATAAAAACAAATATAAAGTGCATAAAAAATACAACTCACCATTACGCTGAATTATCCGGTCATTTTTCAAAATAGAACATCTTTCAGACTGATAATCAATAAAATATTGTTTTATTCATTCTTTCTGTGCGGCCCGGTACCAAATGACCCACGGACCGGACCGGTGGTTGGGGACCACTGCTTCAGGGTCCCGAAACGGCAGCACCGCTACTGCATTTCACTCCGCTTGTTTACCCATGCAATCGTCAGTCTCATGACTCTTTTTCAGCAGGATCTTGCCAAGTTTTCTGCAGTAAAGCGAGGTGTGTGGGGGAGGGTGATGATTGCGATGTACTGTAATGTAGATTCCAAATGAGTAATTTTCGGGTAAATATTTAAACTGTGGAAAAATGTTGAGAACCATGACGCTGGCACGCAATCGCATACTCTTACGAATGACATCACCGGTTTCTTTAGCGTACACTGTGAAGTAAACACGACGTGCAGTGTTTAATGTGTGTATGGTTAAAACACATTGCAGTTATTTACCAGGGCGGCCGCCGGCTTCGAACCGTGGCGGACAGCGAGAGCTACAGCACATGTCACCAACCCTTGCTGCTGCCTGTTGATGTCACGGTGTTGTTGTGCGTGTCTAGTCGGTGGATGTGTGGCCACAGCGATTGTTGTTAGTAACAGTCGAGTGAGTTTGGCTCTAGTTTTTACTGCTGCAGCTTCTGCCCATGAAAACGCATCCCTGGGCTGGTGTGGTGACATCATCAGCATCACCACCACCACCATCATCATTATAATCACAGCGCGATGATGGACAAACCGCCTCCTCATCACCAGTGAAGAGTAGTGAGGAGGAGTGACAGGCAGGAGTGAGGAACCGTGAGGAGTTACGTGGAGCCAGTGAGTGAGGGATTAGGTGGCGTGAGGAAGAGTGAGGGATACGGCAGAGTGAGGGATAGTGAAGGAGTGACACGGATGACTGAGGGACGAGGTACCTTGAATAGGGACAGACACGGAAGAGTAAGGAGGCGACGGGGCGAAGAAGTGAGTGACAATACATGAGAAGTGAGTGGCAGTGAGAAATTACACGGAGGGAGTCAGTGGCAGGGCGAAGAGAGAACACTGACGAAGCAGGACAAACACAACAGCGAGAGAGCACGGGGAACACTCACTCGCCCGCCATGACCGCGAGTATGCATAAACAGACTTTTAAGTGAGGGGCGGTAATACGGAGAAGTGAGGAGACAACAGGGTTGACTTCGGAGAGACAACTCGGACGAGTGAGGAGGAGGTGTGCGGATGGACAGGAACGAGGTAAACACGGAGGAGAGACTTACTTGCCTCGCCATGGCTGCGAGAGTGCCGATTCACAGCGGAAACTCGAGTGGGCAGGGCGAGAGAGGCGCGGAGTCAGCAGCGGGCCGCTGGGTTCGGGGTGTGTGTTGTGTGCAATGTGTGTGTCACTTGCGCCTTTGTGTCAGGTCGACTCAGCCTCAAATTGTTGCCCGAATGCGATTGTCAAACATCGCCGCTAGGGGATACAAAGGCGGCCAGCGTCCCCCAAGATGACCGTCACTTCCTTGAAGACAAACACGGAGGGAGACAGGGAGGGAGGGTGAGCGACATGGAGAGACATAGGGACACAGAGACAGGAACACAGAGAGACAGACACGAGGGGGAAGCAACGCCAATCCAAATTAAACAATCAACATTGAAGCACAAGAACACACGCAACAGCAAAAAAACGCAGCCACCCACAACAACAAAAACACAACTACCAAAGACAAAGATCCCCTATATAGCCTTAACAGACTGTAGGGACAAGTGCTGTTAGCGAGCACCTATG
>JAZEWU010000042.1:4559540-4588590 GCA_036362915.1 Geotria australis
GGTGTTGGCCGCACGTCCTCCCGCGTGTTACGCCGGCCTCAATTGGGTGCTCGCTAACACTCCAGCGGTTTGTTCACGGTTATACGGGGGGAATCTTGTGTCTTTTGCAGGCGGAGCCAGACCCCGATAAGGAGGAGGAGGAAGAGGATGAGAAGGACAAGGGCAAGCTGAAGCCGAACGTCGGCAACGGAGCCGACCTGCCCAACTACCGCTGGACGCAGAGCCTGTCGGAAGTCGATGTACGTGCGGCGGCGTCGGCGCACTCCCCGAAGTGCTCGAACATCACCAAATTGTTCGTGCAATTTTTGAGAGAGCAAATGCAAAACCTACGCCCCGATGGGGCTGATAAATTATAGTAATAAACTATGTTAATAACGCGCACATGCTCATTCAATTTCAAAAGGTAATTCGAAGAGAGAACGACTCGGAGGCGCGAGGAAACCGCAGAGATAATAATAATAATAATAGCATTTATATAGCGCCTTTCACCCGAGGGTCACAAAGCGCTGCACAAAGCTGCAGAGAGAACGACATGTCAACAACGACAGAGCACGGAAAATCAGCAATAATTTGTTTTGGGGTTTTTTTTTCCGAGCTGTGGAGAGAACGGCACAACAACAACGGGGAGGCAGCCGGGCAATTTGCCGACGCGAACATATTGCCACCCACTGCGTCCTATATATTATGAAGTAATCGGCCAACTAATTAATGATGTTTTTTTTTAAGTTGTGGGAGGAAACCAGAGAACCCGGAGGAAACGCCACGCGTAAACAGGGGGTAGAGAACGCACAAACTCCACGCATAAAGGCGCGGCAATAAAAAAAAACGGTTGCTCTGTCGGCAGATTATCGTGCCGCTGAATGCGACCTTCCGGGCGAAAGGTCGCGACGTGGTGGTGGAGATTGCGCGCCACCACCTGCGTGTGGGCCTCAAGGGGCAGCCGCCCATCGTGGACGGGGAGCTGCAGGCCGACATCAAGGTGGAGGAGAGCAGCTGGCTGCTGGAGGACGGCATCACCGTCTCCGTGCACCTGGAGAAGGTAATAATAATAATATTCTACTTTTGTAATGCGCGCGTTTTCTCCGGGCGCGTTGCACCCGTTCTTCTTCTTCTTTGCGTTTCTTCGAAGCACGATGGTCAGCCTCCGGACATCGTTGTCTTTCAGCTCGGCCTCGAAGTGTTTGGTAGAATTCGCAGGCAGTACCAAGTACTACCTGACAGGGATCGCGACGTGAACGCTTCTACCTTGCACCCGTTGATTCGCAGGCACGGAGCCCTCTGCTCGGTCGGTTTGTTGTGAGTCGGTGAAGGTGACTTTTTAAGAGTTTTTTTGAAGGCTGTGGGGGACTGGGTACCGCGTTGCCTCCTGGCCGTTTTTAGAACCGCGAGCCGGGCTTCCGTTGCAATACCTGGGCCCCCCTGTGAATGCCAGCGGGAGTGGGTTAGCGATTAAAGTTCAGATTGACGCGTTTTTGAATTTGAGGACAAATTCGGATGTTGGTTGGATTGTTTGGTCACCCACATGATACTGGGTGATGGTTTAACACATTTCTATGATAATGAATGTTTCAGCCAATACCACGTCATGCCTGTATTGACAGGGGAAAGCATGGAAGTGAGGTAATAGAAGACCGCATTTCCTACGACATACAGATCGCTGCAAAAGAAAATCCGATCCAAGATTCTTTAGCTAGGCTCAAATTTCAGATTTTGATTAATCTGGAAATGTGGAACATATCGCTAGTACCTAGCGTGTTTGCCGGTGTTCTATATTCAGCATTAACAGCAGTGGCTGAGTATGTGTGACGTTGGCTACAGCTATCTCTTACACCTTATCTTCTTCTTAGGTGCTCTCCAGCAGCCCTTGGTCTGACGGTTAATGCAGCAAAACAGTAGAGCTGTGTTTCCACTCATCTCGACCAGTGTTTTCATGCCATGTTCATTCTCTGTTCTGTCCGTGTTGCTGCAGATCAACAAGATGGAATGGTGGAGCCGCTTGGTTCTGTCAGATCCCGAAATCAACACGCGTAAAGTTAACCCTGAAAACTCAAAGGTGCGGTATTGGTCCGGTGTGCGTGTCTTGTTGTGTTAAGACTGTCAGCACCGTCTCGTGTTTCAATCTTGCTGAATGCTGGGTTTACTCATGTGCCTGTGGGGGTTTTTCACTACTGGTGCCAATCACATCAAAAATCATAAATGAAAACGAAAGCAGGAGCTCAATTGCACCGTTTACAGAAAGAGAGGTGTAAAATATCATCTCCGAGGGATGACGTTGATGGACTGGTGACATGGCCCAGCAGTAATAGTAGGTTCACTGCTTGTTGCAGAGGTTCACTATTCAGGACCAGCAGCCGCCCCGGTAAACACTGCGGGTGTATTAACCATAGTATACACACCGTCTGTTTCATGCTGGACTTTAAAGCTGCTGCGACATTAGAAAAAGAGTAGGCGCTGTGTGCCGGCAAAACGGTCTAAAACTTGACTCGCAAGTGACTTAAATTGGGAAAGGTCACAGTAACATCCTCGCTAACTGGCAGACCTAATGCACACCTGTAGCAATGCTGCTGTGTTAGCATTGTTCTGCACAGGGACAGCTGCCACCAGGGGTCACCCTGGCTAGAATACAAGGAGGGAGGAATTATAGAGAACAGGATGAAATGTGAGCTTCTGAGGCATGTAAGAAAGTGCTCCTTGAATGCAAGTCGTTATTCCTCGTGTGCAGCTTTCTGATTTGGATGGAGAAACACGCAGCATGGTGGAGAAAATGATGTACGACCAGCGTCAAAAGGCCATGGGCCTCCCCACGTCTGAAGATCAGAAAAAACAAGACATCTTAAAGAAGTGAGTCATGGGGCCTACCATCTCACTCACGGGATCCATGTCTGTCAGCTCTGACCAATACATCTCAAGAGTGTGGGTTTTATTTTGAGATGTTATTTTTAGTTAAACCAGCATTTTCATAATTATCTTATTTTGGCCATGAATGCAGGAGTTCGCTGCCATGGCCAGTTATTTATTGAGTAAAATTAACTCGAAGGCTTTCATGACCAATGTTATTCATAGTGAGGTTCTGTTTGTGAGTTTAGGTCATTAGGTAATTAGCATATGGGAGCGAGCCAGAATGCCCAGAGAAAGAGACCCACTTGCGAGGAAATGACAGCGTATAAGATTGGCAAACTCCTTGCTGGATTGAGGTATACTGGTTACCTTGCAAAGGTGATAGTCACAGACCAATCACCAATAAGTTATATTTTTGAATGAGTAAAAATACATAAGGTGATTTGCATGTCACAATTTTGCCGTGGTTTCATCTTTAATGGTTGTCTACCACCAGGCTAGTCATGGAAGAATGCCATGTTGTGGTAGTATATTAGTTCAGTGCCATAAATCATTTGTAATTGGTGATAGCATACAAAAAAACCCACTAACAAGTGACTGAATATAGATCCCTATACAAAAACGTGGTGACTGTACTGGTCGAATATGTTTTTGTCCCGAATTAATATCTATGCAATGTCTGTACGTGGATGGTTTTTTTTTTGCGCTCGTTGCAGATTCATGGAGCAACACCCCGAGATGGATTTTTCAAAAGCAAAGTTCAGCTGAGTGTCGAAGCTCGGGGGTCGTAAGAGGTCGTGAACACGGCGCGATTCTGCTTGGAAACATTTCTGTGAGCTCTTAAGTTCAATTGGTCCAGTTTGGGCTGCGTGTTGAGCCGCTTAATCTCCCAGTCTTTCACCACACACTGCTTGCGGGCATCTTCACTTGTACTCTTGAAGATGCCCACAGCGGTGTGTGGCAGAATGCTCGCGAGAAATGCTCAACACGTAGCCCAACCTGGAACAAAACGCACTTGGATTACAAGCAGCGGTGAACACTTGCGGGTTAAACTACATTGGGCTGTTCCTGGGGTTCTCCTTTGAGGCTGTTCGGAGTCCGTTTGTGTACGTATCGTGCACCACACCTGTCCTAATAAAAGTTTAGCTTTCACAATCATATCAATCCTTTGACGGTGCCTCATGGCTGCAGTTTGGACAAATACAGAACTCCAGCTTGGATTTTTCATTCATGAAATGCCGTACAGCTTCCCGGGAGAACCTCTCTGGTCCAGTGCCACTCTCTACGAGGTTGTCTTTTGCATTCTCTTCCCGTCACCGAGAATCGCCTACATGTGCTTGCTGCAGGTTATAGCCTCCAAGGTTAATACTCCTGCTTGCCTCAAACTGGTTACACGAGCTGCACAAGCACAGCTAAAACATCTCACGTTCACCAGTAACACTGCCTTCAACAGAATTTCGGACAATGGTCCTTCAACAATGGACACGTTATTATTTGTCGTGGTGGTCAGTCGTGGTTGACGGCGGAAGTGTGAGACTAGGCCCTCAACTCGGCCTATTTGCCACGAAGCAAATTGGGGGACTTCGTGGGATAAGGAGCCAAGGAGGCGGAAGAGCCGGTTGGGATACCCAATGTTCCACTCTACAGAGAGAAACACAGAGCGGTGCAGCCAGGCGTCCACACTGGTGACCGTGAGAGATGCAGAGAGGAGAATAGTGGTCTCTAAGCCATCAGCGGGCCGTTTCGAAGGTTCTTGCGGGTGTTGCCGCGAGAAAACTGGTTAAACAGTTCGCATCTGAGCGCGACCGTTTGGGGCGAGACCAAGCACCGTTGCGATTTGTTCCGTATACATTTGACAGTCAACTGCAGGGCAAGGTTTTTGATGGAGATGAGGTCCTCTGTTGGGAAGACCGCTGCAGGGAAATCGCGGTGACATTGGTGACAACGTCAGACCACTGCGTTCCAAGGATGATGACGATGCCCTCTTGACAACACACACGGGAAGAACTCTGGAACACTTTCTGTCAGACGCAAGCGGTGTTACAAGTCTGGGCAACAGAGCGTAACTGGCAGGACGAGAGCGTTGTTGATGCATTGCCGAGGCCACTTCTAAAAGCAGGGAGCCTGCTCTGTAGTTGGCAGCAGTTGCCCTTCAATGCTGTGGTTTGAAAACACTGGATATTCTACAATTAGATCAATCACAATGTTTACCCCCATCTGCTAAAAGTAAAGGCCATTCGCCCAATGCTAGGTGTGTTTTGTCCGAAGGCAGCGTGACAAAGGTGGTCAGTGTGTGTGTGTGTTGTTAGTGTACACTAAGATGGGGCAAGCTGTCCTACCGTGTAACACCTGGATATTCTGACATAGGATGTAACACTGCACATGACACCTGTTTAAGCGCGGAATGTCAGATCTTCTTAGCGATTCTTCGAAGCGCGATGGTTAAATTACAGTTTCCCATTTCCTTACACAGCCCCTTGTATTTTCATTGAACTCCGCAAGGTCTTTTGAGCTGCAGAGGTTGGGTAGTAGAGCACAGACAAGGCAGTGTTCCATAGTATTGTCTGTAGCCCCATCTGACCAAAGCATCTTTTGATCGTCCCGTTCTAGTTCTCAGGCGGTTGAGTGTCTTCCACTGAATCCATGGTGCATCTGAGCCAGGAGGGAAGTCTTCAGCAGGTGGGATTCCCATGCCAGTTGCAGGAGGGTCACTCTCAAGCTTTTCCGTCCAGAGCTGGAGTCTGGTTTCCCCTCGAGATGTTGTTAGGGGGGCTGCACATGTCAGATAATAATGGACGATGTCTCGGGCTGAAATAAAACCTCAATAAGCTTCACGCATCTCCGTAAAGTCGGCGTCTCGCTGCTAATAACGTGTCGCTCGCTCATTTGAGCCGGTGGTTGAACTTTTACTTTTCTTTGGCGGGATCTGTTCTTGCTGTGTGCTCAGCTCGCCACGTGGGGGTGCTGCTGACTCTTGCAGAAGCATCCCACCAGTATTGGAGAACGTTCACGCGAGTTAAATGCGAGTCTTGCCTCTGATGCATCGTTAACGTGTGGTTTTGTGAATGGAGAAAACAGGGCATCCATCCATTTTAAGAAACCGCTTAATCCTGTAAAGGGTCGTGGTGAGCCGGAGCCTATCCCGGGAGACAAAGGGTGCAAGGCATGACTATACCCTGGACGGGACGCCAGTCCATCACAGGGCACCAAGACTATACTTTCAAAGGAACCATAACTGATTTAATGAGCCATTCGCAGTTTCACTGTAACATCCGTTTGCACACAGACATGCATGGCTTAATCTTTGAGACAAGCATATGCTACTGGCAGGATTAACCAGGTAGCTGGCGGCTTTTGCGAGCCGGCACCGCTCATCAAACGGGTGGGGGGAAGCGCTCTCGGCGTGGGCAACCCTCACGGCACCGAACGCTCACGAAACGGTGGGCTTTCCTACGAGGACAAACGAAATAAAAACACCAGGCAAACAGCCGTGTGTGCCTCTCGCCTTACCCCGTAAAGTTGCAGGCCACTCTGCCCCGCTAGACCGGCAAAAAGGCTAGGGGGAACAACCTTGAAACTGGGGAGGCTTCGCAGCCCGTCGGCCGCAACGTCTCAACCACGAAAACACCCGTGAACGAAGGACCGAGGGACAGCCTTCGCCACACACTCTGGTGGTGAAGAGGCTCCTCGGGCCGAGATGCACGGTTATGATTATACATGTGGAGAGAAAACCCTGAGGACAGGGAGAAAACCCTAACCACTAGGGGGAGAACACGCACATTGCTAATATACAGCGGTCGGCATTGAGCCCACGGAGAGTCGCACGGCCACAAACCTAGCTTTCACGTACGCCGACAATCGTTTGGGGTGGTTAGTATTTAGTTTGTAGACAGGCCACCCTGAGGATTTTCACTGGACAGTGTGGTTTTCCAACACCGAGTGGAAACGTGGAACTTCTGCAAAAACGCCGCGAAAGTTCCCCCGAGTGCTTTCCCCCAACTTGCACAAGTTTTCAAACAATGTTGCTTCAGCCACTGCAAGGCACCAGGGCGGTTTTGGATCGCTGACTGATCATATCCATCCATTTTCAGAAACCGCTTAATCCTGTACAGGGTTGCGGTGAGCCGGAGCCTATCCCGGCAGACACAGGGCGCAAGGCAGGGGTATACCGAGGATGGGACGCCAGTCCATCGCAGGGCACCTGGGGCAATTTACTCAGAAGGCCAATTAATCTGGCAGCATGACTTTGGACGGTCGGAGGAAACCGGAGTGCCAGGCGAAAACCCACGCGGACACGGGGAGAACAGGCAAACTCCACATAGAAAGCCCCCCGAGCCGAGATTCTAACCCAGGCCCTTCTTGCTGTGAGGAGGCAGCGAACCCCACTGCGCCACCTTGCCGCCCACTAGAGCATGTGATTTCGCACAGCCCTTGGTTATACGTCTAGATCGCCTCAACAATCCACCAGATGGCTACACTCACTACGATAGACAACTCGACACCGTTCCGCACCAGTTCACAGCATCCCGCGAAAAAGTTCACCAATGCTTCACCCCGTCATAATTATCAGACCCTGCGGTAATCCTGTACACGTGTACAGAGTCGCAAGGGGCTAAAACCTATCTCGGCGGGCACAGGACCTCATGCCAGGGATATACCCAGGATGGAACGCCAGTCCGTCGCAGGGCACCCGGGATAATTTAGTTAGCAGGCTAATTAATCTAGGAAGCATGTTTTGGGATGGTAGAGAAAACCGGAGTATCGGACGAATACCCACACGGACACGGGGAGAACATGCAAACTCCAAACAGACAGGCACCTCAAAGCTTGCAAGCTGACTGTGCATTTGTATGCTGTAACATCTATATCTAAAGAGGGCTGGTGCTTTGCTAGATCGGTCGCGCACCGTTGCTGCAGGGCGGCGCTAGGAGGTCACTGACAAGCCGAAGAAAGTCAAACTCCTCCGCTCGGCCCGGCCCTGCCCTTAACCTTACTCCGGTCTAGACCCAGTGTAATCCACACAGGCAGGCCCTATTACTTTCAAGGGCCCAGGTGTACAGCATATTAAACGACAGTCCTTAATGACCACAAGTGTAGTGTGGGATGTTTACTCACAGCGACAAGCTGGGCAGTTCCCCACACGCTCACCTTCAATGCACGGCGAAAACCCACGCGGACACGAGAACACGTAAACTCCACACAAAAAGGCACCCGAGCCGGGATTCGAACCGGGGAGATTTCTTACTGCGAGGCGGTAGCGCTACTCAACGCGTCACGGTGCCGCCCGAACCTAATTAACTTATTGGTCCAAATAACAACGGCGCACATGGTTCCAGACAATCGGCGTTTTAATTTGAAACCTCATGCACAATTAGGTAAGAATGAGCAAGCAGTTAGTGTAATCATCTGCTGGGGAGATGAGTCATTACCTCTTCCACACGTGCCGGTTAGGCCCATCACAGCAGCGTCACACCTAATTGGCTGTCACGCACGCGTCTCGAACAAATAGGTGTGTCGGCCACGACGACGCCGCTCATGTATTTCAGCCATGCCGGTGTCCAGGCGCGTCGCAGCCACGGGTGTCGCGACACCCGCACTTTCACAGAAACATTATTCCATCCCCCCACGTTTTCCTGCAACACCCGCGGCTGCGACGCGCCTGCCGGTGTCAGCGAGGTCTTCGACAGGGGTTCTCAACCGTTTCCACCACAAGGCCCCACTTGGGTCTGCTCTCCACGGACCGCTAGGTGGCGCTCCCGGCCCACTGATGGGTCGCGACCCAGCGGTTGAGAATGACGGGACGAAACCCTGTCCAGACTTTGAGTAATCACTGCATCACGTCACAGACACGTGTTCGCATGGCTCAAACAAGAGGTTGATCTGTCCATCCATTTTCAGAAACCGATTAATCCTGTACAGGGTCGCGGTGAGCCGGAGCCTATCCCAGCAGACACAGGGCGCAAGGCCGGGCTACACCCAGGATAGGGCGCCAGTCCATCACAGGGCACCGGGGGAAATTTAGTCAGCAGGCCAATTCACCTATGCAGCAGCATGTAATTCAATTCAACTTTGCTGTCAATTCTGCCAAATGTACAGGACGTATAGAGGATCGAAATTCCGTTTCTCTCAGACCCCGGTGTCGGCACATACATGGACTGGAACACAACAGCAAAGGTTTAAAAATACTAGGGAGGAAACCGGAGTGCCCGGCGAAAACCCACGCGGACACGGGGAGAACATGAAAACTGCACACAGAAATGTACCCGATGCGGGATTCAAACCCAGGGCATCTTGCTGTAAGACACCAGCGCTACCCACTGTGCCGCCCAAAACAAAATTCCGTAACTTGTTAATGATAAGTGCGTTTTAAGTTGAGTGATAATTCCGTAAAGTAAAGTAAAGTGAAGCGTCCTATTGTGAATTGCAGAGCACTGCTGACTGTGAGATTATGTTTCTTGCTTGGTCCGCAAAAACAACTCCACACCCTCAGGATAAATAGGCCTCGGTACAAATACTCTTTTAAGTGCAAAACAGTTACATTTATTAAACAGCTTGAAGCCTCTTACAGCATTCTGTCCAAAGACAAATAAGAACATATGACTAATTAAAAAAAAGTGCACGAAACACCCAGGGTGGGACTTTCTTCGTACTTCGCAAGCAGGCCAAGGGCAGCACTGCAAGGACTGACGACCACATACTGTACATAAGCTCTTGAGGTACACACATTAACGCTGATACATACGCACGCACGTTATTATACAAACGCACGTAAGTTTCTGATATTTACGCATACCGGAGTGTCTGTAAGCGTGTCTTTGAAAAGGTTCCACACGACCAAATAAATACCGCGAAGACAAACGTGACCTCAATGGTCGCGAAAAACAATCAGAAGCTCAAAGGGGAATGTAAATTGACTGTCTGGTTTTGGGCGGTTGATGCAATTTAAAAAGGATTGCAAGAGTCATTCAACTTCAAAGAAAAATATCCAAGCACTGATGTAGGTTTTCGCGGCTCGATGCATGAAAATTGCTTTCCAAAGCAGTTATTTCGGCATAGCCACGTTGAGCGCCCCCCCTCCTTCGCGACATCTCAGAACGCCTCAGGATGTCTTCAACGTGGGAGGAGAAACGTCACGAAGGAGAGAGGGGGCGCGCTCGACACGACTATCCGAAATGAACAGCTTTTGATAGCAATTCTCAATGTCAAAGTACATTTTCCCGTCGCCTACCATCGCAATTCAACAGCCCGTGTGCGCGAGCCACGGAGCCACGGAGCCACGGAGCCCCGTCTTTTCATGATAATAAGTCGACTCAAGTTGGTCGCCGTTTTGAGCAGGAGTCAGAATTCTCCAAGCTGATCTTGCTCCTACATCAGAACTGGGGCCGAGCAAGCATATATACCTAAACTGTTTGTGAAAATTGCTCTCAATAGCTGCTCTTTCGAGATAGCAGTGTCGAACGTTCCTCCCCAATATTGTACATGTTTCGCCACTCACGTTGGCGGCATCAGGTGTCTGCAAAGGAGAGAGGAGGAACCCTTCCCATGGGTATCTTGAAAGAGCAGCTCTTGAGAACAATATTCATACGTCGAGCTGTGAATACCTACTCAAACCGTGTATACGTATATACACATTTAGTTTCACATTATTTCTAAAAATGTTATGCCTTCATAACACGTGGTTTTGACCTCTGAAAACATAAGCAGTTCTGGGAAGCTATATCTGAGGAGCCGCCCAGCTCGCGTGATGCGTCAAGCGACGGGCAGAATCGCGAAAACAACTTCACCTCGAGTGACCTGCAGTCAGGTCGCGTTGCCAGGGACGCCGTACGGGGTGTTTGTCGTGTTATTCACCGGAGGTACGCACCGATTGGATGTAGGGTAAATGATTCCACCTAACAGAATAACGTGTCCACTTCTTCACCGTGTCATTAGCGCACTTTAAAACGCAGTTAAGGATTTCATTTATTTTTCAAACTGCTCTGGTGTTGAGTGGGATGCATCTCGTTCGTAAAGGAGGGTTTGGAGTTTTTTAAATCAATTTTATTGATTGTAAGATCCCTTTTAACTAAACAGTATTTGACTAAAAAGACCTATGGTTTCTGTTACAGCTGACCACTCCTGTTCAGGAGTCGTCTTGCTGTCCATCTCGTGTCAACATCATACCCGACGGTTGACGTCAATAACAGACACCCTCCGTCCTCTGCCAAGTTCAACATCTCTCGCAGAGATCCCCGTCGAACTTTGCGCGCACTGTCCCGCCAGCCGACCGCTTCCTTCGTCGTGGCCTCCGTCCACCTGGCGGAATCTCCGCCGTTACACCTGCGGCTGTGACCCTTGTTGTGATATGTCCGGCGTGCGCCACCTTCCTTCCCGTCACACCCATCAGCGAGTCCTTCCCGCGGCCACTCTCGTGACACCGATGTACCGATGTAGTGATGCGGGTTTTCACGGCTCGAGGCACGACGACCTCACCGCGTCTTCATTCGCCTTCTCACCGACGGCAGCCGTAACCCCGTCAGAGTCTTCCGTTAACGGCAGCCCCTCTCGAGACCAAACTCTCGCGAAATCGCGCGCGCGCGGTTCTTCCGCGTGCCCCTCGGGCTGACCTTAAGACATACGTCGACCCCTAACCTCGGCCGCGACCCCAGGCCCGGCCCGGGCGGCCTCCGTTAGCGCCCGTCACGGCGCCGCGTCGTCCCGCCCGTACGAGATCTGGAGGTCGTGCGTGTCCAGCTCGCCGCTGAACGACGCGAGGCCGCTGCCCGGCGCCCCGTCGGCGGCCGCGGCCTGGGCGGCGCCGGTGCCGGCGCTGTCGCGGTCCCAAGACGTGAACTGCCGCAGGTACTCGGTGACGGAGCGGCAGCGCTGCAGCACGGCGAGCGTCGGTTGGTCGTACAGCTCCAGCGTCGTCGCCGAGCTCGCCGGCGCCACGGCCAGCGCCGGCAAGCTGGGCAGCGAGATGCTCCGCTGCATCGGCGACACGGGGGAGACACGTGGGTGTGGGGGGGGGCACGCGTGACGGAGGCGTGTTACGCAACAAACCGACCGAGACAGCCTCCGAAGCAACGGGGTGCAACGCGCCCGGAGGATATGCGCGCATTACAAATATATATCATTATTATTATCCCGAGTGTTTTATGAGTTCAGGTCACGTGAAAGCCTTCGAACTAAATAAATTATTATTATTACGCGACCGCATCACGGACACGTCAGGTAACTGTTTTAGACTACCTTGTATTTATTAAAATATATGTTATCCTTCGGCTGGCCTGGGAAAGCCTGGGAATCCCCCCAGGAAGAGTTGGAATCTGTTGCTGAGGAAAGGGATGTCTGGTCGACTCTCCTTGGACTGCTGGCCACCGCGACCCTCGCCAGGCCAAGCGGTTTAGAAAATGAATGGCTGGATGGATTGTTAAGTGCAATGATACGTGTAAATGCTTACTTTTTGTTTTTTGTTTGGTTCATTTGTTATTTTAACCTGGTGGAGTGTATAAACATCAGCATTGGGTAGAGACAAAGGCGGCCCGGGCGTGATGTTGGCCGCCCACCAGCTTCATGTATCGTACTGGCCTTCAAAGATGTGCTCGCCAACAGCACTTGCCCCAACTGTCCACTAAAGGCTGTAGGTGAAATAATTGTCGTCGTATGTCCGTGTGTGTGTGTGAGTGTTGGCAGCTCCGCCTCCCACCTGCAACATCTTGCTGATGCTGTCGGACTTGAGCCTCTGGCCTCCCGTGAGCGATAACGGGAAGGGGTCATTTGTCATCGCGTCTCCCTCTGTGCTGCACCCAGAATCCACGAATCCATCTGTGCAGCCGCACACAATAACAAGTGTCGGGAAAATCCAGGCCTGCCGCAGGGCCTCTATGTCGCTGCTGCTCGTCATCATCAGTCCCTGCTTAATCCTGCAAGAAAGTCGGGGTGAGCCGGAGCCTATCCCGGCAGACACAGGGTGCACGGCAGGGCTATACCCCGGATGGGACGCTAGTCCTTCGCAGGGCACCGGAGGCAATTCAGTCAGGGAAATTAACCTAGACAGCAGCGTGTCTTTGGACTGTGGCAGGAAACCGGAGTACCCGGCAAGGCAGGGCAACACCCGGGTCGACTGCCAACGTCTCGGCTGAACATCCGCAGCACTGTCGTGGATTGTTTCTTAATTATTAACTTCACGGCTCGGCGCATGAGACTCGCTCTCGAGAGCCGCTCTTCCTTGATGACCGTGTCGAGCGTTCCTCCTCTCTCTTTCGTGAGGTTTCACCTCCCTCGCTGAAGGTGAAACGTCGCGAAGGAGCGAGGAGGAACGTTCCATAACGGCTCTCGCGATTGCGCCGCACGATTAGAACGACCGCAAAGGGCGCCGGGCGCCGTGCGCCCGCCCGTGTCGCCCCGACACCTACCCCACCATCGCCCCGCGACCCGGCCACACCGAAACCCAGGCCCCATCTCGCGGAAACCTACCGCCGCGAGTCGACTCCGGCGGCGGCGACTCGGGCCGCCCGCAGCGCAGCCTCGCCGTCACGTCCTGCGCGTTCTCCTCGGAGATCTGCAGCACGGGGGTGCTGAGCACGCTCGGGGACGCGTCCTCGCCCATCCGCTCGTGGATCTCCAGCCCCGCCGCCTGCGCACACGCGAGCGCGGACAGGTTCGACGCGCGAGCGAGCCGGACTCGCGCTCGCACGCCCACGCGGGAAAACCCGGCGGGGAAGCGGGATCGCTCTCTAGCCTCGGCGGCCTGATGCGGCCCGGTGCTATAATGATGATAATAATAATAATATGTATTACAATTTATAACTCGCACAAATTCCCGGCCCAGCTGAAGCGAGACGCAGATACTGAGGTGCTGCTAGCGAGCGGCTGCCGAGTCAAGTGGGACGAGCTTGGTCGGGATAGGTTCGAGCCAGGTTGGGGCTAGGTGGTGCTAAGGGATAGGTTAGGGCTAGACTAGAGCTAGGCGGTGCTACGTGGTGATACGGCTAGGTTAGGGGTAAGCTCGGGCGAGGTGGTGATAGGGATAGGCTAGAGCTAAGTGGTTCTGGGGTTAGTCCAGGGCTAGGCTAGAGCTAGTCTAAGGCTAGGCTGAGGCTAGGGTTAGGCAGTGTCTGGGCTGGGCTAGGGCTAGGCTAGGGCTAGTCCAGGGCTGCGCCGGGGCTCGGCTGTGGTGAGTGCGGCTGGCGTGTGGGCAGCATACCGCCAGGCTGGGCGGCTCGGTGTTGTACAGCGACAGGTGCTGGAAGCGAGCCATGACGCTCTGCGGAGAGCTGCCCGGTGAGAGCAGCATGGCGCGCTCAATCTCCTCCATCTACAACACAACACACACAGACAACACACACACGCACAGATCCCCCGTTTAGACCTTACAAACTGTCGGGATATGTGTTGTCAGCGAGCATCTATTAGGGCTGCCGTGGCTGCACGAGGAGGTGGTGTAGCCAGCATCACGCCTGGCCACTGTTGTCTCCCCAGTGCGGATGTTTACACGGCGCGCCGGGTATTCGCTCGTTGTAGTGAGCTCCTCCGCCCTCATCTATTGATGCGTCCAACTGCCCGGTAGAGGTCCTCTAGAGAGGCCGGTCTTGACACCGCTAGTTTGGGTCATTGGCAAGTCCGATGAGCCCATATCCTCTCCAGCCCATACCGTGCCCAATATCATCTTCTCTACAAAAGCTGGTCGGGCATGTGGTGGCTGGGCATGCGGGGCAGATGACCGATCCAACACAGCCGCACCTGCCAGAGCAGCTCACTGGTCGGACTGGGTTCAGAGATGTCAGGAATCTGTGAGCTCCTCGTATAATCCGGTCTGGGCAAACCCAGGATGGATTGTAGGCAAGACAGCCTCAATATTTCAAACCGGTGTTAATGTTCCTGTAAAGGAGCGCTCAATCTCCTCCATCTGCATGGCCGAGAAGACCCGGAGCTTCGTCTGCAGCGACAGGCCAGGCAAGTTCCGCAGAGTGAGACCTCTGCTAGCCGAACCGGAGCCGGTCATAAGTACAATGCCCAGGTATGTGAACTCCGCCACTCACGAGGGAACTGAGGGAGTGGAATGTTTGACGACACAAAATACGCCCACCAGATGGGCTCACTGATGGACATGGCTGAATGCGCCTGCATAATGCACACGGATAAAACACGCAAGGCGGCATAGCTGAAGGCTTCAAAAGCACGAGCGGCTCGGGTGACTGGGTCAGCAGGTCAAACCCTCACCTTTTTTCGGAGGTAGTTGTTGAGCAGCGACTCGGAATGACCGGCGCTGTTGGACCCAGGGTGCGCCATGAGCAGCAGCGAATCTCCCGGAACATCCTGTGGCAACAGCGATCATCATCATCCTTGCACCTTTTTTGCCGTTGTAATAATAATAATATAATAATATCAATTTGTCTAGCGCCTTTCACCCGAGGGTCACAAAGCGCTGCACAAGGGCCGCGAACAGGACGGCATGTCAACAACGAAAGAAAAAAACTATAAAAACCAAAGCAACAAAAAATAAATGATTAAGGCTGCTTCGAATATACTGAAAGGTCGTAAAACTGGCAATCTTAAGAGTGGCAAAAATCTACCAGCGTCCCCTAAGATGGTCGTCACTACCTTAAAGACAAACACGGAGGAAGACAGGGAGGGAGGGTGAGCGATAGGGAGAGACACAGGGACACAGAGACAGGAAGACAGACAGATAAGAGGGGGAAACAACGCTAATCCAAATTCAACAATCAACATTATTGAAGCACAAGAACACACACACAGACACACGCAACAGCAAAGAAAAAACGCAGCTAGGGGGTGGAGGGTCGTGGAGGCGGGTAAAGGTGCAGGGGTCGCCCATCTCAGGCGGCGAGGTTCGGCCCGATCCAGCAGCTCACGCCTCCCACACCGCACCTTGCCGCCGTGGAACAACTTGTGACGGGCGGCCGCGTCGTGCCGCGAGGCCGCCTTGTCGCGGCCGGCGACGACCGAGGCGGCGGCGACGACAACGGAGGAGGCCTCCCCGTGCCCCGCGCGCTCCGGCCTCGCCGCGGGCCCCGCGCCCTCCACGCTGCCAACGTGGATGTCGTCGTAGCGCAGGCTGAAGCTCGTCGGGGACATCCAGCGGGCGACCGACGCCGAGGCGGCGCCGTCCGCTCGGCCGCCGCCGGCATCGGTCGGGCGGCCGCCCGGGATCACGATGAACGGGGAGCTCGACTTGCCGGGGCCTGCGTGCTCCCGCGGGCCGCACTTGAACGAGCGCCTCTTCGGGAGGAGAAGAGGGGAGGAGAGGGGACGCGTTTTTAGAATCGCGAGAAGTGTACTTTCGCACCGTGGTGAAAGCGCCCGCCTCGCAGCGAGAAGGTTCGATTTTTGCAGCTCGGGTGCGTTTCTGTGTGGCGTTCGTGTTCTCTATAAGTCCCGAGTCAGTTTTTTCTGGGCACTCAGCTTTCTCCTCATAAGCCAAAGACATGCCTCTGCTGCCTAGGTTAATTGGCCTGATGACCAAATTACCCCGGTGCCCTGCGATGGACTGGTTATCCTCCCATAGCTAAAACAAAAACTATTTGGACGCTCACAAATGTTGGTAGCGTCTGCCTCTCTGAGGTTCCTCGTGCCTCCGAGTCGTTCTCTCGATTCCAGAGTGAGCAAATACCGCACGCGCCGTAAGTGGCAAATCCCAATTGAGATGGAGGTTACGAGCTTACCCCTGCCCGCTGGACAATTGTCAAAAAGAGCTACGTAGCTCAACGGTTCTCTCCAGCTTGAATAAAAACCGACTGATCGTTTACTCCACCTGGAAAGCCTCATGGAGGCATTGTAACTGTTTTTTTAACAGCGCTCGAGTTCTGCTTGGGACGTCAATACTTCCTTTTTAAAGTTTCTTCTTGACGCATCGGGCGAAACAACAGTTTGTTTCCAGAGAAAACCCCAACAAATGTAACACCAAAGTGTGAACTGCGCAGTTGCCTGCCGGAGTCAAACCGCATTTCCGCGAGCCACAATTGCAGATGTTTCTGTCAAATTGAGTCGGCTGCCAATGTGGGCCAGACCGCGAATTCCCCGGGCCCACGTCACTTCACACAAACCGATATTCAGCGTCCAAAGTTACTTTTTTGGTTGCCATGCAGGTGAGCTAGCTCTCCGACTGCTAGAACATCTCAAATAATTTCTCCCGGCCAGCGACCAAGTTGCCCTCAGGAAGAATTTGGTTTACGTGGACTCTCATGTTGGTAGATGACGACACGTTTGTGGATTAGCGATGGCGCTCACAAACACCGTATTTGTCAGAAAATGTTCCTGCGGTTTAAATATAAAGTGTCCTATAACTCGGCAGCTGCGTGTGAGCTGATCTGTATAACTTTATTGACACATGGCCGTACTGCTCCTCGACGCACCGCTAACCACCACACCGCTCACCGCCGCACTGCTGATGCCGCCGCCGCCGGGCGGCACGAGCTGCCGGCGCCGATCACCGGCGTCCGGGTCTCGCTGCTGCTGCGCCGGCGTAAGCGGCGGCCGGGGGGGGCACAGCGGCGTCAGGTCCTCCCAGCTGAGGCTGCGGTCGCGACGCGCCGACACCTCGCCTCCGGCCCCTCGGGGCTTCTTCCGCGGTTTGTTGGACTGACGAACCGGGGCCATGGCCGCCGCCTTGGCCCGGATGAACTCCTCGCACAGCATGGCGCCCTGCGCCGCCGCCCGTCACAAAGGGGAGACGGTCGGTTACGCCGGGTTTGTTTAGCCCGCGCGAGGCCAGGGCGAGTACCGGTTTGCGAGAGTGACCAGCGGCGTTAGTCTGCCCGTAAAGAGGGCGATGATTGCTGCCGCTGTGTGTATTATTATTATTAACATTCGAGTAGTTTTGTCGAATTTGGACAAACTCACGGTTTTCGTCCAGGCTGGGATGCTGACGTTTTGCTTTCAGTTTTGTTAATCTATCAAAACGGTGAATTATTCCGTAAATAAGCCATGCTATCTCAAACAGCTGACACAGGGCCCGGTGTCCATGGCTGGCTCTAATAATAATAATAAATAATAATAGTACAATTTATAAAGCGCGCAAATTCCAGGCCCGGTCATGGACGAAACACACATACGGAGACGGAGCGAGGAAGCCGCAGAGAGGGGAGGAGTCAGCCAGGTGGTCAGCCGGCGCCAACCTGCCAGACATTGTGATGTTATCGGCCAATTAATTAATGAGTGGTTTTTTTTTGTTGTGGGAGGAAACTGGGAAACCCGGATGAAACCCATGCAGAACAGGGGAAGAGGACACACAAACTCCACACAGGAAGGCGCCCGATGCGGGAATCGAATCGTCTCAGGCACGACTTTCTTTCTGCGAGGCGCAGCCGTCACCACTGCGCCACCCTCATCAGTGTCACGACGCGACGGCTTCAGCAGAGAGAATCCATCCGTGTAGTTTCGCGACTCCTCCGCCGAAGGAGCACAGACCACGGGCAGTTTAACGGCCGCGCTGAGCTCGGGCCTCAGAGAAACCCTCACCAGGGAGCCGTGGAGAAACAGCGTGGATAGGTCCGGCCTCCACCACCACCAACGGCTTCGTCACCACCACCGCCGCCTTCACCGCCGTCACCGCCACCCGCTGCGCCTGTAGAACATGAATGAGGTGATCGTCACAGACATCGTCACCACGGTCACGACCGCTCGTCTCCCTCACGGCGTTTCACAAACAGACCTCCGCCAGTTACAAAACAAACTCTTAATCTCCATATACTTGATGTTGGTGGTGTAAACAGTGTAAACGGCCGCTATCCAGGTTGACCCGGGTTGGCCGGTTGCCCCCCAATGATGGTGGTATTGGAGTAGAATTTTATGGCCAGATGCCCTTCCTGATGCAAACCTCATTTAGTCGGAGGGTCTTCGGATCGTTATTTGTCTGGAACCTCTTCCCAGACCTGTTCACCAAGGGAGACCCTAGCAGGAGTGCTAGACTCCAGACCTGTTCACCAAGGGAGACCCTAGCCGGCATGCTGTACTCCAGGTAACACAGCTCTGGGGTTCAGTGGAACACGCAAATCCCCCAACCATGGAAACGTTACGATCCACGAGGATCCGTGTATATTTAACAATGCTGCCGAGCACAGGCACAAAACCTCAAGCGGCCAGCAACAACCAGCACCATTAAGGTTGTGATGAGAGTTAACGCGGTATCGATGTGGGTTTTCGCGGCTCGATACATGAGAAGCTCTCTTTCGAGACAGCCGTATCACTTATTCAACGGAGCAGGGTTGTTATTATTATAAGAGACGACACTCGATACGTGATACATACAGTGCATGGCGTATCTGTGAGCACCACAAACGGCTCTGAATGTTGACGTGAAGCTCAAGCAGCTCAGAATTCACTCAACCCAGTCACGATGACGCCAGTACAGTACTCGAAGCGTGCATGCGTCAGGGTGTTTGCGATTGACCGCGCTCCGAAAACCCGGCTCACGCTTGCAAACGAGCCTTAATCCTGGGCCTATCGAGTTCCCCCGCTGGTTTCGTGAGACAAACTTCAACGATGTAGGTTTTCACTGCTCGAAATGTCCCAAGAGCGGCAGATCGCTCGACACGGCTATCCCGAAAGAACAGCTCTGAAGAGCAACCATCAAACTTGAACGAATACTCGCGTCTCCTTAATTTAAGAAAACACCACGGTGCTCGCTAACAGCACTTGCCCCAAGAGTCTGTTAAGGCTACACGGGAGATCTTTGCCATTAGAAAGTTGTTCTTCCGTACACTAGATGAAACCATTAACGCCACGCATTCTCCAAATGTTATAACAACCGTTCGCTCGATTTAAAATCAGCCGGAATCGTACCCTTACCTTCGAAATATCGAGCGTGAAGTTTACCGATCAGGCACTTGTGTGCGCGAGTGTGTATGCGAGTACACGAGTGTGTGTGCGAGGGTTGGCTGGGTAACAGGGGGCACAGGACAGAGACTTCCTCAATTCGACGTAAATAGTCTGTCACGACGGTGGCAAGCAAAAGGGGAACTGAACGGGCCCGAAATTCATCTGTAAAGCTGGAGACGCAGAAAGTGCCAAACATCCTTCCGTATTCTGGAAACACGGCTCACACAGGCACGTGTACAATAACAATAATAATTTAGGAAAGGGATGTCTGGTCCACTCTCCTTGGACTGCTGCCACCGCGACCCTCACCAGCACAAGCGGTTTAGAAAATGGATGGACGGAATGGATGGATATTTTTTATTTATAACGCGCACGTTTCATTCAATGTCGAAGGTAGTCATTCGACGACAGAACGACTCACAGGCGCAAGGAAAGCGCAGAGAGGCGGAGGAGGCAGCCAGGCGGTTTTGCCGGCACAAACATATTGCCCCAATCTGCTTCCTATATATTCGGATGTTATCGGCCAACTAAGCCGGGGTTGCGACCTGGGAGGCACAACAAACCGGGCCCTATCATGGCGCTAACCAGAATAAAATAGAAAGCGGACTGTACGTATAACTGACAAAAACCCAGTCTTTGAATGACTAGCTCCGTAAAGGTGTACAGATATTCCAGAACAGCTGCCTCAACAAGGACGATACTGAAACACAGGACAGGTGGTTACCCAACTCACCGCGTGGCTGCCTTCCCCTTTCCAACGCCTCTCTATGGTTTCCTCCCATCCCTGAATTATTCTCTCTAGTCGAGTAAACGAATGCAGGCGAGCGCCCGCCATAAGCGGTCAATTGTCATTATAATTAGTAAGTATTTGTCCGGCGCGCTTGCAACATCTGCACTGGCGTGTTGACGTCTGCGTCGCTAGCCCACGTGGGATACAGTGCATACTTTTCGTGGCTGCGACGTGGGCGCACGACGCAGAAGCCGGGGAATCTGGTTCTGTCGTCGCATTCCGTCTCGCGCAGTGGCTTCTTCTTCTTTGCGATTCTTCGAAGCACGATGGCCAGCTTCTGGACATCGTTGTCTTTCAGCTCGGCTTCGAAGTGTTTGGTAGAATTCGCAGGTAATACCAAGTACTACCTGACAGGGATCGCGACGTGAACGCTTCTACCAGTGGCTGACAGCCGCAATTGTTTTGGAGGCGTCGATTGATCACAGTATTGTAACGCCACCAGCATTGGAAGTCGCAGACCCTAGGCATGGGTGTTCCGAATTTTGTAAGATATTTTTTAAAATAATAATAATAATAATAAACGCTACACATATTCATTCAATTTCGAAGGTATTAATTCCAAGACAGAACGACCCTGTTGGTAAGTTCGTACGTTTGTTGTATGGCAGGAATCCCGCTTTCAGCGCTTGCAAGCTCGCTGGCTATTTTCATGATGGTTGCTCTTCAGAGCTGTTCTTTCGGGATAGCATCATCAGGCTTCCAACGTGGGAGGCGTTGTCGTTGTTGGCATGCCGTTCTCTCCGCGGCCCTTGTGCAGCGCTTTGTGACCCTCGGGTGAAAGGCGCTCTATAAAATGCCATTATTATTATTAAAGTCGCGAGAGAGAGAAGGAGAGGGCTCGACACGGCTATCCCGAAAGAACAGCTCTGAAGAGCAACCATCATAATAAATATCTATCGACATCTATCGTGTGAGTGGCCTGGAAGACGCCAGTGAGGCCTGTCTTTGGAGAGGAGCAATCCGTCACCCGAGCTCACGTGGGGTAGAGAGCAAATTGAGTCTGCACAGCAGGCGATTAAGCCCTACAGAAGTGAAGAAAACACCGCATTCGTCATTGACACTGTGGCCCTTCTAAACGGGAAAAAAAAATACTTACGAAGCAACGTTTCCGCAAATCTTCTTCACACAGTAACATCAGAGCAACGTGGGCAGTGGGTTGGACGCCAGGTCTTTATTGGCCTGCTCGGGGTTACAGCTGCGCGTGACGAGCCGCTACACTGTCAACATAACAACACGAGGCGCGCTATTGGCGTCTTTATCTATATATATATAAAATCGTAATCCCTTTTCTGCTTGATTGTTTGATCACGATAGACTCCGACAAATCGCAACCAAATCGCGTGGGACCTTCGCAGAACGACGCCACTCGGTCCCAGAAGATTATTTGGGCCCTTAGCGCGCGACCACGGGCCTTCCCTGTCCACCGGGATCGCTTGCTGTGGTTCGCCCCGTGCCCTCACGGGTACCATGAGCTGCGCCGCCTAACCCAGTTAGGATAAGGCCCAGAGCTATTACAATCCCCAGTTCGGATAAGCGGCCCGCTACTACAACACCCAGTTGCGATAAGCGCCGACTCCATTACAATCCGCACTTTGGATAAGCGGCGCCTCTATTACTATCCCCAGTTACAATCAAATTTACCCGGGCAACGCCGGTCACCGCACCTAGTTTTGAATAACATTGGTTCGGCAGCACGGTGGTGCATTGACAAGCGATGCCACCTAACAACGAGAAGCCGTGTCGGGTTCAATCCCTGGCTCAGGCGCATGCCTCTGTGGAGTTTGCACGTTCTCCCAGCGACCGCGTGGGTTTTCGCTCCGGCCTCCTCCCACAGTCCTAAGACAAGCTGCCCAGAGGTCGGCGGTTCCCAACCTGCGGTCCGCGGACCACTAGTGGCAGCAAACAGATCGTGTACCTGGTGGTCTACAAAAGCATTTTGATGACGGTCTAATTAGTAGACCGCTTAGAAAAGTTTGGAACCGCTGGCCTACTCCGGCCACTCGCCCCAACACAATCCCGTACTCTGCGCAGCTCATCAAAGCACCTACTCCGCACACCGCGCTCAACGCACAACCTTCGCGCAACGACGATTCTCGGTCGCGGCACCCACAACCTGGAACAGCCTGCCACACCTATTGCGCCTAATACAGTCCCCCACAACCTTAAACTTTTAAAGTCACCTCTTCACCGACTCACAACAACCCGACTGAGCAGGGCTCCGCGCATCCGAATCAACGGGTGCAACGCGCCCGGAGAATATGCGCGCGTTACAAAATAAGGATATTATTATTGATTGGCCTGCTGACTAAATTGCTCCCGGTGCCTTGCAAAAGACTCGCGTTCCATCATAGGTACAGTATAGCCCGGCCTTACACACTGTGTTTACGGGAATAGGTTCCGGGGTCCTGTGACTATGCGGTTACTGATACAGTATGAATTTCGTTTGCTATTAATATAGATAGAGGACCGCAGAGCTTGGGCAATTGTTGGTGCCAGCTGACCGCACGGCTGCTGCTGCCCTCCCACTCACCTGTGGTTCCTCTTCGCTGCTCTGAGTCATCGTCTCTCTCTCTCCCGACCGAGAGCGAGCGGAAACTGCGCCCAGCGTTACAAGTTATTTATTTACATTACCAAAAATAATACGTGCCACAGGGAGTGATCTTATGCTAAGCGTTTAACACGTTTTTATCTTCTTCTAACGTCTCTTGTTGATGGCCTTTTTTGCCAGCACGATTGCTTTGACCTCGATTTATTTCCGGTGTCATTTTGGGAATATTGCCGGCTCTCTGAAGTTTCACAGGAGCAATCGATAAGTGAGAAGCGAGGCTAAAATGAGACACAAAAGCCTCGGCGTTGTGCGGCTACGATTTGCGCCCATGAAGGATTCGACTGCGATACCCTCCCTCAGTGCGGACATTTGTCAATAACAGTAGCCTTGAAATTAAAAAAAGTGTCGTTTGGGGCAATGGCTCTTCTTCACAGCACACAGAGAGGGCAGCACACCGGGTCACTCTCCCTCTCTCGCCTATGGTGCTGTGCAAAAGGGCCTTTGCCCAAAACGTCGGATGTTAAATAGGTTTTCTCTGTAATGCCACGCTCTTATTGACGCACATGTTTCATTATTACGGCGGAAAATAGCCAGTGAGCTTGCTAGCTCTGGACGTTGGGCGTTTACATTTCAGTCTTACCGCTGACCTCGGCCGACACCGCACTTGTACAGTACGGACACTCCTCTACCATGGTGTCAACAACACTGAGAGTAACACTAAAAGTGACACGGACACAGCAGCCTGCGGCAAGCTGGCCCTGGCATTGTTAGGGCTCATCAGTTCAACCCGGTCAATATACAGGACATATAAACCCTGGGGACAACTGGGTTAACGCCGCACAAACTTCAACATCCAACTCCGTGTCAGGATTCAGCCGAACCCATCAAATACCCGGAAGGTCAACAAAACAACTCTGCGTACTTTGTGTCCTTGCAACGGCCGCTGCTTTATACACAGCACACAAGCTCCTGTCATCTCTAGGTTAGGAGCACAGGTTTCTGCCTCTACTCGCCACACCATCCATCCATTTTCAGAAACCGCTTATTCCTGTACACAGTGTACAGGGTCGCGGTGAGCCGGAGCCTATCCCGGCAGACACAGGACGCAAGGCAGGGGGACACCGAGGATGGGACGCCAGTCCATCGCAGGGCACCTGGGGCAATTTACTCAGTAGGCCAATTAACCTGGCAGCATGGCTTTAGACGGTGGGAGTAAACCGGAGTACCCGGCGAAAACCCACGCGAACACGGGGAGAACATGCAAACTCCACACAGAAAGGCACCCGAAGCCGAGATTCGAACCCGGGATCCTTCTTGCTGTGAGGCGGCAGCGATACCCACTGCGCCGCCGTGCCGTAATAATAAACACCGGGGATCAAGGTAGAAGCGTTCACGTCGCGATCCCTGTCAAGTAATACTTGGCGTTACCTGCAAATTCTACCAAACACTTCGAAACCGAGGAGCTGAAAGACAACGATGTCCAGAAGCTCAACAGATTGCCAGAAGCCCCTCAGTCCGGAGCAAGAAGCGAGGCCAATGCCCGCCCGCCTTTAAGGCCAGCACTGACTATTATATATCTACATGTTGAAGGGCTGTCTGCAACTAAAGAAGAAATTGTTGCAATGGGAAACTGTCATATAACCATCACGCTTCGAAGAATCGAATCGAATAATAAACACATGCAATCTGTAAACAAGTGCGGCGCTACCAACCACTTGCCCCGCGTCTGTTAAAGGCTACACGTCTCTGTACGGAGTCTCACCTGTGTGAGGTGGCCACTGGCAGCCCGGGTGGATCCCGCCGTGGAGACACGGTGTCGTCCTAGGGTGTTGCTCGGCTCGACTGTCGACTGTCGAAAGGAGGTGGTTGCCGGCAGCAGGGAGCGACCGGCATCTATGCTTGTTGTTGTCGGGATGACGCCACCACCCCCACGCACTGACCTCCCCCCCACACACACACACGTGGCTGCTGTGTGTTGTCAGCCCGTGTGGGAGTGTTGTGTGTGTGTCAGCCCGGTGTGTATGTCAGCCCCAGTGTCTGTGTGTTGTCGTGTAGCAGTTAGCGGCGCTGCGCTACGAACCCGGCTATGACCCGAGTTCGAATCCCGCTCACGGCCACCAACGCCAGTGACGATTTTATAATCCGGTCCTGGCCATCCGCTAGGTCGACTCAGCCTCAAATGGGTCCGGTGTGTAAACAACGCCACTTGGGAGACAAAGGCGGTCGGGCGTGGTGCTTGCCACCCACCTCCTGCCCCAAACTTCACCTACGTAGACTCGGCCTTAAATGAGTATCTTCCCTGATATGCGTCGACAGCTGAAGCGCGGATTAATGCATCACGTGTCTGTGATGTGATATTTCCGCAAGGCGTATTTATGGTGTAGCGGCCCCTAGCGGCATGTCCCTTGTGAACTCCATCCATCCGTCCATTATCAGAAACCGCTTAATCCTGTACAGGGTCGCAGTGAGCCGGAGCCTATCCCGGCAGACACAGGGCGCAAAGCAGGGCTATACCCAGGATAGGACGCCAGTCCACCACAGGCCACCGGGGGCAGTTTAGTCCGCAGGCCAAGTAACCTATATGAGGCAGCATGTCTTTGGACCGTGGGAGGAAACCGGAGTGCCCGGCGAAAAAACATGCAAACTCCACACAGAAAGGCACCCGAGCCGGAATTCAAACCCGGTACCTTCTTGCTGTGAGGCGGCAGCGCTACTCACCGCGGCACCGTGCCGCCCTGTTGTCGAATCCATGACATTTTATTCTCCTGCTGGGGGAGAAACGGGTAATACGGGTTTATCTGGATGGCTTAGATCCCCTATAGCTAAACAAACTGTCGGGGCAAGTGCTTTGCAGCAATGAAGGCCGGCACAGCACAGGAGGAGGGGTGGGTGGCTAACACCGCGCCCAGTGCCCTGTGACGGGCTGGCGTCCCATCTTAGGTATACCCCTGCCTTGCGCCCTGTGTCTGTCAGGATAGGCTCAGGCTCACCGCGACCCTGTACAGCAGTGGTCCCCAACCACCGGTCCGCGGTCCGGTTCCGGTCCGTAGGTCGGTTCCGGTCCGTGGGTCATTTGGTACCGGGCCGCACAGAAAGAATTAATACAACAATACTTTATTGATTATCAGTCTGAAAAATGTTTTATTTTGAAAAATGACCGGATACATCCGTCTGTGCGTCTGTGTCTCTTGAGTTGTGTTTTTTATGCACTTTATATTTGTTTTTATGCCGGTCGTATAATTTTATTTCGTCATATTTATCCCCCCACACCTTGAAGGCCGGTCCGCGAAAATATTGTCTTACATGAAACCGGTCCGTGGCGCAAACAAGATTGGGGACCGCTGCTGTACAGGATTAAGCGGTTTCTGACAATGAATGAATGCATGGTAGCTGACAACCCTACCTCGCCACACACAGGCCTGTTCTCGCCTCTCCCTTTCCTTGACTAATTTACCCTTGGCACGGCTGGGGTCATAAAGTCACCGTCATCACTCGACCTGGGTAGTACATTAACCAGGACCCCATAAACGGTGCCACACTGTTTGTCACCCCCAGGTTTCAGAACCGAAACTTCCTCCACTCACGTGAATGTTTATATATATAGAAGTGTATTATAACGGCAGGAAAATACAATGTGAGCTTGCAAGCCAACACAACACGCGAATTTACAATAAATAAGTAAAAATATAAAATTAACAAATTAACCAAACAAAAACAAAAAATAACCATTTACACACAGCATTGCACATAAATGACAAAGTAAGTAAAGAACAAAACATTACAAGGTTGTTAAAATAGTTAAACATTTAACGAATTCCCGTTGTATTGGGGGGAACAATTCCAATAACTGGGCACGCTTTCAGGGCACCGGGGCCACTTTAGTCAGACCAGTTTACTCAAGAAGAAAACCGGAGTACCCAGAGAATCCCGACGTGGTCGCGGGGAGAATACGAAAGCTCAACGCAAACGCAACCGAGTCGGGAATCGAACTCGGGTCCTTCACTGGGGCGACACACACATAACAACAAAGGACAACATGGTTGCCCTTCAGAGGTGTTCTTTCGGGACAGCCGTGTCGAGCGCTCTCCCTTTCTCCTTTGCGACGTTTCGCCTCCCAAGTTGGAAGCATCATCAGGCCTCGTGATGCTTCCAACGTGGGAGTCGAGCCATGAAAGCCTACGTCAGTACACAGTACAAAGCTCAATTAAGGAAACATGAGCAGAAACAGCCAAATGGAATGTAGACAAAACACAGACACAATAAATAAAAAAACTGTGCAAAAACACAAGTCAATATTTAATTAAATGTACTTCCAGTCACAAAAAGTTGGCTCAAATTACTTTTCTAAACCATGACGAAAGGAGGGACTTTTGGAGGCTTTCCCTGGAAGCACCGCGCACACCACTCCCTCTCTTTGTGTCACGCACGAGTTCGCCATTCATTGAAATCGATACCGCTGGCGAGGAGGATGGGTGGCTTGGCTGATTCACCAAACCGAAACGCCATTCTTTATGAATCTAAATCTCATTGCGACGTCCTCCCACGGGGAGTCTGTTAGTCATTCAGGTATCATGCGTGCATGAGATATCTCTACAAATCCGTCGACTCAGAGTGCAGTGGATCGGAGTGAGACCGGGGGACGGGTAGTTTTAGAACTTCCTCCATCCATCCCATCCATTTTGAGAAACCGGTTAATCCTGTACAGGGTCGCGGTGAGCCGGAGCCTATCCCGGCAGACACAGGGCGCAAGGCTGGGGAACACCGAGGATGGGACGCCAGTCCATCGCAGGGTGCCTGGGGAAATGTAGTCAGTAGGCCAATTAACCTGGCAGCATGTCTCTTGGACGGTGGGAGGAAACCGGAGTACCCGGCGAAAACTCACGCGGACACGGGCAGAACATGCAAACTCCACACAGAAAGGCCCCCGAGCCGAGATATGAATCCGGGACCTTCTTGCTGTGAGGCGGCAGCGCTATTCACTACGCCACCGTGCCGCTCTTCCTGCTGACTGTATATGGACTGTGTGTGGCTGTCGACACCCAGTCTGGGTGCAAGAAGAGAGGCCAATGCCCGCCTTTAAGGCCAGCACTGACTATTATATCTCTAAATGTTGAAGGGCTGTCCGCAACTAAAGAAGAACTTGTTCCAATGGGAAACTGTCATATAACATCACGCTTCGAAGAATCGAATCGAATTCGAACCACAACGTGCCACCCAGCCACCCAGCCACCCAACTTATAAGCGAATCGCGCTTCAGAGTTGCTCTTCCGGGATAGATGTGTCGACCGTTTCTCCTCTCTCCTTCAGGTACTCCTTCAGTCAGGAATCACCGGTGAAAATGCTGATGCCTCCAACGTGGGAGGCGAAACGTCGCGAATGAAAGGGGAACGCTCGACACTGCTATCCCGAAAGAGCAGCTCTTAACAAAGCAATCTCGAAAATGGAGCCGTGAAAAGTCTACATCATTGTAAAACTACAGTCGTTGCACCACGGCAACATGAGCCGCACACGTAATATGGACAGTGTATTTGTGTACGGGTTATATTCAAATATTCAAGTGACTAGGCCTGACCGATACAAGTCTCTATGGCAACATTGCTCGGGCTCAAGTTGCGGTCACGTTCAGATGTATGTTACTTGTCTTGTGTCGGGGTGATGACAGGCGACCCAAACCAAACCAACCGCAGTATATCCATTTGTATGGGTTTGGTCACGTAAAAAATATGTATCGTAAATCGGCCTCCACCCGACACAGCCAATTAGCAAGGTTTGTTGGGCAGCCCACGCGTGGAGGCGCGTGGGCTGGAGCTCCGTGTTAATCGTATTATTTAGCTTTAATTTGTTGTACATTTGTCATTTTTCATCTGTTACTTTTCTATTTGGTTGGTGGTTCGTTTCTTTGTAACTTTGGTGTTTGTTTTTGTTGTCTGCCATGCTGTTGTTGCTTGTTTTTTTGGTCTGTTTTGTGCGGCCTACCTCCCGGCCCAGTTCGTGTAAGTCCTGCCTTGCCTAGACTCGCCTCGTGTTGTTGCCCAGGTGTCGCGTGTGGAAGT
>JAZEWU010000042.1:4588625-4601956 GCA_036362915.1 Geotria australis
CTCCCTCCTTGTCTCCCTCCGTGTTTGTCTTTAAGGAAGTGACGGCCATCTCAGGGGACGCTGGCAGATTTTTGCCGCTCTTAAGATTGCCAGTTTCACCTTTCAGTATATTCGAAGCAGCCGTAATCATTTAATGTTTTTGTTCCTTTTGGTTTTTATTTATCTATTTTTCATTGTTGATATGCCGTTCTCTTCGCGGCCCTTGTGCAGCGCTTTGTGACCCTCGGGTGAAAGGCGCTATATAAAACGCTATTATTATTATTAACAGAGGGGTGCACATCACGTCCAGCAGTAACATGCATGGCCAACAACGTCTCAGTAATTCCACAGGGCTCTTGGTGTTGTCAAAAATTTATTTTATTCTCAAAGCATCACCTCACAAATCAAAGAAATTAATGACAAGAAAATACACGCTGATTGAATCCGATACATTCTTAACATCAGGGAATCAAACGAAACGTACATGAGCCTGTTACATTAAGCGATCACTAAAGTGCTGCTGTCTGTGCCTTGGATGGCTTCTGTGCACGGATACTAATCCGATTCCATCTGCTGATTCTGTTTGTCTTTTGTTGGTGCTACCGATGAGCTCAGGCAGCACCACGGACCTTCCTTGTAAAACATCAGGGCGACAGGCTAAACGGGATCATCATCCGTGGAATAAATCACATAAACTGAACATTCAAGTCTGGAATGCCCCCTCCGAGTTTCCCACTTGAACAACCACATCTCTGGTCACCGCCGAGGACCTACACGCTAAAGGCCAAATGCTCAGATGGGTTAGGTTGCCAGGTTTGAACGTTCCACTCAGCATAAATCCCATTTTATTGTTACAGTTGGTTTAAAATAAAATAAAATAATCAACACAGTTCAGTAAACGATTGTTAAACATGTTTTTATAATAGTGGGATTATGTTCACGTATTAATTTCTTCCGCGATTAAGTTACTCTAATAAAGGCTGCAGTAGGTAACCACATTAAGAGAATTTGAATATATTTAAAGTATATTAGAATCAATAAATTATATAACGTTTTGTAATGGAGGGAAAACATAATTTTGTTTAAATAAATCGAAGATTTGCACATATAGTTACGTATTCAAAACACTTAAATAAAAACACAAAGAAACATTACATATTCAGATTTCAGGACGTATGTTTATGTTCGTGGTTCGTAATTCAGGAGATGAATAAGTGTGATGGACATAAGCCGACTGATCGTATTATTAGCGCAATTTAGAACTGGAACAACATTTGACCGTCATTTCTTGGAACAAATTTGCTCAATAGAATGACACAGCACACACTCAAGGAATGGAAATGAGTAACACAGTTTATGAAGCACGCATAATCACACGCACACATCATGAATCTTATTGCTTTATCAGTAAAATCAAGATTTGTTTTAAATGCAGACCGTTTTGCCCAGAACAGATTACACCCACGGGTGTTTATTGTAAAATTCACTTTTCCTTGTCAAATAAACTGTGATTCTCTAACAACTGAAGGAGGAACATTATGCTTTTGTAAATCGGTTAACCGAAGCTGCGGAAGAAAATTATTCCACTGCAATGTATCGCTCAGAAACCAAAACGGAACCAGGCCAAGAGCCTCGTCGTGCGCAGACCGCGGGGCGATATTTTGTCGAGTGGTTTGAGGTTGGGTTAAACCCCTGACATGGCGATGATTAATTAACAAAACAAGCCACGTGAGTGGCAGGTTTGACGTCGCAGCCCAGTAACGAACGACCGCATTAAAAACAAGCCATCAAACTTGGGCTTTCATTTCAAGTCGGCGAAGCGCAACGCTGCCAGTCTTGTTTGGCAGACGGGCGCAGCGCTGAGCCCTCGCTTGTTCAGCCGTAGTTTGAGCATCTGGTATCAATCCCACAATCTGGTGAAACACGCTTGCCTTGGCTATCCCGAAAGGGCAGCTATTAGGAGCAATTCTCATACATCGAGCCGTGAAAACCTCCATCATTACACAGGTCCTCCGATTCCCCATGTCAGCCCTAATTGATACCGTGTTAAGAGAACCCTGGGAGCCAAGTGGCTATTTGTTGGGCAAGGTCGTAAGCCGCGCCACAACATCGCTTCAGATCGAGATGCAGATCAAACCGAAGGAGACTAACAGGAAGGGGGTGGAATGTCCGAAAGACCACTGTGTACAGATAAGGGCTAAGCATCACTTTCCCAGAATGCTTTTCTCTTTCCCCCATGTGGCTCACAGAATGCCTTTCCGCTGCCTTAAAAAAAGGATTATTTTCTCTCTGAAGATTCACATGATTCGTAGCAGAGCAAAGGGTAAATGTTGCTGCTGTCTTGGAGCCCAGCATCTTTGACATCGGTCTCTATGCAGGTGCTACACAAGATAGATAATGTAATGTAAATTGGAGTATCATTGAGCAATTAACATTCGTAAAACCTCTGAGTCTCTGTGACATTTTAGCCTGTGTAAGTGTACGAATGATATTATTAAGACTGTTTGTTTAATTTTATTCTCCCGAGCCTCCGGATGTCATTTTTGTTAAGTTCAACTTGTGCACGTTACAAAAGTAAGAACTAAATTAGCTGTCAATGAAAAACATTCACAAGCTACGAACCTATTAAACAGCGCTGAATTTAGACGCATGCACACTGCAGAGTTCAGCTTTCTCTTGTTCAGAAACATTTCTCTAAAGCATGACGACCGACGGCAGAGGGAGAGAACTTGAACTTAAATAGACACACACACACCATGATTGTGATGGGCCTTGAAAAATAATGCCTTTATACAAAAGCAGGGAGATTCAGTGGAGCCACAGCGACACGCAAACGTCAACCGCTAAGCTAGTTTCCCGCACTACGGCACGAAGCGTCACAGTTATTTACAAACTGGCTCCCGAACGCATTTTGTTTACGTGACGTACTCAAGCACAGCCCACGAAGCGCCGTGCGGTTGTCACACTGCTGTGGGTAGGCATCACTTTACCCCCTAAAACAGGGTCAGCGTTGTGAGAGACATCACCCACTTGGCTGTTGAGAGCGACATTTACAGAAAGTCACCCGGCGGTTTATTTCCGCGCCGGGTAAACGGCGCAAAATCGTGGACATTGCACACGGGTACAATTTTGCGGGCCACCTTCAACAGGAATGTTTTGAAAATAAATACGGCGGCTTAAGTAAACGATTCAATTTCATGAAAAAAAAAAATAACGACAAGGATAATGCCATCGTGGGGGGAAAAAGAGAAAAAAAACAATCCCACTATGAGCCTAGAGTGCTGCGGAATACACGTTTAAACATGTAACACAGGCCCCCGCTTATTACCTCCTACCCCTTGCTACCCTAGTTTAGCTGATGCGAGTGTCAGACTCCCTCTCATGTACTGTGTACAGAGTACTGAGTACTCATGGACTGTGTGATCCTGTTCCATAGCTGTACAATCCACACGAGTACGCCGCGTTCTTTCGCGGTTTGTTTGTTTCGTACTTTCATGGAATAGAGTTCTTTGATGAAAATAATTAAACCCAAGACTAATGCGGATGAATCGAGCAATCGCATGTACACATTACGCTGGCACTGCTAAGCGATGGTGAAACCCTTCCAGAACAGGTCGGTAAAAACAGGTTAATTGGGGAATGTAACCGCTCAGGCAGACGTGGAGGTGTTGTGAACGGCTGCCCCATAACTACGTCACCCGTCCACCTACAGTGCGGTATTCGGTAAAGCTCTCACTACGACGGAACTGGCCATATTCCCAATTCCGGTTCCTCTTGTGAGATGTATTGGGTGAGGCTTTACCGATGAAATGCTCCGAGCCTCACACAGACGTCACACGAAATTCAGCTCAAACTGAAGCCGCCGAGAGGCTGTGTGTGACTTGCAACAAAGGTTGAAGCCAATTTACCTTCATAAAACATGGCCTTGTGTTACCAGACACGCACCTAGTGAACAGCAACATCCTAATCAATGGCAACAGTTCATTCCCTCTTGCGACGGTTTACGCCTGTCTGGTAGACTTGGGCGCGCTAGTGTGAAAACTACAAAATAAAGAACTCTGTTTTATTGACGTATTTGTAGGGAATGTTGACGGTAATCCATAACGGTTCCCAAGGCATCTTTCTCTGAATTATGTTTAGGCTACAGGGTTATCCACCACTAGGCTTTACACGGTTTATGGCTCAAATAGAAAATAATGATTCCGATGTCATTTCTGGGTGTGATGATAATAATAATTATGAGGACAGAAATGTGCAACAAGGAAGTGGTGCATTATGGGGCAGTAAAGCAAGTAGGTTTCGGAATACGTTAAGACGATTTCCTTTACGTTTGTGGCTTTATCTGCAGGAAGTCTGGCTTCTCGCTAAATAAAATACAACATCAAAAACAAAAAAATTAAACTGGCCAAACATCCCGTGATAGCAGGCTCCTCCCAGATAAGAGTCTCGGTGCTCAATTGAGACTTCCCTGACTGTCAACACAGATGGATATGGGCTTACGGCGTGATACCGCTACTGTCATGGCTACAGACACAGTGTCCCGAGCTACATCGGTACATTGTCCGCACTTGCAATGTGGAGCCACTCGCAAGGAGCCTGCGACAAAACCCAAGCGACACGATCTCAAAGCGTGTGGGCGAGCCCATGCAAACCAAGAACACTCCTAGTGGCAAGGCTGGCATTGAGGGATGGCGCCAGCTCACCACGTGCCACGGCTAGCCCAAAGGTCAGACAAAACACAAATATTCGATTTAACGGGTAACACAAACAAATCACCCCAAAAATGCCTACTGATTGCGTTTGATTATCGGCGACGATTGAATGCAGTGCTCAAGTGCGTAAATTGCCTCAGCCGACTGCTTTTTCAGATACCTGGTCGGAATGCCCCCCCAGCTACACAAGCGCACGATTAGCGTGAAGCGGGCAGTGGTCACGCATCGGAGGACGGGTGGGAGAATGGGAACGGAGGTTACATTAACGTCAAACAAGTCTTACCCTTAAATGCGATGACTTGTAAAATAAGAAAACCAACACAGAAGGCTATTGGCCGACGACTAACAACCACGTGTAACTCAAGACTGCGAGCCACTTTGGCGGGCGAGTTATGGCATTTGAGTGTTTTACCCTGACAGGCCAATGTTACGGTGGGGCACCCACCCCCCGCCTTCTTACCCACCGCTGCCGGTGCTCAAAATCAATAACGCAGGGGAGCCTCCTCACGAGACGAAGCTCCGAGGTAAGGGTGCGAATCCGGGGTAAAAGGGGGTTGTGGAGCCATTCACGGCTCCACGGGGCCGTGCCGAGACGCGTTCCCCGGGTCTCGCGGCCGCGACTCGCCTCCGAAAGCAAGCGCCCGTTAAATTGCGCCAACTCAAAGCGAACGGCCACCGGTGCCGGATAAAACTCTCGCAGTTCACGGCCAGCTTCGCGCGGCTCTGATCTCCGACATTCGAGAGGGCGGCGAGGAAGGAATGGGAAGGAGGGGGGCACGGCAGAGGTGGAGGTGGCGCGGGGGGTCAATGAGAAACTACAACGAACTACGACGCAATCAAAGCTTGCGAGCCAGTCCGCTGAGAAAGAGAATCCACTTGGGTATTCGTTTTGATTCACTGTACAAAAACACACACAACCGAGCCGCGCCGTTTTGCGGTCGTGGGTCCCTATCAAAAGGTTTAAGGGGGGCGGGAGGGGAAGAATGAGGGGGCAGCAGCATCCCTCGCTAGCGTGATCGCCGCGCGCTACAACGCACGCGTGCCACCTGGCCCCCCAAAAAAACGCACCGGCGCTCTGAGTTTGCCCCCCACGACGGGGCAGCCGACGGGAACAAAAACAACAAAACAAAAATTCACGCACAACCAGAACATCGTTTTGTGCTCGTACGCACGCAGTGAATCCTAACCAACCAACCAACCAACGCATTTTACATCATCGGAGCTAGTTTATCCGGGTTTTTTTAAGTAACATCAAACTAATTGCGACGGTGCCCAAAATCGTAAACATTTCTGGACATCAGCTGTGCGGTGCGTTTTATTGCATGTAATAAGAAGGGTGGGGGGGGGGCGGGAGGGTTGCGTCCTGTCATTCTTTGCGTTCGACTCGTTCACCGTCACGACCTCTCCCGATGGTGCCGCGAGTGTCGCGGAGGCGGCCGCGGAGAGCCGATGAAGCCGCGGAGCTCGCGACACGGGCAGCGCGACGACACCGCGTTGTGGAACGACTGGAAACGTGAAACGTCTTCGCCTTCACCTGATATCTCCCCCCCTGAAACGTCTCTCTCAGCCTCGCCGGGCGCTGCGCGTGTCCTGAACACTCGTTAATTAGTTGGCCGATAACATCATAATGTATAGGCAGCATTGGGTGGCAATATGTTGGCGCCGGCACACCGCCTGGCTGCCTCCTCCGCCTGCCTGCGCTTTCCTCGCGCTTCTGAGTCGTTCACTCGTCGAATGAATACCTTCGACATTGAATGAATATGTGCGCGTCAAATCTGTTCGACGGTGTTTCTCCCTAGCCGTTAGTGACCGCAGTGAGACTGGATCCATAGTCTAGCTATTTTAATTAGTTAGGTCACGTATAACAATATATAAGTGTCGTTAACCCGCTTTTAGCGAGCCCACAACACCTATAATGAAGGTACGACGTTTCACTGATAGTTGCAATCAGCTGACTATGGATAACACTGGTCATGAAAGCCTTCGTAGTGACACCGATGTGGGTTTTCGCAGCTCGATTCATGATGGTTGCTTTTCAGAGCTGTTCTTTCGGGATAGCCGTGTCGATGCTTCCAACCCGAGGAGGCGAAGCGTCGCGAGGGATAGAGGGAGATCGCTCGACGCGGCTATCCCAAAGAAACAGCTCTGAGAAGAGCAACCATCACAGCGAGACTGGTAGTGCGCTGGACACGGCTACACCTTAGTGCGCTACACATGATAGAGGTTGTTGATGAGATTCAGGAGAAGATATGATTTAAATTTAGAAAAATTACGGTTTGTTACAAATTCGTTTTATTTTTCTTTCGGATTGACAGAGCCTTCCACAATGCCTCGCGTGCTCGGTTGCGTTAGCGAGACGGATTACTATTCGTGCCGTAAAGGTGCTTTGAAAAACTGCAAAAAATGTTCTTCCAAATCAAGAAACACTCTGTGCGAAATCCCAATCACTTTGTCGGTTTGTACAAAACGTTCTTATCCCGGGGGGCCACCACCGGGGGCCCAGCCGTCGCTCAACGTGAACTGTTGCTGCCGCAGTCTGCTCTCCGTGGGATCGAGGACACGCGGTGGATCGAGACACCGCGATCACAACCGGGACACGCAACCGGTACTGAAAACACAAAACTATTAAACGAAAAGCTCATCCAATCACTGGGTGAACGGTTTGAGAGTTTGGGGAGGACAGGGCGTGGGGGTGGAAGGAGAAGGGTCGGGGTCGTGGGGGGTTTAAGGTTGTTTGGGATCTGCTCCCTGTGCCGAACCAATCAGGGTCTCGAGGTTTCGGGGTCAACGAGGCGGCGACCACCGCGGAGGGAGACATCGCCCGCCCGCGCCAGCCCGGCGTGGCGACGGCGCTACTGAGCGGCGGTGCTGTTGGCGCGGAGGACAGGCAGCGGGTGCGCCTCCGTGTTGAACACCCAGTGCTCCAGCGGCAGCAGCGAGTCGTCAGAGAACAGCAGGTAGAGGTACCTGGGGGGTCGCAGCAGGCGGCCGCGCGGCCAAATGCTCCGTTAGCGGGAGCTTCGATCGACGGGGCACGCGGGGGGGAGTCATTTCCGCACGGAACGTTCGGCAGCGCGTATTGCTCGCACGCTCGCGGCTGATAGGAGGTCGCGTGATAGACCCACGTGTTTTGGGTTGATCGAGATGACTGGCCCGATAGACCACCTGCGGTCTCACGACTGTGCCACCTTGCTGTGTTTTGTCACGCAAAGACGACCATCATCCCACCTGTATTATACGCTGTAGCGGAATGTTGGGCCGAGTGCTCTGCGCAGCCCTGTGCAGCGCTTTGTGACCCTCGGGTGAAAAGCGCTCTATAAATGCTATTATTATTATTAATGAAGGCCGGCACGACACAGCACGGAGAGGGTGGCTAACGCCATTAACCGGGCGCCTTTGTCTCCCCAGTGCTGATGTTTACATTTCGTACATGGTGCTCATTTTAGGCTGAGTCGAGATCGGGGAGAACCAGAACCAGTTGAAATATTCGCCACCGTTATTGACCATGAGCTGGAATCCAACTCGGGTCGTCTGGTTCGTAACGCTGCACGTTAACCACCGCGCCACCGCTTCCCACGTTTGGAACAAGACAGAACAAAGATCCCTCGTGTAGCCTTAATAGACTGTAGCGGCAAGTGCCGTTAGCGAGTAGCACCTATGAAGGTCGACACGGCAGACGAGGGGGTGGGTGACCAGCACCACGCTCGGCCGCCTTTGTCTCCCTAGTGGCAATGTTTACACACCGCACTAGGTACTAATTTCAGGCTGAGTCGACCTAGGGGAGGCCCAGGACCGGTTTCAGAAAATCGTCACTGGTGTTGGCCGTGAGCGGGATTCGAACTTGGGTCGCCAGTTTCGTGGCTCAGTGCGCTAACCATTGGGCTACCACTCCCCACACACGCGCGCACACACACGTACGTACTTGAGCGTCTCTGCGAGGAAGAAGCTCTGCTGCACGTCGTCGTGAGCGGGCGACGACGAGTAGACGTCTCGGATGCCCGAGAAGCCTCCCTCCACACGGCAGTGCTTCTCCAGCGCCTGCATCGAGGAGAGCACGGGGGGAGGAGGGCAGCGCTGCATGACGATACCCCATCTGGTCATGATCTATCCGCTGCTGCGACAAAGCCTCCCCCTAAGATGTCGCCACCTCTCACCACACCCGCAATGCAACGATGTATAATAATAATAATAGCATTTATAGAGCGCCTTTCACCCGAGGGTCACAAAGCGCTGCACAGGGCTGTGGAGAGAACTGCATGTCAGCAACATCAAGACAGATTAACTGTGAGTCAAGCAATAGCGATAAATTATAGGACATAGGACATAAAGACAGCAGAAAAAATAATAAAAGTTCTACAACAAGCAAGGAGGGAACAGATGTTCCCGAACAGACGCAGATCGGAAGAGAGAGAGAGAGAATATCTCGACACTGCACCACTGACCCGCACCAAAAGTCCAAGCCAGAGGAAGGAAGAGAGCCAACATCCTGGCACAATGACAGCATTGAGCCGCATCAGTAGTCCTAGCCGGAGGACTTGAAAGCTTTACGGAACAAGTGAGTCTTGAGACGAGATTTGAAGATGGTCAAGGACTCCGCTGGACGAATTTCCAGCGGAAGGGCATTCCAGAGTCTTGGAGCAGACACGTCCGCGTGGCTGCCCCTCACACCCCCGTTCCACCGACCCCCTACGCCCTCCTCCCCGCCGTCGCTCACCTGCACGGCCTCCCAGCCCCACTCGCGGTACTTGGGGTCCCGGGTAAACCGCCACAGGTAGAAGTACGTCTCCACCACCTCGGGCCGCAGGATGTAGTACTTCTCGCTCTGCCGCGTGGCCACGGCGTCGGCGCCACCCTCGAAGCGGAACGACTCCGGGCCCAGCTTCAGCGCTGTGCGCAAAAGACAAAGATACCCCGTATAGCCTTAACAGACTGTAGGGGCAAGTGCCGTTAGCGAGTAGCACCTATGAAGGTGGACACGGCACACGATAGGGGTGGGTGACCAGCACCACGCCCGGCCCCTGTCCCTCACCCTCCATCCCTGTTTGTCTTTAAGGAAGTGACGGCCATCTTAGGGGACGCTGGCAGATTTTTGCCGCTCTTAAGATTGCCAGTTTCACGACATTTCAGTGTCTTCGAAGCAGCCTCAATCATTAAAAATGTTGTTGCTTTGGTTTTTATTAGATTTTTTTTCTGTCGTGCAGCGCTTTGTGACCATCGGGTGAAAGGCGCTCTATAAAATGCTATTATTATTATCTATCTACGACCGTGACGCACCACAAACGGAGGCCGGGTTGCCGACCGCGCCACGGTCGAGGGACGGCGGCTTACGCGACCCCGCGACTCCGGCGGGCTCACTCACCGGTGCGATCGTACGACTCGTGGCATGTGTGCGCGATCTCGGCCGCGAGCGCCAGGTGCCCGCCGGTGGCCTCCGCCTCGGCGGCCCCGTCCCGCGGCCCGGCGGAAGCGGCTCCGTCCGCGCCCAGGGCGAACATGCCGCCCGTGAAGCACGCCAGGTGGCCCATCTTCCTCTCCAGGTAGCCGCCGCGCCACTCGCCCAGGAAGGTTAGGCCGCCATCCGAGCGCCGCAGCAGGTGGGCCTCGATGGCCTGCCGGGGGGGGGCGGGGACACGCGAAGGACGGGGGAAGCGGGACGCGGCGTCAGCGACGCGAGGGTGGATTGCGAGCGAGATCTGCTTCGTCACCGCGGGCCTGCGTCGATGTCGGTCGCTAGACTTCCGTCAGCGTGGCGGGTGAAACGCCGCAAAGGAGAGAGGTGTAATGTTCGACGCGGCTATCCCCCCCAAAAGGGCTTCCCTTAGCAAGTATAATTCCCAATGTTTGTCTTTTACCCTTAATTTGCTTGCAGACTAAATTGCCCTAAGTGCCCTGTGATGGACTGGCGTCCCATCCTGGGTATAGCCTTGCCTTGTGCCCTGTGACTGCCGGGATAGGCTCCGGCTCACCCTGTACAGGATTAACCGGTTTCTGACAATGGATGGATGGATGTCTTTTACCCTCTCGCTTGTTCTCTCACCTCTGGGTGCAACTCCAATGACTGTGTCGGGCATTTGACCGATAACATCTTAATATATATAGGCCACCAAGCGTGCTGCTTGGCTTCTTTCCCCTTCCCCGACCTCTCTCCGGTTCATTGTGCCTCCGAGTCGTTCTCCTCTCCGTTCGAGAAACCGAACTAGCGCTGCGCGGCACGTTATAAGTGGCAGCGTATTCTTGTTATTTTCCTAGGGGTAACTCAATCTGCTTCTGGGCCTCCGCTGCGGCTGTGACGGTCGCTATCGGTGAGCGTGTGCCGGCGACCCCGCGGTCACGGTGAGTGGCGGCCCGGTGAGACGGTGAATGGCGGCCCCGGTGCGATGGTGAGTGCCCGGCGCTCCGTGCCTGCATGGCCTCGTCGTAGAGACGCCGCGCCTGCGTGTCCGTGCGGTCTGACATGAGCCACGACTTGATGAGGTACTCGTAGAAGCTGTCCCCGAGTCCGCCCACCGACACGTGATCTGCACGCAGCGAGCAAAAGACAAAGATCCCGTCCGTGTAGACCCTCAACAGGCTGCAAGGTCAAGTGCCGTTAGCGAGCCGCACCGATGAAGGGCGACAGGGCACGCGAGGGGGCGGGCGACGAGCACCACGGCCCTGCTGTCTTTGTCTCCTCAGTGGCGATGTTTACACACCGCGCCAGGATATTTTTTGAAGGCTGAGTCTACCGAGGGGAGGCCCAGGATCGGTTCATATATTCATCATTGATGTGACACACGTTCACACGTCCCAGATTATCAGGTGGCCCCCCTTCCCCCACCCCCCAAACCTTTGCTGTCAAACGCAAGAGGAAAATAATCACACTTCATAACCTACAGAATACTGTAATCCGTTCGGCGCATAAAAAACCGTTCTGCGACCGTTATTTATTTACGATGTTCACGGTACATCCGTGTTAGCGCGAACAGCCTCTGCTCGTCTTGCTCTGGGCTCTGGCACCGGCCGGAGAGACGCCGCGTGCTAGTTCCAGAACGCCCGCAAGTGCTTATCTGGGAAAGTAATTGGCAAAGAAGGAAAATCATCCCGCTGCTCCGAAATCCAAATTAAACGCATCGATCAGCAGCCCGCGTGGCTGCGTGTGTGCGTGCGGAGAGCCCGATGGTGTCGCGATTTAAGCGGCGCGTGCGTGGGCACTGCCCGGCCGCCCGCTCGCGATCGATTGATCGCGGTGGCACACCTAGGCGAACTGCCAGCGCGGAAAATATACCCCGGCTGCTCCCTTGGGCTGCAGCCGCTAATGGATGCCCTCAAGCGCGCGCAGTCTGTTTCAGGAGCCCACGGTGGGGATGGAGAATTGATGCTACCAGAATTAATCAAATCAACCGTAATTTCAATTCGCTCATTTCTATCGGTGGCCTTGAGCAGCACAGTGATGGGATTCTGGCCCTGGCGCAATGCCGGATTAGAAATCGCGGTCGGGGGTCCGAGTCAACCGCTGATGACGATTTGAATGAATGAATCTCTCAACTGCGCGACCTGACCATTTCCTGCAAGAGCAAACTACATCAGTTTGGGGGGGGGGGGGTGCAGCTAAGACAAGCATTTGACTAACAAACACAAGATTTCAAATTCAAAATCTGGTTAGGGTAAAACTAAGCCCATCGTCCCTCTAAGATCGATGAAATAGGTTATTGTCTGATGGCGGATTCGACTCTGGTCATTAAAATGTGGAATGAGACCACTAGATGAGACCTGCTAAACAAGATAAGTTACTGACTAATGGGGACATTTTAACCTTCGACCTTACGAACGTAAACAACTCACGCTGGCCCCAGTTGCCCGAGCTTGGATGCAGGTAGTTGGGGTAGAGTCCACTGGGCTTGCTCATCTTATCTAGCGTGTTCCTGATCTTCATCACCTGCACACACAGCGAGACACAGCATCACTGGCCGTCCGTCAGCCGCAGCTTCAAACTCAAGGTCCAGGAGTGTGTTTGCAACATGGTGGTGCAGCGAGTAACGCTGCAGCCTCCCTGCAGGAAGCCCCGGGGTTCGATTCCCGGCTCGGGTGCCGCTTTTCTGTGTGGAGTTTGCATGTTCTCCTCGTGTCCGCGCGGCTTTTCACCAGGTACTCTGGTGTCACGGAAGGTGGAGGAACGATTATTGGGCTATTGGTTGGTGACTGAGGCTGAGTGGAGATACGATTGGCTTCAGTTTTTCACAGAAAAACTGAATCAACTGATCTGCCTGATCTTTATTAGTAACGGGAGACGAGGTTGAGTGACTGGCAGGACGAAGGAGCTGATTAATGGTCAAGAAAGGAAACTTGGGCTTGTCACAGTTATCGGCCAGAATGCTGGAAAGATGGCTGGTGCGGGCACAGATAAGTTCCTTCCAGTAATGGAGGAGTTGTTCCTTGAAGATGAGGCCAGATTTTATCCAAGTCCGTTCAGCCCTGTGTACATTCGCCTTGAGATCCCGGAGTTCAGCTGTGCACCAGGGGGATGGCTTTCTGTCTGAGATATAGCGTGATTTCAATGGGGCCAAATCATCACGTATGCTTTATAGCACATTATTGTAAGATTCTGCTGTCGCATCGGGGACAGAATGAGCCGAGGCAGAGAGTGAAGTACTGTTGATTGCA
>JAZEWU010000042.1:4652319-4666067 GCA_036362915.1 Geotria australis
GGCTTGGTGCCTTGCTCTGGCTTGAGGGTCGCGTCCGGACGGACGGACTTGCTGGCAACGCCGGAGATCACCTCTCTGCAGCCTGCAGCTCCGCCGAGATGGACGGCCAAGTTGAGTGCCGCGCTGGGTGTGTAGGCCTCACAGATGGAGCTGGGGCCTTTACCATTTTTAGGTGGCTCAGGCCCGTGAGGCGGCAGCTGCTGCAGTCGGCAGATGCTCCCGAGTTGGGGGGAGGTATTGAACTTGTTTTTAGTAGACAAGAAGCTGATAGCCGAAGAGACAGTGTTGGAGATGCGGAGTTTGTGGTAGGCAGCCTGCACGAGCGGCGCCATCTTGTTAGTCGCGCCGAAATATAAAAAACTAAATAAATGTAGCGCCGAGTGAAAAATATTGATCTCAAAGACCTGTCGGCAATGAATGTACTGCATTACCCATTCGAACTTGTTTATCTATTTACTTCGCTGCAATTATTCAATTTGCCAACAGAGTGATTAATCGCGGTTACATTCACTCTCATGCCGCTCCTTAGGCTTTGTGTACAGAGTAGGCCCCAAGGTGCTCGCCGTCCCTCGATCCCTCAACAGCAACAACTCTGACGCCAAGCTTGGCATACTGATGAGCGCTAAGGGCATGACACTGATACAAGTAAGTTGTGCTGCCTAAGTGGCAATGCAGACAACTGACTCGGCATTAAACTATTTACTCTCACCCCTGAGATGTTCTGATGATCTGTTACAATTCAAAATCACAATCGTGTTCAGCGATCAACGTTTATTTGTCTAGCTTATACCAATTGCCTGGTATGTTTTCGTCCCGTTCGCGCCATTAGCATGACAGTAACATTTGTGGTTTAATTTGTGTAAATTGCAAACGATTTCCCTGTATGTACATGATCCAACGTGTGTATCTAGAGCAAGATAATCAATAAGTGGCGATTAATTGCTACATGCCTAAGTGACCTGGAAGTCCTTGCTAATTTCTTTCCATTGCATAAATTGTCCAGCTTTCAAATTCCGTCTCGTATCACTTTTTATTCAACCGGGGACGTCCTCTGGACTCCTGTCATAGGACCGTGGATGTACAGTCACCGTGGCGATGAGAATCACCCCATGTTCAACCGACAATGTTACCTATTTATCCCACATATATAACAACGTTAGCATTTGCTATGCGCAGTGTGTGGGTTTCTATGTCCTATAATGTATCGCTATTGCTTGACTTTCAGTTGATCTGTCTTGATGTTGTTGACATGCCGTTCTCTCCACAGCCCTATGCAGCGCTTTGTGACCCTCGGTTGAAAGGCGCTCTATAAATGCTATTATTATTACTCAGAACGTCCAAGCACATGGCGACACTGGCTCATGAGCTCACCTACACCTTGCCGGTGAGAGCCAGTGAAGATGAAGCCAGTCGGCAAACGTGGCCCCTTGCCAAAGAGACAAACAGCCCTGCAGGTGTGGCCGCATTTGCACGTACAATCTGAGAGACGCGGCAACCTGGCTCTAATTCATCCCCCTACCACGGCGCACCCCGCCGCAGCCGCCGCGCACATGAGCGAGCGGTTCAATCTGGTGCATCGCGACTCCTCATTTGAGGCTGACCAGATTAGGCACGAAACAAAATGTATACCACGGTGCGTTACACCGCAGCACAGGCGCCGGGGCGGCTGGTACTGACACCATCCAAGCCGCCGCGGTAGAGGACATCATTATCCCTCAGAATATCAGCGGTGCCGACTTTAGTGTGCTCCGAGGCAGGCCCCATCGGCACCTGGTGACCCGGCCACCGCTGCACTGGGGCCCGTTTGAACGCAAGCCTTTGCCGCCGCACAGCTAAGGACGGTTCACTAAATTAGCGACGCTCGATTCTGAGATAAGGAGATTTAAGAGGTTCGGACTCGTAAAGCCGGGCCTTGGAGTCGCGCACGCCGGGAAGCGGGGCCAACCCCCGGTGACCCCTCCTGCGCCCAAACTCGATACGTAATTTACTGCTCCGAAAGGCCACAACCCCCGGAGCGTTAATACACAAGGGAGAAACTGTGCTGCGCTGCTAATCTACGGGGAGTTGCGTGGGTTGGTGGATCACGCAGGGATGCGAAAAACTCCCAAACGCGGGCGGCAGTACGGCAGAAAGGTTGTCGTCGCTTGAATTTCTCCGGGAATTACAGTTTATTTTTATATGCAAAATATACCGCAAAGTTCATTGTTGGCATGTTCTAAGCAGGACCCTCCTGAGAAAATGTGTATTAACCTATCGTGTAAGACAGACCCTTCTAGGATGTCAAGCTTAGGTGTGTGAAGTGATTTGTCACTTTGATAGAATTTAGTTATTTCAGCAGGAAGGGATTCAGAGTTGCTAGACTCTATTTCTGTATTTCTGGGACATCCTGCAATACAGTAGGGATGTTATAAAATACAGATGTTACATAGTACAGATGTTACGCAGGACAGATGTTAATGACAATCACGGTTAACACAGGTCGCGATACACACAGCAGGTATCAAAACACGCTTCGAGCATTACAGCGATAGGAAAACGCGATATAATTTCACGGCGACGTGCGTCTCTGCTGCCTGTTGAGGGCTGGATTGGCGGCGGGAATGCGGCACGATTAACAACAGAGTGCAGCCGATGGATCAAATATAAATTTTTAAACGTGACCGTTTTTCTGCTGCGATCCGGCGTCGCACAGACACGCGACAGGAGCGCGAGCGGAGTGCGCACAGAAGGCCTTCGCGACCGCTCCTGGATGCAGGCGAGGTGAGAGCGCGAGGCCAACGGCACTGGAGCGTGCGTCTGCTGAAGCGCCGCGCTGGGAGTTTAAAAATCATATATTGTAATACTATCATAAACGTTTACGAATTCGCAGATTAACAAAAAAACTGATCCGAAAGAATGTGTAAACACAGCGAATTGCACAACATCTGGCGAGTGTATCCAGTCATTAAGTCATCATTACGCTTGCTTAAGAACCGCATTTCAAACACTTTGGCGGACTTGAATAAAAATTAGCGCCATGCATCACGGCGTTTTGAAAAGGAATCCCTCAAGGATTTTAAATGACATTTTTTTAATTGCCTATTGACACGCTAGTAGCGTATCAAGAATTAATTTGATTTTCTTTAAATAATGCGAGGGTCATTTTATCTATTTATTTTCTTCCGCATTAACGCATCACAGCTGGAGCATTATGGGTAAATAGAGCGTGCCAAGAGACAGTAATTAGGGGTGAAAAGAAATGGAATTATGGGTAAAAATCGACTGACCTATCATGCGGACGCACACTGAGCCAATTGTGATTTGTGAGCCCTTGTAGGTTGGCTTCATCTCGCACAACTAATGTTCGAGATGATTGGAGGTTTTCACATCAAAGTGTTCTCAAGGTGACAGAAAGGTGAAATCTTGATGTAAAATAATTTAAACACCGTTGTAGCTGGCGGCCTTAATGGAGGACTGATGTCTGCATGAGGATGCTGAGCCAGCACCTCTGAAAGTCTGGGTTTAATCCCTGGGGGGGCAGGTGTCTCTTATAAGGCAAACTGATGTCAAGAGACAGAGTTAGCGCGTTTGAAAGCGTGGGTGTGAGGCATATGGCTGAGTCTCTCCATCAGCTAATGCCCATGTCTGGCACGAAGTGTATTTATATATATATAAAGCTGTTTATTATACCAACCAGCATTTCAAATAAAAACACATCTGTCAAACACACGTTATCTTTACCCGGGAAACTCTCATGGAGAATTCAACATAGCGAATCACACTTGGCATGTTTGTCCGGTTCGTTATTGAGTATCTCGTAGATGTTTGTGTGTGGGAACAAACCAGACCGCCCAGAGAAGCCTCACAGATACGAACAAAATAAACACGAAGATAGCGTGTAACAAATCTCCACCAGGAATGTGTCAAAGGTTATTGTTTCTTGCACACAGTTGACAGAGATCTCATCTCTACGTGATCCATCAACCCCCCCCAGCTCCCAAGTCAGAAAAATGACATTGCAAACATCCGGCTGAATACAGTTCATTATAACAAACTGGAGGCTCGGTCCGGTCCTCTAAAAAGTAGTCCGCGTCAAACAACATACAAATATTTATGAGTTAATCAACATGTCAGCAGACTGTTGCACGGGTCAGGACCGCAAAAATGATGAAACAATCCAAGTTGCATTCTATTTTTTTTTTCCCCACCGACACATTATTGGCATAATTGGAATTCCGTCGCGGTGGATTTTTTTTTAAAATATATATTTTTTCGGGCTAACGATTTGATGAAACAAAGTGATGACTTTACGGCTGGTAATGAACCCCGACCTGGCTCACTCAGCTGAGGTCACCGCTAATGAACACGACTGAAGGACTCGACGGCCTTCCACCTGCATTTACCAGAGTTCAGATACGACAGGGTGGCGGCAGCGGTAACATAAGCGACTCACAAAGAAGGTCCTGCCCGAGGCGGTCCGGTTCCCGCCTCAGGTGCCTTACTGCGAGGCGGAGTTTACGTGTTCTCCCCCTGTTCTGCGTGGGTTTCCTCCGCGTTCTCTGGTTTCCGCTTACAACTAAAAAACACTCATTGATTGGCCGGTTGGGCGGCACGGAGGCATAGTGGATAGCGCTGCCGCCTTTCTGTGTGGAGTTTGCATGGCAGAACGCTGCTGTGAGATTCGTGGTCGGCGTTTACCCCCCGGCGGACGCGTGTGGAGGGGGCATAGTGAAGGCGTGATATCACGTTCCACGTCATCCATCCATCCATTTTCTGAAACCGCTTAATAATAATAATCTACTTTTGTAACGCACGCATTTTCTCCGGGCGCGTTGCACCCGTTGATTCGGAGGCGCCGAGGCCTGCTCAGTCGGTTTGTTGCAAGTCGGTGAAAAGGTGACTTTTTAATAGTTTTTTTTTAAGGCTGTAGGGGACTATGTTTGACGCAATAGGTGTGGCAGGCTGTTCCAGGTTGCGGGTGCCGCAACCGGGAATCGGCGTTTCGCGAAGGTTGTGCGTGAGCGCGGTGTGTGGAGTAGGTGCTGTGATGAGCTGTACAGGGTCGCGGTGAGCCGGAGCCTATCCCGGCAGACACAGGGCGTAAGGCAGGGGGATACCGAGGATGGGACGCCAGTCCATCTCAGGGCACCTGGGGCAATTTTACTCAGTAGGCCAATTAACCTGGCAGCATGTCTTGGGACGGTGGGAGGAAACCGGAGTGCCCGGCAAAAACCCACGCGGACACGGGGAGAACATGCAAACTCCATACAGAAAGCCCCCCGAGCTGGGATTCGAACCCGGGGCCTTCTTGCTGTGAGGCGGCAGCGCTGCCCACTACGCCAGCGTGCCGCCCTTCCACGCCATCACATTCAGCAATTCGTATGTTTGTTGTGTCGCAGGAGTCCCGTAAAGAGCTTGCAAGCTCACTGGGTATTTTTTCTGCTGTAATAATAAACATGTATCTATCACGTTGCCAGCCACCGCGCTCTCTCGCGCCCCCCAAATCTGCCTCCTCGTTCAGAGACAAGTGCTCCTTCCGGGTCGGGCTGAAGGACTTTCGTGAGTTCCAAAGGACGAGCGTGGCCGTGAATTAAACCACCCCACTGGGATCTCGAGGCAGTAAACCACGAAAACCGCTACCGCAACACGCAACGGCTAGGACATGCGTGCGCATAAAGAAACGTACGCACGGGTGAGCGTGTCAGGGATCGAGGCCCGGCATCTTTACGCTCCTCCAACTGGCATGGGAATCCCCCCTGCCGAAGACCTCCCCCCTGGCTCAGACGCACCTTGAATTCAGTGGAAGACACTCAACCGCCTGAGAACTAGATCGGGACGATCAAAAGCTGCTTTGGTGAGATGGGGCTACAAGACCGGCCCAACCACCGGTGAATGTGGAGAAGCAGACCGTACTATTGAGCACTGCCTTGTCTGCGCTCTACTACCCAACCTCTGCAGCTCAAAAGACCTTGCAGAGTTCAATAAAAATGCAAAGAACTGTGTAAAGAAATGGGGAACTGTCATATAACCATTACGCTTCGAAGAATCGAAAAGAAGAAGAATATTTACGCTCGAGCTGCCCCCTGGGTTCCTCCCACCCGCTCGGTGCGATGGCTGCCATCCGCGGTGAAACATGGACCCTGTGGGCCTCCTCTCTCCACGGAGCACAACTCGATACCGACAAACGTCGATCGTCGAAAAGTTCCTCGAAGTACAAATTCTCTTTTTTGCGGCGCGACTCTCCGCCAACACCGCGAAATTGGGCGCAGAGCCGTGTCGCTTGTCGACTTAAAAAAAAAATACATTTCACGGTCTCCTCATCGCACCTCCGATTTGATCGTCCGCAAGTCTGTCGCCCCCACCCCTGCCACCGCCGCCACTCTAAACTGAGCACGGCGTGTGCGCTCCACCTCCTCGCAGAGTGAAGCGGATGTCTCATACAGTCTCTCTCTCTCTCTCGCTGCTGGTCCAGGATGCACAATTCCTTCTCTCTCTCTCTCTCTGACCAACCTCACCTCTTCTACATAGAACAACCCCCAAGCCTCTTCCTTAAGGCTCGCACACCAGCTGTTGTGGCACATTTTGGGTTTGAATGTATGTGGTTTCTGTCACGGATGGTACCATTTAGCGAGTTGAGTATGTCACATGCGCTACACTTACGAACGCCGTTTAATAATATTTGGTGTTGTTGGCAGTTGTACATAGGCACAGGGGACTATGACTCAACACATTCGTCCATGAAACTCTGAGTTTGCCACTGAAACAAATAATAGCATACCGGGCAACGTTTGGGGGAATGGATACTTCTTCATGTGCTTTGAAGAAGGGCCATCGGCTGAAACGTTACTCATTGCGTTGACATGCCGTTCTCTCCACAGCCCTGTGCAGCGCTTTGTGACCCTCGGGTGAAAGGCGCTCTATACATGCTATTATTATTATTATATTATTTTGCTTTCAAGGTCACGGAGTGTTATCCCCGGATGTGTTGAATTTCCGCGAAGTCGCAGGAGGCTGTGCAGATTTTAATCGAGGCTCTCGGGCCGTGCTGGCTCACTGCTCCGACTCGGACATGAGCGCCCCCCCCCCCGACCCACGGCACCCCCACATGCGTGTTTACATTCCGACATGTGGTGTGACCCCACGTGTGACGAGCCCTCCTGCGGTGACGTGACGCAGGCTCTTCATGGTTTTCGTCCGGGTCAGTGCTTAAGTAAATTCCACACCAGCGCTGTGTGAACATTATTATTTCTCTCCCATCAAAAGTTATTTCAGCTGTCGCCGCAAATCCACACACACACAACTCGTGAATCACAACTTAACCTTTTCACAACACGGAACGTGACCTCGCGCGACGCCACTGGATGATATAAACCAATCAACCGCGGTAAAAACGTGAGAATATTAGTCTATTGGTGTGTATTTTCACGGCTCTATATTTGAGAATTGTTCTCAAGAGCTGCCCTTTTGGGATAGCCGTGTCAAGCGTTCCTCGTCTTTCGTTTGTGACGTTTCGCCCTCCCAATTTGGAGGCATCATAAGGATGAATTATCCCGGACTATGCATTAGCCTGAAGGTGCGCTATTTTGTGGGGGGCCAATGTAACAGTGAACCCACATTGCCAGGGAGAGTGAACTTGGTGGGATGCAGGCTCCGGCCCAGCACGCCGCTAGCGCCAGTCTCGCTCAGCTGCCATCGCTACATCCCGTCGGCCATTTGTGCCTTGTCTATGATGAATGGGTAAAAAAAACACACCCCACTAATGGGAAGAATTGTGGTTTTCAAATGTGCAATTTTCGCTTAAACCCACCTCTGAAGGCTAAAGCTCTAAGTATATGATGTCAGAATAGCACTAAGCCAGCACTCCTTGAATAAAACGGTCAGATTTAGATAACCGCGATTCAGTTAGTTTCTCGAATAAATCCATTTTCATCGTCTCCACCCAAAGTCACTAATGCTGACACAAAAGAAACATTATAAACATGGCTTTAACACGTATTCCAACTTGAATGGTTCAATATAATCGTGAAAACAATACCTAATTTGAATGGTGACGGTACGAGGGACGCCTTGCCGTGTTTCACGAGCAGCTCTCACGTTCGCCGAAAAATGTTCAATTCTTCCTATAAGAGATAACTCAGTACTTAATTCTTGCTGTTGTCTTGTTATTTATTGTCATGCTATTGTTTAGTTTGCGTAATTGCTGTTATTTGTTTATAGTGTTAGCCTTAAAGTAGTGCTTTAAACGTGCCACGGCCTAGTCCAGTCCAGAAGCCCCAGCCTTTCCTGAAGACCACTCCATCACTTGGCGGCCGTCGAGTCTCCTCTGTTCCCTGCTCAACACTCGCCTTCGTCAATACACCTTGTGCAGCGCTTTGTGACCCTCGGGTGAAAGGCGCTCTATAAATGATATTATTATTATTATTAAGAATTTGTCATTTGTAACGCACGCAGTATTTGTTCACTCTCAAAGAGAAAGAAAACGACTCAGAGGCACGAGGAACCACAGAGAGATAGGGTAGGGAGAAGGCAGCCACGTGGTAAGCCAGTGCCAACAAATGCAAATCACTGTGTTCTCTATATACGGATGTTATCGGCCAAATTTAGCTATGGGAGGAAGCTGGAGCACCCGGCGAAAACCCATGCCGCGTAGAGAATGCACAAACTCCACACCGAGGCACCTGAGCTGGGAATCGAACCAAGGGATTTCTTGCTGTGAGGCTCGAGTGTTACTACAGCGTTACCGTGCTGCCCCAAATACGATTATCACATCGTTGCAGGACTGACGTGGCTACAATCCGCTCTCAGCGGAGAATGAATGAGCCGCGGCGCATGCTGTGCGTGTATTTATCGGAGAGGGACTAATTGAGCTTCTCTCCCGCGTCATCTTCCGGTGCCGTTACCCAGCATTACGCGATTCTCCGATCGCGGCTGCATGCAAGGACGCTAGCGCATCGCAGCCGCGGGTGTTGCAGGAAAAGTGGGGGGGATGGAATCATGTTTCTGTGAAAGTGCGGGTGTCGCAACACCCCTAACACCCGCGGCTGCGACGCGCCTGCAAGGATGTTTCTCGATCTCGCGACGACGCGACTGTAATAGCAGCAGCTGTCTGCTCCTTCTGAAACAGCGGTCTGCATTGTAGTGATGGAAATAATATTTTGTTATCTTAGTATTTTTTTATTGCTACAATTAGATACATGTGTTAGTCTGTTTAATGGTGGTCGATATAGATATATGTTTATAATAACAGCATACAAATACCCAGTGAGCTTGCAAGCTCTTTATGGGATCCCTGCTACACAACAAACATGCGAATTGACATAAATAATTAAAAATAAATCGGTTGTTATAATATATGGTCTTCACTCTGTATATAGGATCGTCGTGTAAACGTGCAGATTTGATGGACTTCTAGACACTCTTTCCCCCCATTAATCCATTACATCGCGGTTTTAGTCTACATGATAGTATTAAGATGCCGCAGTGCAGTTGAACCCATCACACCTCGACCTGATTCCTTCCTTCCATTTGTAAAAACAAATCCTTAGCTCTTTCGGAATGAACAGCTGACCTCGAAGACCCGCAGTGGCAACACTCTTGCATCACAGCAAAAAGAACCTAGGTTTTATTCCCGTTTCAGGGACGTTTTAGTGTGGCGTTTTAATGTCATCTCCGTGTCCGTATGGGTTTTTTGCCGGGTACTCTGCTTTTCCTCCCATAGCTTAAAAAACCCAATAACTTTTCGTCCGATATCCTATTTTTCGCCGATATCATCTTAACACATAGAGGTCGCAGTGTCTGGCAAATACGTCGGCTTAACACGTGGCTGCCTTCCCCCCTCCCGCAACTCTCCACGGGTTCCTCACGCCTTCCGACTCATTCTCTGTTCGAGAATGAGCGAAAACTGTAGCGGCGTGTTAAGCGATACATTATTATTTGTGTTGTTCTTACAGGATGCCCACCAAGGGCCCACGGTGTTCCCCCTGCGTTGCTGCCAACCGTCGGTAACGTGACCCCTACCCCCGTGACGCAAGAGCGCACCTCCTCTGCCCGCCTCCGTCTGCGAACGCCTCCTTGCCCCGATTCTATTCCCAGACACCAAGTTGCATCATTCGATATCGCCGTGCCGCTTCTAACATCATCGCCGGCGCGCACCTTTATTCAAAGGCAAGCAAGCTTATTTCCTTGTCGTGCACCTCTTTCAGGCGCGGCAAACAGATAGAGCAATACGTGTGTGTATATATAAAGGCAGGACTCAAAGAAAGTCATCTGAAGGTCGATACACGCGGAGCCGCGAGCGCGCCGGCACACGTGTTCGCTCGCTCGCTCGCACGCATGCACGCTCCGCTCCCGCGACTGAATTATAAGCTGTATTTGGCGGATATGCCAAGCTTTTATTGCCTGGGTGTATTGGGGCTGTTAAACCTCTTGGGAAGTGCTACTGTGTATGTCTATCCAGATATAGCTTCCACAACACACTGCCCAAGCAAACACTGGACAGGCGCCAAGTGGAAATCCGCGGGAGTCGTAAGCGGCTTCTGTTAAACCCGGCGTGCGGGGGTGGACTAGAGATCGCCCAGTCCGGCGGAAACTTAAACATCCCGCGTTTTGGCCAAAGAGAAAGTCAACCGGCGAGATGTGTGCGCGTGAAAAGACAGCGCTGAGTGCGTGGTGTAAGAGGCTTCTGCTAATTTCTAAATCCTCGGGCCATTTTTGTACTCGCGGGGTTGTGCATTTGTGTCCCTATTTTCACAACTGATTTACAGTTTGGATATATATATATTTTTATCGTGTGTTATTTTTTTTCTCTCTCTCCAGTTTACATAATAAATTATACTCGTCTATATTTTTATCGTGTGTTATTTTTTTTCTCTCTCTCCAGTTTACATAATAAATTATACTCGTCGTAAAAATTGCAATGCAAGTCAAAACTGCCGCGGGCCAAAATTAAAGCGTCATCTTTTTTCCCCAAGAATCAATTATGCATATATGCAATTATACATATCACATACATGTACACACCATTCGCGTATTTATTCCGTTTTCAGTGGTAATAAATGTTAAGGCGATGTGTAATAATCTATGACAATACGGTTCTGCATGCGCAAACGTGTACACAAAGTCCCCTATTCAGCCTCAATGTGTTTCCACACAAATGAGCATTAGGCGATGCTTTTCTACTGGCGGCCATTCTGCATTGTTGTGGCAGGGACTCGTCTCTCCGCTGCTGACATTTTTATTAACCCCCGGAGTGATGATGGTAATGACGATGATACGCTTAGTTGACCTCTGCGATTGATCTGTGTCACGGTTTTGCCCCCAACGTGCTACCGTCGGCGATGTTGTGAGACTGCGCTTGAGGAGCAGGCGATTCGGGCCACATTACTCCGCGAAACAGTAATCCCATTTGTGTACATCTACACGCAAGATGCCAGGCTGCACCGTGCACACGCGTTGCATTGGCCGTGGGCGGTTAATTGATTGTGTCGGTCGGATGTTCGGCAACGCGCTGCGGTGCGACCGGGACCGTGTGTCTCTGGGCCACCTTTGTCTCCACCGGCGCCGATGTGAACCAAACTGTCATCACGCCGGGTTTGTAAAATTTACAGGGAGGCGACTTGGACGGGGGACGACCGTTGGAAGATTCACATTCAAATTGACGTCGGACATCAAGCCTTGGGTTTGAACCCAGATCAATGGGATTGTAGTGCAGCACGCACAACAATCCAACACCTCTCCGCCATGTATAAATAATATGCACCAGAGTGCATTCCTCCGTGCACACTGCACACATATCACACGCAGCGATACCCGCGTGCATGCAAACAACCGAAGAAGCCCAGATATCAATGTACATCCGGAGTATATGGGCAATGAATGTCGTCCCACTGCACGTACGTACACTTTTGCAGAATGAAAATATGATGGGATCTTTATATTATGTATGACGTATGGACAGCCTAAGAAATATTGTTCATGAATGTTTCGTCTCTCGTAAACTGCGAAGCGATATCGCTGCTCTCAAATCCTCGGGCTATTCATAAACGGCCACTGGCTCTCGGCTGCATCCTTTATTACAGAACCAACGGCTGTTATTGACGAACGGCCGGCAGCAATGCGATGTCATTAAAATAAAAGCGCATTCTCTCCGAACGCCAAATATCCGGCCATTGCACCGAAAACAGACGTCTCTGTGAGTGGAATCCTACTTTCGTGGCGATGGCGCCCTTCAGGTGAAACGCACCAACGCGGCCGCTTATTTCGCCAGCTGGGAGCTCCTCCTCGCCTAGCCCTGTGTCTCGCAGATGACAAGACACGGGGCTTTAGCAACGCATCCCGGAGCATCGTGCAAGAGGTGGCCGCGATATCCCAAGTGCCCCATAATGGCCATGTTGCCGTCCTTAGTCGAGCGCCGCTGCGATAAAGCGGGAAGCCAGACTGCCGAGTGCGAGTCTGGCGGTGTCGGTGACAAACGTTAAGACTCAGTTGCTGCTCCGCGTCAACATCGGCCATAAGAAGAGAACCAAGACGACGGAGGCACAAACGAAGGGTTACACGAGGTGAACACACACACGCAGAGCTAGTGTTGGGTAGGAAAGTCCTATCGAAGTGACTTGTATTGAAGTGGCTCTTTGGTGTTGTCTTCCAGGGTCCCTTCCTCCCCCCACGTGCAGTGACACCGCTGACTGTGTTTGCGATATAGGGACACGTTGAGAAGCATTGTGTAAAACACTGTGAAATTCTTAGGCGATATCTAAACATTTTTATGTTTTCAACTCAACTTGTGGATGTAGTCTTGAACAGGTTGAATTAATCAGGGTTTATACCACAAAACTGACTGCATTGATGAAGGTTTTCACGGCTCGACATATGAGATTTGCTTTTAAGAGCTTCTCTTTCGGCCTAGCCGTGTCCAGCGAGGCGGAGCCCTCGACATGGCTATTCCGAAAGAGCAGCTATTAAGATAAATTTACGAAACTGACTGTTTCTATGATGATTTGAGTGTTTCGGAACTGGAAGCTCCGGCATTGCAAGCTTTGTTGGCTGTAACGGCGGCTACAAGCTCCTTGGGATATACGCTGCCACTTCCAGCGACTTTGAGCCGAAACGGCGATGGTATCTATTTGTTTGAATATTATCCGCGCCGCGTTTTTTAACGCGCACGAATTTCCAAAATTTACCTGAATTTCCACACTTACTGCACAGAGCCTAGGATAAATCGTAATGTTATCTTACACCGCCTGGCTGCCTCCTCAACCTCTCTGCGCTTTCCTCGCGCCTCTGAGTCGTTCTCTCGTCGAATGAGTACCTTCGACAGTGAATGAATATGTGCCACGCATTATAAATGTAAAATTCTTATTATTATTACACACAGGGTGAATGGTTCAGCCATTGTCTGCTCGCCTACACAGTTTCCGGGTGTTCTGATTGAACCGTGAATGGCGTGACTCACTGATGAGCCCCACATGGGCCGAATCCTATCGGTTCCCCCATTGCATCTCTGCAGCAAGTGTCAGCCACAGGTTTCAGCTGCATTTGTCATAGTTGTGTTTACTGTTCGCAAAGTAATCTGGCTTTCCACAATAAAGATTGCCCCATTGTTAGGGATGCACTTCCCCACTTCAAACGGGGCCTTGGGTGGTGCTCATCTCCAACGTTCACGGAGTAAAATCCAGTCTCCCTCTGAACGAATTACCGCTGATATTGTTGTTCGGCCCAACTACCTGTGAGTGTGGAGAAGCAGACCATACTATGGAACACTGCCTTGTCTG
>JAZEWU010000042.1:4715509-4726099 GCA_036362915.1 Geotria australis
CTCAGAGTAACAGCTAATGACTCAAAGGGCATTACTTGGTAAAATAAAATAGTAAGTGAAATAGCAGTAAAGTTACCGGGACCAATGACACGCAGGGGTTGACTAAGCCCACCATCCCTATGACTTATATAAAACGGGCACAGCACCACTTTACAGGAAGTCAACACTTGGCCCTTCTATTGACGTACTGGCTCTCGGCAAAATAAATGTAGAATTTCCGCCACTGTCCCTCCCACGGCAGATCTCACGCGAGTTGGGAAGACCAGATCATTTGTGCTCGAACCTGTTTCAGGGGCCTGCCGCCTCATAGCAAGAAGGCCCCGGGTTCGAATCTCGGCTCGGGGGCCTTTCTGTGCGGAGTTTGCATGTTCTCCCCGTGTCCGCGTGGGTTTTCGCCGGGCACTCCGGTTTCCTCCCACCGTCCAAAGACATGCTGCCAGGTTAATTGGCCTACTGAGTAAAATTGCCCCAGGTGCCCTGCGATGGACTGGCGTCCCATCCTCGGTATCCCTCTGCCTTGCACCCTATGTCTGCCGGGATAAGCTCCGGCTCACGGGATTAAGCGGTTTCTGAAAATGGATGGACGGATGTATCAGGGGCAATGCGCACTGTAAGCGTTCGCCCCCAACTATTCCGGGCTTTGAAACCCACGCTGCCGCCAATGACGTCCCATCCGCGCAATGCCCCATTTCAAGTGAAACGTGTTCCGTGAATATTGATTTAGCCGTGCATTAGTCACTCTCTGCCAGTCGATGCATTACTCATGCCATATGGGCTGCCTCTGCATTAATAACTTATACACAAGTGCAATTGGCTCCACAACAGCACTCCATATTGCTTGTTTCCAGCACAATATAATGAAAGGGATATACTCTGCCGCGTGAGCAGGCACGCGCACACGCGGCGCGTACGTGCGTTACAGTGGCAGTATTATGCCGTAAGGTTGTTTGATTGCTCACTTAGGCTGGCAACATCACCCACACTCAAAGCACCAGGCGTTACCGTTTTCTTCGCCGCAGTACGCGAATCTGTAAAAAAATTACGAGAGCATTTCATCACTGTAAAGTTTCGATAAAAAAGGCCTTATGGAAGAAGTATGCTTAAACGCGTATATGTATATTGTTATATAAGCATCATGGGTGGTTTAAAAAAAAAGTTTATTTTTAAGCCATTTAAAACGTTTGCCTGGAACAGCTCAACTACAACATTTGGCATGCAGATATCCTCACATATTAACGCCCCCCTGTGAATGTGGAGAAGCAGACCATACTATGGAACACTGCCTTGTCTGTGCTCTACTACCGAACCTCTGCAGCTCAACAGACCTTGCGGAGTTCAATGAAAATGCAAGGGGCTGTGTAAGAAAATGGGAAACTGTAATTTAACCATCGCACTTCGAAGAATAGCAAAGAAGAAGAACGCCCTAAATTTGTAGAAAATAAAACCACACTCATACAAACAAAACATAGACAGATTACATGTGCAAACATGCACGCACATCCCCAGTTTAGTGGGCACACATTAAGGCTAGCACGGCACGTGAGCTGGGAGGAAGCTGGCAGCGGTGGGCACAGTGGTTCCCACGCGGCACTGCAATCCAGGTCAACACTAGGTTTGATTCCAGGCCACGCGCATCCATGCACAGCGATGCAATTTAAAATAAATGGGATCGGTTCACAGCCGTGTGTTAACCCACCGCTCGGTCAAAGGCCCTTCTCATGCCATGTAGGTCAGCGGGGTTGTTCGACCATACTTTACCACGCTTGGTAAACAGGGTTGGTGAAGGGGAACGACTCTGGCATCGCTCGTCGCTGGCGAGTGAAGCGACGCGAGGTTTAAATGGGGCAACGTCCAAACGCCGAGCGTCGCCAAAGCCGTGGATGTTACCGCAGAGTGCCAACGCTCTCTAACCTCCGCCAGATCTCGCAGCTGTTAACGAGAGACGAGCGACCTCCAAGATCTGCCCGACCAGTGTCCCACCATCTGCTCTTAGGTCGTTTTCCTCCCCCAGGTTGGCAGACTCCAGGAGAGACCACTTCAAGACCTGTGTCGGCCCTCCTTCATCCTGTGCACGTATCCAACCGTTCCGAATCGTGTGTCTATGTTCTCTTCTGGGGTGGTGCATTGCCACAACAGTGCAACGCGGGCATAAACGAGTAACTGGCGCTGTGTAAACTCCAGCACTAGGGAGACGAGATGTGGTTCAGGCAGGCGCGTCTCAGCCGCGGGTGTTGCAGGAAAAAGTGGGGCGGATGGAATCATGTTTCTGTGAAAGTGCGGGTGTCGCAACATATAATATGAAACTACCTCAGGAAAAAGCGGGGGGGATGGAATCATGTTTCTGTGAAAGTGCGGGTGTCGCAACACCCGCAACACCAGCGGCTGCGACGCGCCTGGGTGCAGGCCACAACAACAATGACGACCGCCGGTCGCCACTAAGTGGTGGCGAAGTCACCACGGCACTTGTGCCAGACCAGATGCACCTTGAGGCCACGTGAAGTGTGGAATACCCGCTGCCAGGAGGTCTTAGTTCAGAGCCAGGTGCCATGGGCTGACTGCCTGAGATGACAGGCAGATTTCATCTCAGGCAGCCTGTGCTCCTTACTGTGCACACGTATGCAGTATAACTAAACGCACGTATGCAGTATAACTCACAAATTATACCCCGGTCAGTAGAAATACCATTAGCGAGCACCTGGTAAGGCCAACGCGGCACACGGGAAGCCGTTAGAGCCAGCACAATGGACAACAAGGTCTCCCGAGCGATTATATTCACACAGTGAACCAATAACTCAATGTTTAGGCGATGTGGACCAGGGGAAAACTCAAAGCAGTTTCAGATATCAATAGCGTGAGGTCAAGGTGTGCACTGCACAAAGATGCACGGTGTTCACAGCACACATATCATTCATAAGGCAAGCACGTGCCTCACAAAGCAACGTGCTTCAGTATAGCTGCACTCTCACTCTCGCTCGAGAAAGATTGAGACATCACGGCTCATAAGAGATGCTCTTTCGGGAAGACCGTGGCGAGCGGTTCTGCTCTATGCTACCTGAAGTATCGCCTCCCACATTGTTGCGTCGCAGGAATCCCGCAACGAGCTTGCAATCTCACTGGGTATTTTGTGCTGGAATAATAATAAACATCCATCTTCGGGTGGAAACGTCGCGAACAACGGAGGAGGAACCCTCGCCACGGCTGTCCCAAAAGAGCAATTCTCCAGGTGCGTCACAGCCGCAAGTGTTGCGGGTGTTGCGACACCCGCACTTTCACAGAAACATGATTCCATCCCCCCCACTTTTTCCTGGGGTAGTCTCATATTATATGTTGCGACACCCGCACTTTCACAGAAACATGATTCCATCCCCCTCACTTTTTCCTGCAATACCCGCGGCTGTGACGCGCCTGCAATTCTCACACGTTGAGCCGTGAAAACCCACATCAATACAGATCGCTGCTTCTGCGGCGCTAACTCTAGGCGTCTGGAATGGCTGTTTTCTCACTGCTCTCTCGGGGCCCACTCACCCGACGTTATGAAGATTTCAAAACTGTCTCCGGAGCCGTCGGGCTCAAGCGGTCGAGATGCCCAAACAGCCCACGATTCTGCCCACTTTTGACGAACCGGCTGCTTTTAATAATAATAATAATACAATTTATAACGCGCACAAATTCCCCGCCCAGCGAAGCGAGACGCAGATACTGAGGCGCGGAGAACAAGCTCGGTGCACAAAGGCCTGAAGATGGAGGTGATGTTTTAGATGTTTTTTAAAGGTCGAGGTGATTGTGGTCTGACGAAGTTCTAAGGGTAGGCTGTTCCAGATTCTTGGTGCGGATATGGAGAAACGCCGTTCTGAGTTCTTTGTCCTCGAGCGGGGAATGCTAAGCAAGAGTTGGGAGGAACTACGAAGGGTGCGCGAACGTGTTTCAGTGAGAGGTGAAAGCAGGTTGGCGAGGTAATGAGAATGACCTGTGCTGATTGTACGGTGACAGATTAATGCTATCTTGTAGGTGATTCTTTGTTGAATAGGTAACCAGTGTAGAGTACGCAAGGAGTCAATGCCAAGGGAGTGACCGCGAGGGGTGTTAAGGACTACTCTTGCAGGGTTGCGTTGAAGGCGGAGAAGTTTGTTAGTTTGTCGGATGGTAAGTCGGTTTAGTACGGCGTTCCTTTTGACGCAGGAGGAGTCCGCACGGCAGCACCGCGTCTCTCCCGCACGGCACGCTCAGCGCACGGCACGCTCAGCGCACGGCGACGTCGCGAGGCCCTCTCTCTGCTGCTGGCCTGGTCGATTCACTTGTCCGCGCTCTCTCCGCCCGCCACTCGCTCTCGTCTTTCTTCATTATTCTTCCCGTTCATGTTTTATGTCTCATTTTCTCGCTCTCACTCTCTCTTTCTCTGAGAATTGCCCGCATTCGTCAGCCTGAAGGTGCCTCCAACGCGGGAGGCGAAACGTCGCGAAGGAGAGAGGGGGCTAATGCTCGACACGGCCATCCCGAAAAAGCAGCTCTGGAGAGCAATTCTCGTAAACCGAGCCGTGAAAACCTACACCAATGCATTTTCTCTATTTCTCTTTGCTGCCTCGAATCACGACTGTACTCTCCACTCAATTCGTTCGTATAGACTCCCAGAAGGCCAGGTGGCTGATGGGATGTGTAAAACACGTAATTTTTTTTTTTTTTCCGTGGAGGGACATTCATGTGAGGGAGGCGACTGGTCTGCCTCGTTAGTTTAAAGTTACGTATGCAAACATTGCTCGGACACCAAGTTCCACTTGTTGATGAACTTAATTGTTGATTTAGTGCCCAGAGTCCTGCCTCTCGCATTTCAATGTTTGTCTTCTCACCCTCCACTGAGACGATGCATAATGAGGTCGTTTCTCGCCGCTCTCCTCTGCTCAATGTGACTCAAGGCCCCGTGGTGATCATCATGCACGCTTTTTCCTTTCAACCCTGGGAAATATTTGTTTTAAAGGACCACACACCTGGCTAATGAGACTCAAGGAAGTTCTGTGTTTGCTGAAAACATTGGTCCAGAAGACCTATTATTATGATTATTACTATGCTTGTTTAATCAGGAAAGCCTTAATAAGCCTCTAAGACTATTTTTAATAATGCCCTGCCAAGTGTTCAGAATTGGGGGGGGGGGGTGATAATTACTATGTACAGGGTGTCCATACATTCTGACTCATTTCAAAGTTAATAACTTCAAAATACTACGGATAAAACACGCGGGTTTTATAAACTTGACGGACAACGCATAAAGTTGTTTCCTTGTCTGAGTGGACTCGCACGCGTGCCAACGTTTGTTGCTCATAGAATGTTCGGGTGACGCTCCGTCTCCCTCAAGGTGTAGTTTATCATCTCCGGAGGAGCCACGTTCCGAATCGCTTCGCTCGTGTGGAACTTCCACAGTGGAAGTTGGGTGTCAACCCAGATCATTTTTTGCTGCGAGGGCACGGGTGGTACCGCTGTGCCACCCTGCCCACACTTGTACTGTCACCGTCTTGAACCCACTGTGATGTCGCTGGGGTGCGATTGGTCGATTGATTGATAGGAACGCAGGAAAAGTGGCGCGCTGCCACGTGTTTAAGGAGCTGATTGGCCTCGCTGCCATTACCGGATACTACAGCGGCAATGCGAGACGGCGACACTACCCTCGAGCATTATTCACGCGTTATAATGAGCGCGTTCCACGCCAGCTCGCTCCCTTTCGCACACACGCATTCAAACGCAGAAAATACAGCGGTCCCTCACTTTACGATATTAGTCCGTTCCAGAACACGTATCGTAATGTGAAACCGTCGTCAAGCGAGAGGAAAAAAATTGCAGGCTAAATAGGACAGTAAGAGCAGCACACACGTGTTTCAAACAAAGGAGTTAACGCTGAGATGGGAACACTAAAAAGCGCTGCTATTGGCTGAGCAGCTACCCAAGCGGCATGCGTTTGCATCGCCGATTGGCTGCTGTGCCACCCATGCTCACACTCAGAAAATATCGTAACACTATCGTAAAGTGAAATTTGATCGTAACATGATACTGCTGTTATACAGCGTCTATCGTCGAGCGATTTCATCGTTTTGTGAGGCCACAGTAAAGCGAGGCACCACTGTACGTTTTGTGCATTTCGCCCCAGTGCATTTTGCTACAGCCCAACGAGCTAAATGTGTCATGGAGGCTCCCAAGATTGTCGCATGTTTTTTTACAGAAACAGATTTCGGCAGTCGTGTTATCGAGATCGGACATTGCGATGACGGTTAAACAAAGAAGTGTGATCCTAATTTAGGCTTCGCTTCCTTCATCGGCTGTCATCTCTATTGCACTGGAAGTTCTCTAGTTAACCATCATCATTATCAGTTCTCGCATAATCTTGCAAAGGGTCGCGGAGGAGCTGGAGCATATCTCGGCAGGCACAGGGTGCAATGCAGGGCAATGCCCCAGGATGGGATGCCAATCCATCACAGGGCACCAGGGACGATTTAGTAAGTAGGTCAATTAACCTAGGCAAGCAGCATGTCTTTGAACCGTGGAAGTTAAACTGGAGTACCTGGAGAAAAACCCACGTGGACACGGGGAGAACATGCAAACTCCACACAAAGAAGCGCCCGAGCCACAATCTGATTGTGAGCCAAGTGCCGTCAGCACCACACCACCTTGCTGAGTAGGCAGGTAAGAGCCCATGGAGATTTTCTGAATAACTCTCGGAGTAGCCAGGCGCGTCGCAGCCGCGGGTGTTGCAGGAAAAAGTGGGGGGGATGGAATCATGTTTCTGTAAAAGTGCGGGTGTCGCAACACCCCCCAACACCCGCGACTGCGACGCGCCTAGGAGTAGGTGTGTCTGCGCGTGCTCATCTTTCCCATCGACCCTCGTTGTGACGTACGCAACCCTACCGTGACCACCGTCGGTGCTTCGTCCAGATGATTCCGTCGCATATCGACACCGCCGCGTAAACCCCAAATCGCTTCATACTATACACAGCCCAGGGGACGTAGTGTCCTATACTCAGCCATCTGGTGCCACTCAGCCACGGCCAACTGGGTGACCGCCCATCCAGCTATTGACCAGTGCCGAGCATGCTTAGCTTCACCGGTATGATTATAATTATTAACTATTTGGCAGACGCCCCTTATCCGGAGTCGACTAACACAATATTGAAGGAGGCGGCTGTGAGCTTAAGTGCTTTCCAATCAAAATACTCATGCGGGCCAAAAATAAAAATCGAGTTAAAAAACTCTTCAGAAGGAAATTAACAGGAAGGATGGTGTGTGTGGGTGTGTTTGTTTGTGTTTCTATAACAGTTGCAGCATATGCGGCAAGTTAGGTGCCAATCCAATTTAAAACGGAAAAGTGGCACAGGGGAGTTTAATACCAGCGTGCACAGTGAAACACAACAATAAAAACAGCAGACATTCGCCGCCACTAATTTGGAGGTGACGAGTCTGCAGCACGCGTGCCACCATAAGTGGACGCCACGGCCATGTGAAGGGGAAAGGCTCACTGGAAGGAGGTGGCAGCACAGACCCAGGTATCGCGCGCTGCAAGCGTAAAACCCCCCCCAAAAAATAGTAATAATTTGTTGCTGAATACCGTTCTCTGTCGTTATTGATTTGTCGTTCTCTTCGCAGCCCTGTGCAGCGCTTTGTGACCCTCGGGTGAAAGGCGCTCTATAAATGCTATTATTATTATTATAAAAAGTTCAATGCGCTCGTGGGGCCGCTATGTACAAAATTAACACCGTTTTGTGTCAGGGAGTTCTCAGCGGATCCAGCTAAGTTATCGAATCCCCTGCATTAGCCATCTGAGGTGCTTTGCCTTTTGTTGAGTTTACATTTCTTTTACACAATATCCATCCTTTCTCTAAACCGCTTGTACTGGTGAGGGTCGCGGTGGCAGCAGTCCAAGGAGAGTGGACCAGACATCCCTTTCCTCAGCACGCGCGTGTTCGTAGCACCGCGCACTAACCGCTACACCAAAGACAAAGATCGCCCGTATAGCCTTAACAGACTGTTGGGGCAAGTGCCGTTAGCGAGTACCTATGAAGGTCGAAAAGGCACACGAGGGGATGGGTGACCAGCACCACGCCCGGCCGCCTTAGTCACCCTAGTGGCGATGTTTACACACTAGGTACTGTTTACGCACTAGGTACTCATTTGAAGCTGAGTCGACCTAGCGGAGGCCCAGGACCGCTTCAGAACATCGTCACTGGTGTTGGCCGTGAGCGGGCAACCGCTCCCCATCGCTCACCACCGCTCCCCATACAAACAAAACACACACGCACGTCACACACACGAACGCACTCGCACGCCCCGAGGGCAGCCGCAAGAATCAGCAGGCCTAGCGTGAAGTCCATTTTTAGCGCTCCGCATTGAAGGTCCAAAATAACTGTTGGGGGGGGGGGGGGGGCGCAACTTAACAGCTTTTTCTGATTCAGTGAAAATTACTCACCAGAGTGGCCAGAGCGGACCGAATCCAGGGGACACCCGTGGCTCCCCACATTCAGTTGTCCCCGGGAGCCCCGGGCTTAATTATGCCAATCAGGGGCCACTGTTCGCCACAGTCGCAGGTGCAGCATCACGCCCACGAGGCGTTTGGAAAGCGGTTTGGCTGCAGAGGAACGGCGCCACTCGACGCGTAGTCCCCTGAGCCGCTGGCACTGCCATCGTTGTCTTTCAGGAAGAAGCTTCCTCAGCCATGTGCAGCCCCTAACAACGTCTCGAGAAGAAACCAGACTCCAGCTCTGGACGGAAAAGCTTGAAAGTGACCCTCCTCCAACTTGCATGGGAATCCCCCCTGCCGAAGACCTCCCTCCTGGCTCAGAAGCAACATGGATTCAGTGGAAGACACTCAACCGCCTGAGAACTAGAACGGGACGATCAAAAGCTGCTTTGGTCAGATGGGGCTACAAGACCAGCCCAACCACCTGTGAATGTGGAGAAGCAGACCATACTATGGAGCATTGCCTTGTCTGCGCTCTACTACCAAATCTCTGCAGCTCAAAAGACCTTGAAGAGTTCAATAAAAATGCAAAGAACTGTGTAAATAAATGGGAAACTGTCATATAACTATCACTCTTCGAAGAATCGAAAAGAAGAAGAACTACCGTCGTTGTGCATCCGCCGCTTAGGGAGGAGGAGGCTGTTGTGTTTTACGATTCTCGAATGGCTTTTGGGGGGGGGTGGTATGGTGGCGCAGTGAGTAGTTCTGCCGCCTCACAGCAAGAAGGTCCCCGGTTTGAATCGCGGCTCAAGGGCCTTTCTGTGTGGAGTTTGTGTGTTCTCGCACCGTGTCCGCATGGGTTTTTTTTGCCGGGTCACTGTGGTTTCCTCCCACAGTCAGATCGGGTTCAAATATTAATTGGCAATTGTGATGACGTGTACGGTAGGATGCAAATCCAGGTCACTGCTACCAAGACAAACACAACTCAATGATACAAAAAAATCCTCCATTTAGTCTTACAAACCATAGGGGTAAGTGCTAAGGGAGCACCTGTTAAGTCTGTAAAGGCACACGAGGTCAGTGTCGGGTCAAGACCACAAGAGGCGGTGAAGCTGTCCCTTGTGTGCTGATGTTTACATCCCACGCCAGCTACTCATGTAAGGGCAAGCTGACCCGACCCAGCGGAGAATCAGGACAGCTGCAGAAACCGCACACCGCTGGTGATTTTGGCCAATTTGCGGGCATTGCAGCAGTGTGGTAACAACTGCAGCTGTGCTCCCCACGTATACACAAATCCACGCAAGTGCCGTTAGTTAGCGTAATGGCGGCGTGTACGGACGCAGCGGCTTCTCTCGGACCAAACATTATGGTGTTTCCGCGTGTATCCTTGTCAATGTAACCAGGGTTAACTGACGAGTTGAGTTGCACATATGCAAGTCGCACATAACAATAAGGATAATAATATGTTAATAAGAATATGTTAATTATATTATCATAACACACGCCCACGTACAGATGATTGTGCCCCCTTTGGAAGACAGTACATTAGTCGGGAGGAAGAAGTCTTGAGGTATGGTTGTGTTCATTAGTCGCTCCTGATATATTGTTAAAATACAATGTTTAAATTAATAATGATATGATATACATGCGAGAGGTAACTAAAGAGGTTGTTTAATAATAAGAAATTTCTGTACTGTCTGCAGAGGGCGCGGGAGAAGTTATTGTGTATTAAGCTAACACGTGGCGTGTGTTTGCAGACGCCGTGTCTGCAGTGTTAATACATATAAAGCGGAAAGAAGATTCGTGTGGATTCAAATGTTTGGTGGGTGAAGAGATCCATCACGACGGACCAGTAGCGTGTGGGCAGCACAAAGAGGATAAGAACTATACACAACGCAGAACTTGACCATCAACCTGGTCAACATTTTGGTTAACCGAAGCGCCAGCCGGTGGCCTCTAGTGAAGAGAGACAAAGGCGGCCGTCTGCACCGGTTACATCTACGTTTCCATGTTCGTGTTCGTCTGCGTCTTTATCAAGATACAAGTACAGCCGTCAGCTTCTGCTAGACATTTGCAGATCGAAAGAAAACAACCTGAAACCAACACAATCTCAAACAAAGGAACTTCGGGGCCTTGGATTACTATGCCGGCCTAGA
>JAZEWU010000042.1:4731730-4742299 GCA_036362915.1 Geotria australis
ACAGTAGAAATGGCAAAACCTGGTGGAGACAACAAATATGACGAAAAACAAACCGGGCAAAGATCCAGCATATGCAAATAACTTTTACCCGATCTCTCTGCTATGGCACCCATATAAGCTGTTTGAGCGCCTGATCCTAAACAGGCTTGCCCCTGTTGCTGAACCAGCCATGATCCCCGAACAAGCCGGATTCCGATCTGGCAAATCTACAACAAGCCAACTTCTAAATCTCACTCAGCACATTGAGGATGGGTTTCAGAAAGGACTGATAACAGGACCCGTCTTTGTTGATCTGTCTGTTGCATATGGCAGTGTGAACCACCGCCTCCTCCTGAAAAAGATCTTGGAGTTGACAAAAGACCTGGCGCTTACAGACCTCGTTGGAGTCCTCCTAAAAGATAGGTGCTTCTTTGTTGTATTGAACAACAAGCAAAGTCGTTGGCGACGACAACGGAATGGCCTACCCCAAGGTAGTGTGTTGGCTCCCCTGCTATATAACATCTACACTAACGACCAGCCAATTGACCAGAATACTGAACGGTTCATCTATGCCGACGACCTCTGTGTAACATCCCAAGAGAGTACGTTTGAAGTAGTGGAAGCAAATCTCACCTCAGCCCTAGATGAGATACTCCTCTACTATGAGTGCAACCACCTACATGCCAACCCACCGAAGACTCAAGTCTGCTCTTTCCACCTCAGGAATCGTGAAGCCAACCGACCTCATAACATCAAATGGTCTGGAGCACCACTTGAGCATCGTACCAACCCTGTCTACCTTGGAGTAACCCTGGACCGCACTCTCTCCTTTAAGGAGCACGTCAAAAACACCAAATTGAAAATCGGTTCCTGAAACAACATCCTACGAAAACTGGTCAACTCCAAATGGGGAGCCACAGCACACACATTAAGATCTACTGCTCTGGCCTTGTGCTATTCCTCTGCGGAGTATGCATGTCCTGTCTGGGAGAGATCAACCCATGCCAAGAAACTTGACCCGTCATTGACCAACACCTGCCGCCTGATCACTGGCTGCTTGAAACCCACACACACAAACAATCTGTACCTCCTCGCTGGCATTGCCCCTGCTGATATCAGACGAGAAATGGCCAGTCGAGTCGAGATGACAAAGGATACTCGTGATGAACGCCACCTCCTTCATGGACGTCAACCCCTGGCCCAACGACTGAAGTCAAGAAGAAGCTTCCTCAGACATGTGCAGCCCTTAACAACATCTCGAGAAGAAACCAGACTCCAGCTCTGGACGGAAAAGCTTGAGAGTGACGCTCCTCCAACTGGCATGGGAATCCCCCCTGCTGAAGACCTCCCTCCTGGCTCAGACGCACCATGGATTCAGTGGAAGACACTCAACCACCTGAGAACTAGAACGGGACGATCAAAAGATGCTTTGGTCAGATGGGGCTACAAGACCGGCCCACCCACCTGTGAATTTGGAGAAGCAGACCGTTCTATGGAACACTGCCTTGTCTGTGCTCTACTACCCAACCTCTGCAGCTCAAAAGACCTTGCAGAGTTCAATAAAAATGCAAAGAACTGTGTAAAGAAATTGGAAACTTTAATTTAACCATCGTGCATCGAAGAATCGCAAAGAAGAAGAATACTGTGGTGTGTGTATTAACATTAAAAACACACAACCCCTCCTCTCTGCCCCGCCGTTGGTTCTCGCGGGTCACGTAATCACGAGCAGCCCCCTTTCTAGGTTTAGACGTAATCTGTCCGTGATACTGTTTACCGTGGCCAAGAACTGAACCTTTCTCGCAAGCAGCATAACACAACACGCCGAGAATCACAGCAATATCAAAACACACGGATAACAAGATACAACATTCATTAATTTAGTCTTAGAGACTGGTGTTAGTGAGCACCTATTAGCGCAGCCTTGGTACACGAGGGCATAGTGTGATAAGTGTCGAACTTGACTACTACAGCAGTCGAATGATGCAATGTCCCTATCTTCCCAATTTAAGGCTCAGTCAACCAATTGGGACCAGGTGTAGATACCGATTTCCATTGCGGATGTTTCTGATAATGGATGGATGTACATCGTTGGGATAAACTGAACCTGGATCCCGAGTACTGTGGTATGATACATCAAAATTCTGTGACACGGGTACGTACAAAGACAAAGACACACCGACACACACAAACAGAAACGCACAAATGCACCATTATTTTAAACAAGCTGTGACTAGAATGCGCCGCCTTACATTGACGCACCTCACAGAAAGCCACGGTTTTTCCCCATTATGCTAGGCACTGATTAGCGATGTACTATTCAAACGGCGATGCGCATTAATGCGCCGAGCAAACGCTGACAGCCTGTCGCATAAAGTATCACGCCTGGGCAGTGTTCAACGCTATTCTCAGATCCAATTCAATAAAAATGCGACCAAACGGCGGCGTTCAATCTTGTCTCGCAACCCCACCCCCCTCCCTAATGACTCCGGTAATTCATTGACTACGGTCAGAAGCGTCACCGAGCCAAAGGCAAGGGACGCAAGAGTCAACATACAAGCGGCCAGAATGAATGAATGACTCGAAACCGCGTGTTAGGTTGGCTCGGGTGGCTCAGACAGCTCACAGTGGCCCTATGAGTTTCAAACCACACAGCTATGTCACTGCGAGTCGAGCATTCCTGCTAGGGTCTCCCTTGGTGAAGAGGTCCGGAGTCTACCATATCTCATCGCAGAGAGTTCTGTGGCTTCCATAGCTCGATGTATGAGAATTGCTCTTGAGAGCTGCTCTTTTAGGATAGCTGTGGCAAGAATTCCTCCTCTGTATTGATACTAATAATAATAGCATTTTATAGAGCGCCTTTCACCCGAGGGTCACAAAGCGCTGCACAAGGGCCGAGGAGAGAACGGCATGTCAACAACGAAAGAATAAAAAACAACCGATAAAAACCAAAGCAACAAAAAATAAAAGATTAAGGCTGCTTCGAATACATTGAAAGGTCGTGAAACTGGCAATCTTAAGAGCGGAAAAAAATCTGCCAGCGTCCCCTAAGATGGCCGTCACTTCCTTGATGTACGTTTTCACAGTGCGATGTATGACAATTGCTCTTAAGAGCTGTTCTTTTGGGACAGCGTTCCTCCTCTCTCTTTTGCCGCGGCTATCCCGAAAGAGCCGGCGCTTGAGGGCAATTCTCACCCGATACAGACGGCGATAGATTCAACGTAAAATGTAACGCTGGCCACGGACGATTCAGCGAAGCCGAGGGTGCGCCGGGGTGCGCAGCGGCGCGAACCTCAACTCCCCAACGAACGCGCGGTGATCAATGGTAATTAATGGTGCAAATACTGAAGCAAGACGCCAACTCGCAGTGAATCTCAATCGGCTCGCCTCTCCTTGCTCAGCAAGAGACAACGAGATGCCTCCGTACGCAATACAATTTGGCACTGACCAATTCACCCGGAATGCCCCCGTTGGGTGGGCGGCCACAATCCATGTAATAGGGCCGCTCCGTGGCAAGGCCTGTGGGCAGCAGAGAGCGGCGTGGCTAAATCCCATCGTTGCGCTGTATGTAGATTCGTCCGCTTAAAACAACATTTCTCTGTTTGATTTTTGTAAAAATACACGAGAGAACGCGGTCCAAAGAGTAACAGTAACGGTATCCATAGTGACGCTCTGTTTATGAGTTTAGGTCACGTGAAAACGTTGTGGGTTTAATCGGTACGTTTGTTGCATCGCGGGAAATCCCACTAACGGAGCTTGCAAGCTCATTGGGTATTTTCTGCTGTAATAAGAAACATCTATCTATCAGAGTTGCGAGACTCTTTGTTGTGAGGGTCGAGCTTGGGATGTTGAGACATCGTGAGCTTGTGCGAGGGGAGACCAGCGTAGCCTGGAGAAAGCTTATACGTGCGCTGGAAGGACGCTCGCACTGAGACAGAAAGACAGCAGGAACGCTCAGTGACACGAGGCTATCCCGAAAGAGCAGCTCTAGAGAGCGATCCTCATCCCACATCGAGCAATCAAAACCTACACCGAGACCCAGACTAGTCAGCAACCTCTTCGCTGTCGCACCTTCCGCGGACAGCTCGCAGGCACGGCGTGACGCGCCACACACGACCTTGGCGTCAAGCGGCGACTCCTGCTTCCTCGCGTCTGCGTTACAGGTGCTTCGCGCGCAAAAGACAAATATCCCCTATATAGCCTTAACAGGCTGTAGGGGCAAGTGCTGTTAGCGAGTAGCACCTATGAAGGTCGCGCGCCGCTACCACTACCCGCGTCGCGCGTAACAGACGCTCCCGGCAGTGGCGTGCAGAGAGGGGGGCGGAGGGGGCGACGGCCCCAGGCATCCATTTCAGGGGGGGCATCCAATCAAAGAGTGAAATTAAACAGTCCCACAAGCTGGTGTGAATGTGGATCTGTGTTTTAATAAGCGAGACCAGAGGAGAGAGCCTGTAACGTGTAAATAATGTGCGTAATGCCGATTAACGCTTTCGGTGCCCTGTCGACGCCGATCGACATTATTTTTCATCATCCACCGTGCCCTGTCGACGACCGTCGACACGTTATATTTAATTTGAATAAAACGTTTATTTCATCTGTTTGTACATATTTAAGATGTCTTCCTTTCTCACATTTCTAGTACTAGGCCCTATACTTGAGTCTTGGGAGCATACAATCAAGGAGTCGGAGTTGGCCCCGGGCAGCACCAAACCACTGGCGCCCGGCGAGCGTTGACGTCCGCGAACGCGAGGCGACGTTTGCAAACAACCTGCCGACGGTTCGCGCGTGTCCCGACGCGACGGCGCACGGTGCGGCGACACGAACGAGCGCGGTGAAGGTGAGAGCGAAAACCCAAGATCAATCATAAGCGATGGAAACAAGGGCCGGCTGTGTACGTTTAGTGGCAAGCGTCTGAAGGGTAGAGACAGCGAGAGGAAGGGCTGTTTAATTTAACACAACACAACGTAACGCGCAATAAATCAAGCTGTCGCGTGTTCCGTGATGCAACTAAGCTCTGCTGAAGTCCACGTGTGCCTGCGTGCGTGTTTTTTTTGTAAAGGATGTTATTGTTTGTTGTCATTTTTTTTATGTTGCAATTGCAGAAATGCGCCGGCGTGTGTTGACAATTTAGCAAATCTGGCAAATATTGGGTCACGTGCATTCTTCTTGTGGACAAGAACATATCGTTTCTGGGGATTAAAAAAAATCTACTTTAGTAAAATCATGCATTGCGTCTCAAGTGTTGCTACCGTAATCAGAATACAGAGAAATGTCCTTGTGGAATTCTCACAGCGGGCAGTTCATCACAATACCACCAGGGAATGGTTTGAAAAAAATGAGATCACTTTTTATTATTATTTACTCTTGTTTACCCAGGAAAGGCTCAACGAATTTCAAAAATCATTTTCAGGAGGGTCCTGCCAGGTTTTCACAGTAAGAGGCAATGTTGCTATTATGTGTAAACCAAATAAGCAATTTACAGGAAGATTTCCAGCATAGGGATATTTTGTCCAATACCAGTAACAATGTATGGTCTGTTTGGTCTATAGAAGGAAACTGGAGAACCCAGGGGAAACCCATGCAGAACAAGGGGCAAATACACTAACTCCGCAATGTAAAGCACCCTAATCGGGAATCAAACCGGGCGTTATTGCTGTGAGGCATAGGTGTTGTGACTGCACCACCATGCCACAGGACTAATGTGTTTCCCTGGAATAGACTCCACAAATCCACATGACGTGGCACTGCTCGTAGTTCACGTATACGTCAGAGCGGACAGCCACTCGTGACTTCACAAAGCGTCATTCTCTGATAACAAGCAAATACAAATGTACCGTGCATTGTCTATCAACTATCTGGGCGTGCAGAGGCTCACGTCAGCATCTGCATGGGATAGAAGGTTGCCCCCTCGCACACTTGGCTTTTCTCCGGGAGGTCTGATTTCCTCCCACTTGTAAACACACTTTAATTCACGATAACATCTTCATTTATAGAGGACCGGAAAGCTTTGGGGGAGGGGGGTGTGGGGATTTTGTGCCAATTTACAATCTGGCTGCTTTTACCGCTCATCTGCGATTCATCCGCAAGCTTCCGAGTCGTCTCTCTCTTCGAGAACCAGCAAACACCATGCAAGTGACACGTTACGATCCGAAATAATAATAATAATAATAACTATTTACATTTGTTTATTCCGTGCGTTTGTTAGGATGTAGGCCAGTTAGCAAAGCAGACGAACCCACAATTGGCTTATTTAGACATCGATCGCGTGCGGCAGCGGTTGCTTTATTGTCCGATTGATTCCGCGGACGTCGTAACGGTCTCTCTCGCGCGCGGCCTGTCAACGGACGCAAGCATCGAAAATCTGGCGGAGGATTAAAACTGAGCGGGGGACTGAAAGGACGCGCGGATAATCACACGGGGTGTTGTAAAATCGTAAACGCCTACAACACATCCATCCAGCCAGGTCATGCTGCCGGTTATATTATGAGTTTCTATCTTTCTAGGCTGCAATCCTTCTGTGCTAGATAACTTAACAGCCCATGTGTGGGATTGTCAACAGTGGTTGTCCTATGAAGTGAACCCCTTCTGCCATGGGAACGTGGAATAACTCACGGTCACCAATTGAGGTGAACATCGCTCCAGATTTCGTTCGAGCAGCGAGGCACTTTGTTTATTGCTATTCTACTTGTTTACCCAGGAACGTCTCACTGAGTCTCTTGACCTGTACAGCGGGAACCTGCCAAGCAGCAGGGAGTGACGTTGCCAATGTTTGTCATATCTCCCTCTCTAAGCCGCACGTTCACGGTGCTGTTTATCTAACCTAAGGTTTTCACTTCCCATATATCTGTAATTCATACACAGCATTAGTAGCCACGTTAAAATGTCCTGCTGTAGCTGTTTCCTATAGTTTACCAGGAATACATCCCCAGCACTGAACATGGTATGCCCATAGTCATGTGATTAATACTCGCAAGTTAAGGCTATCGTTAAAACGTTACATGAATCGTTCTTCAATTAAGTGGATGAGTGCTTATTGAGATTCCACCCCCTAAACTGGCACTCGGGTGAACATCCACACAGGAAAACACCACTGAAGGATTTGTCAAAACATCCCGACGAGTGGGAGAATAACCCTGAGAAGACAGTTTTGATTTCATCGACGCCTTCCTGGGTAGAGAGTTAGAAAATGAACGTTAACGGTCACCTCGAAATGACGTTTTAATTAAGGCGTTTAACATGAAACTAGCGAAACATATACGTTCTGGATATTTTATACGGAATAGGAAGAAAATACGTTGCCGGAGTTGCCTGGAGGGTTAATGAATGTTGAGTTCACCAGTGATTCGCGAGCAACGACGTTCAAGTGTTTAAACAGGGTTGTGCTCGACACGTGAGCGATATCATCGGCACCAATCTTTATTAGAACGTTTCAATTCCCTGTATCCTTACAGCACATCACAATCAACCGAAGGAAAGGTAAGGTTCATTAAATAGATGCGTTTTTCAAATGGGCCTTAAAGGCTTTATAATGCACGCAATTTACTTTATTCCCAATGGGAGCAAGTTGCGAAATTTGGGTAATTTAATTCAAATCTTGAATGCACGATGCTTCAGGTGCAGGAGAAGATATAAGTTCGGTGCTTCATTTATTGGTTCTGCCTCCTCAATCAAATATCATTTTCTGGGTGTAAGCTATACAGTAATTGGCAATTGTGGTTATAAATGTTTTAAAGGCTGGCTGATGCACGCAGCTCCAGAAGATTACTCCGAGCATATTTTATTAACATTGAATTACTGCAAATTACGGCTGTTATTGCAGCGTATAGCGGTTAAATTGTCTTGCCACGTTTTCTTGTTATATATAATTTTGTAATCATCTCCACTGTGTGAATGGGTTACATGTTTGTATTCTAACGTGCTGCTCCAGCCTCGCACTGAAAGCGTTCGCAATTTTTAATTATTGTTTTCATGTAGTTTATAGTACGGCACAAATATGCGCCGGTAAATATTTTACCGCGGAAGAGCTAAATGGTTTAAATTGGCCGTGAGCTGACTCTCAATAGAGCCTGCCTTGTCTTCCCAACAACAAGCGCCGCAGCGACGGAGTAAGTGTGCAGGGAGCGCAACTGCACCGGGACCCACTGAACGAGGGGGAAATTGGACAATAATAATAGGATTTTATAGAGCGCCTTTCACCCGAGGGTCACAAAGCGCTGTACTAGGGCCTTTGAGAGAACGGTATGTCAACAACGACGGAAAAAAACAACTCGTAAAAACCAAAGCAACAAAATTTAAATGATTAAGGCTGCTTCGAATACACTGAAAGGTCGTGAAACTGGCAATCTTAAGAGACGGCAAAAATCTGCCAGCGTCCCCTAAGATGGCTGTCACTTCCTTAAAGACAAACACGGAGGGAGACAGGGAGGGAGGGTGAGCGACAGGGGGAGACATAGGGACACGGAGACAGGAAGACAGAGAGACAGACACAAGGGGGAAACAACGCCAATCTAAATAACAATAATAAATAATAATAATTTTACATTTATAACGCGCACATATTCATTCAATGTCGAAGGTATTCATCGACGAGAGAACGACTCAGAGGCGCGAGGAAAGCGCAGATAGGCGGAGGAGGCAGCTAGGCGGTTTTGCCGGCGCCATATTGCCACACACTGCTTCCTATATATTATGATGTTATCGGCCAACATGGGACCCCGTATCATTGTTTCCACCAGGGCCAAAGTCAACCACTCTACGCCACTGCTAAGACAGCTACCTACATACCTACCCACCTCGGCACTCGTGCACCTACCAGCCTAGCGATGTCTTGCACCAATGTCAAGCATCTCTGCACTCTATCCAGAGCTACGCATTTTTTTTATCCCCTGTAAGGAGCACATTACCGTGAGTGCATGACCAACTCTAACCCATTGTAAATAATTCACAAACACACTTTGAAGCATCCCCCATGCCCCACTCGATAAGCCATAAGCAAGATCCCAATCTCTTGCTCTCATAAGAGCTATATGTTGCTACTGGATTAAGCAAACTATTACCTGCCTGTTAAAAAAATATATCTGCAGATGAAGTGAATTTTTCAGAAAAATTGAGGTTCACAGCCTACAGGCAAAAACATTTTAAGCACTTTTTAATGGTTTGCAGTTCCCCAATGTAATTCATATGTTGAGGTTTTTGTTCCAAACTAGATATCAGGAAAATTCACGGGCAAGGGGTTAGTTAGGGTGCCTATGCATTGCTGATGAGACTCAGTGGTGGTGGTGACACTGGTCTAAGGCTGCCTTGTGAGATGGATACGGAAAAATAAACGCAGCCAAAGGCTCAGGGGCACTCGGTTAAGCGTTTTTTTGCTTCGGAGATTAAATAAATTCCACAACGTGCAGCGCGTTGTGACCCTCGGGTGAAAGGCGCTATATAAATTGAAATTATTATTATTATATCTAACGTGGGAGGTGAAATGTCGGAAAGGAGAGAGGAACGCTCGATACGGCTATTCTGAAAGTGCAGCTCTTTGGACCAATTCTCATACAACCCCTCACAAATCCAGTGTTTATATTGAATTCACATTTTTTCGACCCACGAGTCTATCATGCAATTGTGCTTTTGTTCTGTGCAGCGTAGCAGTGCGTCGCCAAGCCACACAGGCAGCAAACCAAACACGCTTCCGTCTTTCATAATCGCAGGAAGAGTCAGGATTGGAACGTCAGTCTGGTTTAGTACACGATTCACCACGTTACACGACTCCACGTGTCTGTCCGAGTGTGCTGTAACTGTGTGAGAGTGAGATAATGAAAGAAGAAGAGATAATGTGTATGTGTGGTAAAAACGCGATAAGTTGCTGTTAGTTAACATTGTGTTACAACATAACAGCCGCGTGTTCAAAATGAAAGCCTCTCTCTGCTCTGGGCACACACGGCGAGACGTCACTACCGCTGATTTCACTATGACGCGCGGCAAGGACACCACAGCACGGGAAACGCAAGACGTAACAGCTTTCATTGGAGCGGCGTCAAGAGACGGAGAAACGTCTTTCAACAACTAACATCCAGCAAGGCCTCACGCCAGGGCAGTAGCCAGCCACGGAAGACGCTGCCAGTCCCAACCTCACAGCGTCCTCTGCACTGGGCGTCTCTCGCCCATGCTCGAAAGCGTTGCATCACGCTCGGCGCACATTCGTCTACGAGTAAGCGTCAGCCAAACGATACTTGTACGCGCGCTATTCTTTAGAACTGAGCTCAGCCGAGCCAAGTGACAAACTAACTGTCATTACGGAGGCTATGGGGTTTTGTTACATTATTGAGTAAGGTTTCGGAAGAAAGCATAAAAAACCACGGCAAGGTCAGGGAGTCAGATCCGAGCCGTGCCGCACCTCCACATTAATACAACGGTTTAACACCAAAAGAAAATGTAAACCACATCACTAATTTAAACCATTATCGCGTGTTTTTTTTCTTCTGCATTTCGATTATATTCAATTACAATCGATTTGCTTCGCTGACTAGAATCAATTCAAATAGAATCAATTATACATGGTTGATGATGTGCATCGGCATAACCCGCCGGCCCCGATGTGCC
>JAZEWU010000042.1:4760298-4771628 GCA_036362915.1 Geotria australis
TTCTGACAATGGATGGATGGCAAAAATCACTTCATGTGTGTACTAGCAAAAAGGAGCCCATAGATATACGTCTAGAGTCTATCAGTGCTGCGAGGGCCCTCTTTGGTGAACAGGTCTGGAGTTTAGCACTCCCGGTAGGGTTTCCCTTTGATGAATTTATTCCGGAGTCTAGCACTCATGGTAAGGTATCCCTTAGTGAATAGGTCTCTGTCGAGGTTCCAGACAAACAACAATCTGAAGACCCCTCTGGCTGACGGAGGTTGGCATTAAATGGGGTTGAAGTCCTCATCCTGACTCTTCCTGCGTTGATGAAAGACGGGAGGGTGTTTAGTTCGCTGCCTGTGTGGCTTGGCGACGCACTGCTGGGCTGCACAGAACAGATATAATTAATGAATTTTCAGCATTGCCCACTGTTGCCCATAGCAGAGCACCAAAGCGGCCAATAGCACATGCGTATGCGTGGTGATCACCTATCCAAGAAAAATACAGGTTCTGAGAGACTGACAAGATCAGGCACAATCCCGACGATTTGGTCATGAATATTACTAATGCAGATGAAATTCATCATTAGCAACTGTGTACAGTGCAAGAGGTATACTACAGTATATACTATATTTAATTAACCATTGTCAAAGCACATATGCATTAACATACAATCAATGTCTTTTGCTTAACCAGGTTCAAGCCCATTGAGACTCATTATCTCTTAGCAAGCAGACCTGGTAACCATAGTAGAGTAATTCATTTTGCAGTTGCCAGTACATTTTTCTGCAATTCAGCATTACGGCTTTGCGTGACACCACAGCATCTAACGACCTACATTTGTACAACAAATTATTTAGTGATAGGCGGCACGGTGGCACGGTGGCGCGGTGAGTAGCGCTACCGCCTCACGGCAAGAAGGGCCCGGGTTCGAATCCCGGCTCGGTGCCCTCAACTGCGTACGCTGGCTCGCCGTGGTGTCTGTCCACTGTCCACTCGCTAAAAATACTCAACACGTTTGTCAATAACCACCGTGTGGCCTTAAAAGAAAATAATAATATATAACAGGCGACATTTCGAGCGTTGGCCCTTCTTCATAGCAGATAAATCAAGTCGCAAAGTCCCGGGGCGATGCTGCTACAGATACAGGACAATAAATAAATAAACACACGAAAAAGACAGATCCCCATTCAAACATCGGGAGCAGATGGAATCCCTCGAGCAAGTACATATGGTAGAAAGCATGGCACAGTAGTGTAGCTGGCATCACACCTGGCCACCTTTGTCTTCGTGTGCTCGAATAATTCGATTCGATTCTTCTAAGCGTGTTGGTTATATGACAGTTTCCCATTGCAACAAGTTCTTCTTAAGTTACAGACAGCCCTTCAACATTTAGAGATATAATAGTCAGTGCTGGCCTTAAACGCGGCTACAAGATGGCGTCGCTCATGCAGGCTGCCTACCACAAACTCCGCATCTCCACTACTGCCTCTGTCTCTTCGGCTATCAGCTTCTTGTTTACTAAAAACAAGTTCAATACCTCCCCCCAACTCGGGCGCATCTGCCGACTGCAGCAGCTGCCGCCTCAAGGGCCTGAGCCACCTAAAAATGGTACAGACCCCAGCTCCATCTGTGAGGCCTACACACCAGGCGCGGCACTCAACATGGCCGTCCGTCTCGGCGGAGCTGCAGGCTGCAGAGAGGTGATCTCTGGCCTTGCCTGGAAGTCCGTCCGTCCGGACGCGATGCTCAGCCCAATCAGCGCCGCCTGGGAGACTACAAGCCAGAGCAAGGCAACTAGCCTCATCACCACTGCCCGCAAGGTGATGGGACTAGGCTTGGCCGCCACTCCTGCTTGGCATGCTCGACGAGCACACGTTCTAAATGTGTCAGTCTCCAAGGAAGGCCCAGCCGACACGGGACGTGCAGCCGCAGCTGATGTCAGCTTGCCAGCGACGTTCATGGCCAGCACGTGGGCGGCAGGAGCTCAAACCGTGCCGCGCCTGTCACTCTACCGCTTGACCGAGGTGAACAAACCAGTTTGGAACAGCGGGGGCTCGGCACAGCAAGGTGCCGGAGAGGCCTGCCTCGTCACCCAACCCCCACTACACAAACACGCCGTTCTGAACATCGCTCACTCAAACACACGCTAATGTCACGCAGTCTCACACATATTCCACTCAATCACACCAAACAACCAACAAATACAGCAAACGGCATTACCCACCACATAATGCTGATAGGAATTCACCCCAACCCTGAACCCTCCATTCCAACCGCCACCCTCTCAGGACTACGCAATAACATGACACGGGCAGCCCTCAGGGTTCCCCCAGAGACCTGGGAGCTGCTCAAACAATTTGGAATACACAAACAGCAAAACACACGGGGCTGCAGAGGAGGAAGAAGCTGCAACGGGATTTCAACCTGCGGATGCCAAGCACATGGCGGTCGTGGACTGGACTGCCTCAAGCAGGTCCTGCTGGCCACGCTACAAAACACCCGCCCACACCCAGGGCCTCGGACTCCTCAACACGCGCTCAGCAGTACACAAAGCAGCCCTGATACAAGACACAATAGAAGAGAGCAAACTGGACATACTAATGATCACGGAAACATGTATTACCACCAACCACCCGATAACCGATCTCTCAAACATTGCCCCATCAGGCTACAAAGCCCTCTTCTACCCCAGACCATCGGGCGGCAGAGGAGGTGGCCTTGCACTCATCCACAAAACAAATTTACTCGTCAAACAGCTACACCTACCCATTACGCCACTGACCTGCGAGACAGCATCAGTCACCCTCGTCCTCAGCATGACTCGCATCAACATCGTACTCCTATACCGCCCGCCTGACACAAACCGCCCAACATTCTACACCGACCTCGCAGATATTTTCGACCACCTGCTAGCACTCAACACTACATTTCTCATAGCAGGAGACTTCAATTGCCCGGGATATACAGGTACAGAAATCGACACTTGCCTCAGCACGCTTCGCTCCAACTACAATCTTCATGCACTCAATACAGGCCCAACCCGCACGCCCACCACAGGACCTTTCAGCACCCTGGACCTGTTCATCATCCCGGCCCTGGTACTCCACACGCAACCCAAATACTCAGACCTCGTCACGCACACCATCCCCTACTCAGATCACCTCCTCATCACCATAAGTGCCCAGCTGGTATCCAAGCAAACACCAAGGCCACTTTCCTCTCGCGGAACAACAGTCGCCTCAACCTCGAAAAATTCCAAAAAGCAATACTCTCAGCTCTATCTTTCACCAAGACCATCTCTGACCCCTCCGACCTGGCCCAGCAGCTAAACACGGACATCAGCATAATCATGGATGAACTCCTACCAGTCAAAACCTTCATCCACCGCACCAGCACACACAAAACTCAATGGCTCACTCCAGCTGCTTTCACAGCAAAACGACACCGACGCAAACTGGAAAAAACATAAAAAAAAATCAAACAGACAGGAAGACAGACTCGCCTACCCCCAGGCCTGTAAAACAACACACAAACTCATCATCGAAGCACTCAAAACACATCTCTCCACACAAATATCCGCCTGCAAGAACAATCCACGCACACGATGGCCAACAACCAAAGCACTTCTACACCTTCAACCTAGCCACCTCCACCATAATCCAGCCCACGACCAGAACCTCAACCTCATCGCTCCTTTCTCGCTTCCAGACCAACTTATATAAAAATGGGCACCTCAACAACACCCATCACCATATCCACTTGCGGGGTCCCACAAGGCTCCGTACTATCACCTTTACATTCACCGCCTACATTTCACCACTCACCCGCCTCATTGAAAGTCACGGCATACGGCACCACACCTATGCCGACGACATCCAACTCTACACTACCCTTACCTCACCTGATAAAACAAACAACCTGGAATCCTGCACAACAGCTCTAAAGAATTGGCTTCAGAAAAACAAGCTCTTCCTCAACCCTAATAAATCAGTCACAATATACATCGGCACGAGCAAGCGCCTCGCCAATACTCAACTCCCGCAACATCTCCGCATTGCCGACTCTTACATTGCATCCTCAGCTCATCTAAAAATTCTGGGAACAACACTAGACCCCACACTCACTTTCAGCACCCAAATAAACAACATCACCAGATCCTGCAACTACCACCTTCGAGCACTTTGGCAAATTCGTCCACTAATCTCTACACTAACAGCACAGACCATCGCCTGCACCCTCATCACCAGCCGCTTTGACTACTGCAACGGAATACTCACGGGAATCACGACACAACAGAGCACCAAACTGCAACGTCTTCAGAACAACCTAGCACTTGCAGTCCTCAACATCAAAGCGTGCGACCAACCAACCACAAAATGCATGGAGCCTCTACACTGGCTACCCATCCACAAACCCATCGCTTACAAAACTGCAATAATTTGCCACCGTGCTATCCACACAGCACACCCTAAATACCTCGCATCACTACTCCGGCCACTCGCATCAACACAATCCCGTTCTCTGCGCAGCTCATCAGAGCACCTACTCCACACACCGCGTTCACGTACGACCTTTGCAAAACGCCGATTCTCGATTGCGGCACCCACAACCTGGAACAGCCTGCCACACATATTGCGTCAAACACAGTCCCCTACAGCCTTAAAAAAAACTCTTAAAAAGGCACCTTTTCACCGACTCACAACAAACCGACTGAGCAGGGATCCTCGCCTCCGAATCAACAGGTGCAACGCGCCCGGAGAAAATGTGCGCGTTTCAAAAGTAGATTATTATTATTATCGGCCTCTCTTCTGGCACGGGAGATTTTATTCACGTGAAAACATTTTAGATACGTGATCTGCCGGGATAAGCTTCGGCTCATCGCAACCTTGTACAGGATGAAGCGGGTTCTGACAATGATGATAATGATGATCCCTGTAGATACAATACCGCTTGCAGACGTCTACTAAGTTTTTCTATAACTGCAGCACTGAGTGTTACAGCAGTAATGCTCTCCACAGCCGCTGTGATGTCCACCTTCAATCGTTCAAGCATGTGGATTATTCGTGTACACTCCAGTAATAAACTCCCAAGCTTTACGTGTTCTGTGACGCCGAATTAATTACCATGAGTGAAATACTTCAATAAATATAGGCAATTCAAACGAAAGCATCTTTTTGTTTCGTATGACCTTGTACATATATAGACACATATGTACTGAGCACAGGGATAAAATCGCAGACCGAAGACGGTCTTGGTAATGGGGGCCACACGAGGCATTTCAATGAAGATCTAAAATTTAGCGTTGCCCAACGTCCGTGCACTCTGTTAAATGAGCGCGCTTTGTTAAACGCGGTACTCTTTGTAAATTACAGCGAGGCCCTGGGCAGAGGAAGAAATTAAATTTTCATCCCTACCCCCGTCTCCTGTCCACATTACAACTTTGCAAAGAAATAGAATTCACCTCACAAAAAACCCCCCAACCAAATTTAATCACCTCTTCTGCACGGTCCATATTTAAACGGTGCACACGGTAGCCATCCATCCATTTTCAGAAACCGTTTAATCCTGTACAGGGTCGCGGTAAGCCGGAGCCTATCCCGGCAGACTAGATGCGAGTCGTGCTGCGCGTGGGATGAAGGTGGATTGATTTTACAATACAATGAACACAGCGGAATGTTCCACTGCATTGTGTAATCGTAGGCTGGTGTAGCTTCGCTACAACTTTCCGTTGCATGTAAATGCGAGGTTTTGTCCACGAAACATTTAATACCTAATGATAATAAAAGCTGAGCGATTCAATGTCACCAACTGTCCAGGCCAGACCATGGCATTTGGCCTTCTTTTCAAAAGTAAAATACCCATAACACTCAAATAGCCAAACCGATTCACATTTGATGTATGTACACCGCACCTCCAAGTCGCCACGCAGTACGCAACTAGCCGCAAAAATTTGCGCCCGTTACAAATTGTGCTTGTTATTACCATCGTCCTTAAGATTAATTGTTAAACCACCAAGATTGCAATAGCTCAAGCAACTCAGAGGCACTCTATAATTCACAATGCTCACAATTCTCTGCAATTATCACCAAAGGCACCTTAGGGGTGAATTATAACAGCAGTGAGAGTGACGTTGAAAGCTGGCCCAGAATGACCGCCACGTACAGTGGTCCCTCGCTTTATGATATTAATCCGTTCCAGAACACGTATCGTAATGTGAAACCGTCGTAAAGTGAGACCAAGAATAACTGTACATTGTTTTATGGTAATTCGTTCCAAGACCTTGTAAACCAGGGGTGTCCAAACATTTTTTCCTGAGGGCCACATACAGAAAAATATACGAAGGACTGGGCCACTCACTAGACAGTTAAGCGCAAATATTATGTGTGGGCCATATACCATTATATTTTTAGACTTTGATACGTGCCAATTAAAAATGGATGGCGGGCCGCAGTTGGCCCGCGGGCCGTAGTTTGGACACCCCTGGTCTATGCGGCTAATGGACCTGAGTGCCGTCCTATACTCACGTGAGATACTTTGATTTCTGGGTGGATTATTGACAGGCGTTGAACCACCCTCCACACGGCACTGAGTATGGTCACCTCGTGCTCGTGATGAGAGAGGCCTCCTTTTTATTGTTTACAATGTAAACACTAAAAAGCGCTGCTATTGGCTGAGAAGCTACCCAAGCGGCATTCGTTTGCATCGCTGATTGGCTGCTGCGCCACCGACGCTCACGCGCAGCCATATCGTGACACGTATCGTAAAGTGACATTTGGTCGTAATGTGATACTAACGTTCTTATATGGGCGTATATCGTAAAGTGATTTCATTGTATTGCGACGCCCTCTTAAAGCAAGGGACCACTGTATTATTTTCAAGCGCAATACCTTTTTCCATCTCCAACGTCCCAACCCAGGCGGCTCGTCTAGAGACGTTCTCGCGATGATAAATATATAGACCTTAATTATTACAGCGTAAAATACTGCGCGAGCGGGATTCCTGCAACACAACGAACAGGCGAATTGACGAAAGGCGAAGGACAGCTAAGGATCCCTGTCAAGTAATACTTGGAATTATCTGCAAATTCTACCAAACACTTCGAAGCCGAGGAGCTGAAAGACAACGATGTCCAGAAGCTTAATAGATGCCAGAAGCCCCTCAGTCTGGAGCAAGAAGAGAGGCCAATGCCCGCCGCCTTTAAGGCCAGCACTGACTATTATATCTCTAAATGTTGAAGGGCTGTCTGCGACTTAATAAGAACTTGTTGCAATGGGAAACTGTCATATAACCATCACGCTTTGAAGAATCGAATCGAAAAAGGAGGCTCTCGACACGTAAACGTGTCATCGATGATCGCCGCGTCTCAGACGCCGCCGATCATCGACGATGAAGATGATGACAGCAACGGGTTGTCCCGCGTGTTTATATCCTGCCCCGGAGCCGGCGACACCGGTCGGCGCGACAATCAAACGTCGGCGAACGCCGCGATTACGCTGGCTCCTCCAGAACGCGTCGCTTAAACGTTTCATTGTGACAAATTGAAGCAATTTTCCAGCGACGGTGCTGCTGGGAGGCGGCGCAAGCAAATTGATTTTCCAATTGTGGACGCGTGTTGAGATAACTAAGGCAAATGGCCATTTAAGTGCCAAACGGTGTTACCCAGGGTGCAGGAAGCACCCGACTGATACTGCCTTTACTGCCTCGGAGAATCCCAAGCACCTGGATGGGGACTTTGAACGGAAAACACAAGCTCGCTGTAAATACGGCCGGGAGTAAAATACCCCACTTGAGGGGGTGTAATCATATTAATTTCACAGGAATAAGCGCAAATTACGAGTGTGTGTGTGTGTGCAAGCATGGGAGGAAGCCGTAGTGTATCGGTCAGTGCGCGGCGCTACGAACTCAGAAAGTTCGATTCCTATTTGCGACCAGCATGAGTGAGGATTATTTGAACCAGTCCTGCGTGTCTCCTAGGTTGACTCAGCCTCAAATAAGTACCATGCTGCAGTGTGTAAATATTGCCACTAGGCAGACAAAGATGGCCGGGCGTAAAGTGCCACATGGACAAAGAGAGAACACGTAAACTCAACACAAAAAGGCACCAGAGCCGGGAATTGAACCAGTTTTTTTTTTTGCTGCGAGGCCACCATGCCACCCTAACAGCATTTCATTCTAAGACGGGAGAACCTCGTGCAATGTACAAGGGAGACAAAGGCGGTTAGGTGTGCCACCTGGTAGACAAAGGCGGCCAGGTGTGCACGACACTGGTTAGGACTACTGATGCGGCTCAGTGCTATCGTGCCAGGATGTTGGCTCTCTTCCTACCTGCGCCTTCACGGAAACATGTATTCCTTCCTCTGGCTTGGACTGTTGGTGCGGGTCAGTGGTGCAGTGCCGGGATGTTGGCTCTCTCTCTCTCTTCGGATCTGCGTCTGCTCGGGAACATCTGTTCCTTCCTTGCTTGCTGTATAATTATTATTATTATTTTTTCTGCTGTCTTTATGTCCTATAATGTATCGGTATTGCTTGACTTTCAGTTGATCTGTCTTGATGTTGTTGACATGCCGTTCTCTCCACAGCCCAGGGCAGCGCTTTGTGATCCTCGGGTGAAAGGCACTCTATAAGTGATATTATTATTATTAATATATTACGTAAGTGGCCCGTGCCAGCTTCAACGGGTGCTTGCTAACAGCGACACTGTGTAGAGGTTGGGATCTTTGTGTGAGTGAGTGAGGGTGTTCGTCGACGCTGCGGTGCTGTTGTTGTGTGCTAAGTGTGTGTGCCTTATCTAATCTCGCCCTTCTTTAGATTTAACGTACAGCTATCTGGCGCAGATTATATTACAAATGTGGCAAGTGTCCGATGCTATCTGCTGTCTCTGTGTGCCCAGCGCGGTTGCCTCGGCGTGGTAAATAATAACATCTCTCATCCGTCCAGGCTACAGAGCCAAAATCTACCCAACTCCAATCCCCATATCTCCGTATCTACCTCCAGATCTAGTTACATATCTCGTAAGATAAGTGGCGGGATTAGCCCGAGACACACGGTGAGAGTTGCTGCTCTAAGCTTCGGAAGCCCACTTTTTCTGACTAGCATCAACCTGCTTGTCGTTTCTCAGGCAAACCTCCTGCTTTAGCAGGGCTGACATATCTCCGGCATTGATTTTATATCGGAGCGTGCGTGCAGGTTTACACGAGCCACGTCTAGCCTGCCTCAATCACACGGGCAGAACGACACTACATTCTGCATTCATTGGTTACTTTTCCTTGACGGCACTTACATACCGTTGTTAGTACTTGCTAAAGATCACTGCTATCCGCTGATCAAGCTACATCTACTGTGCTTTGGACCTACAGTCCAACAATGAATGTGGGCCTTTGGGTCAGAGATTTGCTTAAGCATCGTGTTCGATAACACTTTGGTAATTAGACATTTTGTTTGCGAGAAAGTTGGGGTATCGTTATGATTGGCTGAAAGCGGCAATAGTCGGAAAATAGGAATTTAGGCGGGAAAATAAAATCAGGGCAACAACTGGGCTGTTGGAAAATCGGGTGGGACCAAGGGCAGAGGTCTCTTGAGGAAGCGGAGAAAGGGAGGCAGAGGGGCCTTTTTGCCAAGAGAGCCATAAGAAAACTCCATCACCGTCTACGGGTCTCTTCACGAGTGTATATGCCCTACTGTAGTGGTAACGTTACATTGCTATAACGTTCAATGAATCAACGTTACACGAGGATTTACTGTAGTGTTATATGCGTGTGGACATTACTTTTGATAGTCTAAAGGCATCCGTCTACAGCCGGCTATTTGCTCTTAAGCGTCGACGCTGTGCATCTTGCCAGCTCTCCCCGCTCACTGCATCTAATCTAGGCTCTCGCCCAGCACATCCGCGACACACGCATCTCCTTTGCGTATCTCACGGGCGATCGGTCACACACACACATGCAGACGCGTGCCACGCCGGGCACGGCTCGAGCCTCGAGAGCCCACTTGCCATTTGTCCCTCTTCCAAACATAGACCCCGGCGCTCCGCACCGCTATTCATCTCGCGACGTCCAACCACCCCGCTCGCTCCGCGCACACATCCGTCTGCGTTACAGGGCAGAGCCGATGTGTCTGCCCAGTGTATTACTTCCATCCATCCATCCGGCGTAACACCTCTATAAATCTAGCACATGTCCATTCCACACAGTGCGTCCATTTATCCGGCTATCTCTCCCTGCAGCCAGGGAATCAACTTGATGGACTCTTTGCCTTATGGTAGTGCGACCCCGTGTCTGTGTGTACACGCGCGTGTGTGCCCGCTTAACAGCGCTCGCCCCAGAAGTCCGTTAAGGCTATATACGAGGGGGGGGGAATTTTTGTCTTTCGGTGTGTTGCTGAGTGATGTCGAGCCTCGCGCATTTTGCTGCGACATTGGCGACTGGGGTCCAATTCCCAGCTACACGTGTCAGCGGCAAGAGGTATCTGAAGCTGTGATTGCCACTATCGCAAAATGTGCCCCGATGATCTGTGAGGCCAAGTGGGGATCCGTAAGATGTGTGTAGCAGCGAGCCGGTGTTGAGTCGCGCGGCGCACACTCCAATCACTGATCCGCAGTAAACAAGGCACGTTGCGGCCAACATCGGTAAAAATGTTCCAACCACATTCCAACATTGGCCCAACGTTGGAACGTTATGCCGGAAAACCTGCAATCAGTCTTTTAACTACGATGCACATTGTCATCATTGGCATTGAGGATGAGTTGCACCTGAATCCGTCCTGGGCCACCTGCACGTTTCACTTATGCCGCATCTCCATCCATCCATTATCAGAAACCGCTTAATCCCGTGCAGGGTCGCGGTGAGCCGGGGCCTATCCCGGCAGACACAGGGCGCAAGGCAGGGGTATACCCAGGACGGGACGCCAGTCCATCACAGGGCACAGGGGGAAAATTAGTTCACAGGCCAATTAACCTATGCAGCAGCAGGTCTTTGGACTGTGGGAGGAAACCAGAGTGCCCGGCGAAAACCCACGCGGACACGGGGAGAGAACATGCAAACTCCACATAGAAAGGCCCCCGAGTCGAGATCGAACCCGGGGCTTCTTGCTGTGAGGCGGCAGCAATACCCACTGCGCCACCGTGCCGGCCACACGGCATCCCTCCTCGCTCAAAAACAAACAACGCAGATCGCCGCTTCTCTATATTCGCCCGCACAACCTGGAACAACAGCCTCCCCCTGCATCTCTGACAGACCACCACAACTGCGGCGTTGAAACCGGCTACTCAAACAACACCTCTGCCATCAGGATTTTCTACACCGAGCTCGGCTCTGCGCCTCAGTATCTGCGTCTTGTCCCGGACCAGG
>JAZEWU010000042.1:4790689-4803112 GCA_036362915.1 Geotria australis
GATACTGAGGCGCGGAGCCAAGCTCAGTGTACAAAGGCCTGAATAAAGAGGTGATGTTTGAGATGTTTTTGAAAGGTTAAGGTGATTGTGGTCTGACGAAGTTCTAGGGGGTAGGCTGTTGTGTACGCCACCGCCAACCCTCCGCGTCGCCCGCACACTCTGCCGCTCTCCCGCACACACACACACACCCCGTTCGTCTCCACCGCCGGCAGCGTCCGCCACGGATGGTGACCCCCTCCGCGCCCCCTGCCCGCCCGCTCACTCCCTCCGCTCCCGCCCGCGTTCCCGTCTCGTTAACGAGCTCCGCCGTCACTTTCCATCAGCCCGGCCGACGGGAAATCCATGGGGGTGGCGGCGGCTGGCGGGCGGGCGGGCGGGCGTGCCGCGATCGGGGCTGGCGCTCGCTGCCAGAGCTCCCCCCCACCACCACCACAACCACCGCACACACACACACACAAAATCCGCGAGATCTCTGCGCGCTAGTGTTTTGTTTCCCTCCGAATCCCACGTCCCAGTGTCTCCCTAAATCATTGTCTGTCCAACGAGCGGACAATGGCCGGTGCTGTGTGTGCGCCCGCGCGTTCTCGCACACAGATGTACGCGCAATATTAACTCGAAGGCTTTCATGACCAATGCTCTCCATAGTGGGAGCTCTGTTTATGAGTTTAGGTCATGTGAAAAAGTGTGTAAGGGTAGTGCACCCGTCGATATGTCGGAGAAAACGAGCGAGCACACGCAGCACTTACCTTCAAAGATGGTACCGACGTTTCACTGAGGCTTCCACTCAGCTTCATCAGGGCTTGGAAACGTCGGTACCATCTTTTAAGGTAAGTGCTGTGTGTGCTCGCTCGTTTTCTCCAACATATCGACGGGTGCACTTCACTTACACATTTTTTCACACGACCTAAACTCATAAACAGAGCTTCACTATAGATGTACGCGCAGTTTACGGGTTTATTCCCGCCCCCTCCCCCGTCTTTCGGTGTTTGTGTCTGTCTGATTCTCTGTGCGTGGATGTTTGGGTTTGTGCGTGTTTTTGTGGGCGCTTCCAGTCATCTTGGGTAGTCAGCCCATAATAATAGTAATAATTTAACATTTATAACGCACACATATTCATTCACAGTCGAAGGCACTCATTCGATAAGAGAACGACTCAGAGGCGCGAGGAAAGCGCAGAGAGGCGGAGGAGGCAGCCAGGCGGTTTGCCGGCGTCATATTGCCGCACACTGCTTCCTATATGTTAGGATGTTATCGGTCAATTAGTTATTGAGTATTTTTTTTAAGTTGTGGGAGAAAACCGGAGAGCCCGGAGGAAACCCACTGAGAACAGGGGGAGAACACACAAACTCCACACAGAAAGGCGCCCAAGGCGGGGATCGAACCTGCTCGGGCGAGACCATTCTTTCTGTGAGGCGCAGATGTTACCACTTCGCCACCCTGGCACCTGGGTCTGACCCGTGGCCTCCTATCAGTGAGCCTTTGACACTTGACGGGGCCTAACGGTGAACCTGGCCCGGCACAATCGGTTGTTGTTGTGTGCACCGCGCTATGGATGGCGACCCCAGTTCGATTCCCGCTCACGGCCAACACCGGTGATAAATATCTGAACCGGTCCTGGGCCTGCCCTAGGTCGACTCAGCCTCAAATAAGTACCTAGTGCGGTGTGTAAACATTGTCACTAGGGAGACAAAGGCGGCCGGGCGTGGTGCTGGCCACTCACCCCCCTCGTGTGTCGTGCCAGCCTTCATTAGGAGCTCGCTTACAGCGCTTGTCCCCAAAATGCTGTGAAGGCTGTACAGGGGATCTGTGGACTCCGTGCATGATATGCTTGTGTGTCTACGTGCGTGTGATTGCGTCTGTGTGTGTCTGTGCGTGACGTGCATTTTGTGGAGCAGTCGCAATGCATTTCAAACCCCGACGACCTGGGTTTGATTCCTGATCCGGATAATCATTAGTGACAAGCCTTAAATGAGAACGTCGCGCGGTACATGAATACCAACACGCGGGGAGACAGAGGCTGCTGGGCACGATGCAGGCCACACCGCCGCTCACCGTGTGCCGAATACAGCAAGGCACGTGCCTGTTAGGATGGCCACATTCGCATCTCTGGAAGTCAGACAACGACACCTCCCCGTCTGCCCCGTGACCTCCTGTCAGAAACCCTGCTAGGTGCACCTGGCCTGGCACAAGCGCCGTGGTGACCTCACCGCCACTTAGTGGCGAACGGCGGCTGTTTTCTCAACCCTTTGAGTTGCCGGCCTAAACAACATTGTGACCACACGATCAGTTCTTTTGAGTTGTGGTCTGGGTAAGACCGAGAGTGTTTGTGCATGCAATGCCACGCACACCCGTGTGTGTTGTGAAACGCGCATCGTGTTGGCAGGTGTGTCCGACTCACACCGCAGGAAAAGTGGCAAACATGGGCAAAAAAAAAAAACATGAAGTTGAAAAATGTTAGGTGGTTTCTTTTTTTTTTACTCGGAATGAAAAGTGCAATATGTCTAGCCTCAGATTTTAATGTGTAGTAATAAAACCTTAACGTTCAGCTTTGATTTAAAGTGATTCGACATGAGGAAAAAATTAATACAAAATGTGTAGATTGACGGCGTACAAAATGCAATGAAGGAAATGTAGTTCAAATTGGATTCTTAACGCTTTGGCATTTTGGGAAATTAATCTAAAACCAGTTGAGTGAATATCAGCGTGTGGCCGGCCAGCTGTCTGCGAAAACATTAAGAATTTAAAGTTGAATACGTTTTCGACTTCACTTTAAAATGCACACCATCTGATTTGAAGAGCTACTTTTCATTTCGTTCACCCGGTTTGAAGCTTAACATGCCTTATCAAAAGGTACGACACACTTTAGAATATTGCACTGCCGCCTAAGAGAGGTAGCCAAACGGTGGAGCTCAGATCTTTAAATAATTGTGGGTTTAAGAAGCAGGCATGGGCATCTCTCACGAGTTGGTGTTACCTGTGTCGTGAAACTGAGCCAGCACCTTCAAAGGCCCGAGTTCAAGCTCCGGGGCCCGGGAATCTCATAAGAACAATAAATACTTTATTTACCCGGGGCAGAGTCATGCCATGTGCAAAGACTCCACTGGCGGCCTGAAGAACCTCGTTGAGTCTCACGACTCGTTATCTGGAAGATCATCCATTGGGATGTTTGACCCATCCCAACTCAGTGCATGGCTCCGTATGGGACTTGACCCAGAATATTTGAACAAAGATATTCACACACACCGCGACCCTCACCAGGACAAGCGGTTTAGAATGGATATTCACACACGAGTGGTTATACAAGATCAGCCGTGCCATCATCTGGACCGCCTGCAGCCCCACGTCTACATCCATCCATCCATTGTCAGAAACAACTTCATCCTGTACAGGGTCGCAGTGAGCTGGATCCTATCCCGGCAGACACAAGGCGCAAGGCAGGGTTATACCCATGATGGGATCTGTGTTGCCTGAACAAAATCCATACAACTGACGTTCTCGGGACTGGTGTCCACGTCAATACAATACACCTTCACCTGTGAGCTCCAGGTTCAAGCCCTGGCTACAGACGTCTCTCTATGGCCACGTCATTGCACATAGCAGTAAGCTAAGCACCTCCAGGGTGTTAGTGTTTGATTGCCGGCTCTGGGTTTCACTGTCAAAGCTGATGCTCTATAATGACACCCTAGGTTCAAACCTCGAGTCTCGGTGTCTCAGTTTTACAAAGCCATCACCGTTGAGGATGTGGGATGAAACAGTGGTTTGTTTCTTCGGATGAAAATTGTTTTACAGGAAGCAGATCTCAGGGTCTCCATGGAACCCAACAATCTGGCGAGCACAATTAGAATATCAAATCTCAAACAATATTCAGAAATGATGGTTGCTCTTCAGAGCTGTTCTTTCGGGATAGCCATGTCGAGGGAGATCGCTCGACGTGGCTACCCTGAAAGAACATCTCTGAAGAGCAACCATCATGAATCAAGCCGTCAAAACCTACATCAGTACAATATTCAGAAGCTTCAAATTGCTGCAGTGCTGGGTTCAAGTATAGTTTTTATTGTGCTAAGGTTCAGCCAGGGCATTCCAGAGGGTGTGAAAACAATAATGTTAAAATTGCTCTCTGTGGTTAGCATTAGGAGCTGAATATCGCAAGTTAAGAGTTCAGTCAGCAATGGCTTTTGAATGTTAAGAGGTAGGATTTTGCTTAGTGGTGTGGTAATGGGAAGGATTTAGGTTGAGCATTAGTGGTTGAGCGTTGAGTGAGGGCTATTAAGGACACTATTGAGCGCTAAGCTTCAGGCAAGGTGAGCCACTCTATGTGTCTTCAGACTTAGCGCCAGGAGACCGGGTTTCAACCACGCACGCGGAAATCCATGGCTCGGTCTCAGTCACTCAGAAGGTGTTTTTTTTTCTGGGTGACGGTGTCCCTGTGGATTGCAATGAGTGAAATGTGGCCGAAGCCCAAGCAATGTGTTGTTTTCCCAAGTTTTCAGCTTAAGGAGTGAAATAAAAAAACCACACTTTATTTGCACCAGCTGTCAACTGCAGTTACCCTGGGGTTTCATGACAACTCGTGGCAAAGCTGCATTGTCCAGATCACATCACAATTACAATTTGTGCGAGACAGCCACTGGTATCTATTTATTTTTTGGTAACACGATTGCTAAGCAGAGCACCAGGGTGAGAAGCAAGCGAGAAAGGAGGCCGGGGTAAAAGGTAGCAACTGAGCAGATGAGCGTCAAGAAACCTCTTAGGTCGGGTCATGTGAGGTTGGGCAGACAGTGCGAGGGAGTCCCAAGGCTGAGCCGAGCGAGGAGACAAGAAGGAGAAGGAATTTCCAATGCTTGTATGGGCAGCGGGCGGCCTCGGGTTTGATTGCTGGCTCGGATGCCTTTCTGTGTGGAGCTTGCATGTTCTCCCCGTGTCCGCGTGGGTTTTCGCTGGGCACTCCGGTATCCTCCCACAGTCCAAAAACATGCTGCTGCGTAGGTTAATTGGCCTGCTGACTAATTTGCCCTCTGATGGACTGGCGTCCCATCCTGGGTACAACCATGCCTTGCGCCGTTTGTCTGCCAGGATAGGCTCCGGTTCACCGCGACCCTGTACAGGATTAAGCGGTTTCTGACAATGGATGAATGAATGGAGGTATGGGCAGCGGCACGAAGGTGCTGACGCAAATAGTTTCTCGGATCCAAGAGGTGGAATCAAGACAAGGCATCTCCTGGGAACAGCGATTGTGACAGCAGCAGTAGCAGAGATGGGGAGAGAGATTGATGGCGAGATGAGCAGCTGTCGCGACTCACGGAAATGAAGGGATCATGAACACACAGTGAAAGTGTTCGTCAGGATAGTGGTCATCCCTGTCAATGGTGCTGAGCCAATGGTGGACGTTTTACATTCCTACGTAAGGCGCTAAACTTTCGGCGGCACGGTGGCGCAGTGAGTTGAGCTGGCACGTTACATCAAGAAGGGCCTGGGTTCGATTAGCGGCTCGGGTGCTTTTCTGTATGGAGTTTGCATGTTCTGCCTTTGTCCGCATAGGTTTTCCCCATCATAGGTATATGCCTACCTTCCACCCTGTGTCTGCCGGGATAGGCTCCGGCCCCTCGTGACCTTCAACCGACACTGAATTAATTAATTGTGGCTATTAACAAGTGGCCACACAGTTAGTCTATTTTAACACAAAATCCTACTTAAAAGGTGTCTTCAGGATGCAGTGCAGTCAAGGAGATGTTTGACGTCTCTGTGTAGAGATTGAATACCCCACCCTATTACTTGTATGGGTTTTCTCAAGGCGTTCAAGTCTTCATCCACGGGGAAAAATACTCAAAAAGGAATAGCCCACACATCTCACACTAGAGCCGCTTTACAGCATTGAGCCTCAGTTTGAAGCTTTCACAAGCAAACTAGTATTATTTTTATTACAAGAGGCAGTCGGTCCCAGGGCTTGAACACAATATCTTAGAAAAAGTTGGCTCACTTATCCAACACAGTCATCAATCCCCTAAGAGATACCAAGCCCCAGGACTCAAACCCGGGCCCTTAAAAGTTCTGACTTAATGGCCTGTCATAAGGATCAAGCACTCCAGTCCGTGGCGTGAAACTCTTATTCCAAACAGTACCGATAACAAACTCTTCCAGCGGTAGCAGGGTATTACAAAGTTGGCTTTAGCCTCTGACATGATTCCTTTCGCACAAGTGAAGGAGTAATTCAGTTAAAATTAATTCCCAGATGCAATTCGCCAAAGTGATTAACGCACACGCTCAATTCAAACCGCTCATCTTGATAAAGAGGCAACGTGTTCCTGTAACTGGGTAAGCAAAAGCTATTTTCTACATGAAGTGAACTTGGCTTTTTCCCCTTAATGTTTTTTATACCAAAACCAACAAACAAAACGGTTTTCTGCAGAAAACACAATTAACACTATTTAGGCTGCAAAGCTAGCTTGGAGTTGCAACTCTAGGCCGCGTTAATTTTATTTTACCAAAATGTACTTTTTAAAAAGGCGTTAAATTTACTGTAAAGTAATTGCGCCCCGCACGCTGTTGTCACACGGCCTTCGTTAGCAGGGTGCGAATTAGTTTTCCCCTAGCAGCTCGCATCCCGAGTGTTAGGAATCGCGCCCCGGATTTCCGCTAACGGGATGCCGCGGAAAGGAAGTTCGCTCACACCCGTGCGCGTGTGCTAATAGGCCAGCCTAATGGGATGGGGGCCAGCGGCGCTTGCTGTCAAACGTGGCCCGATTACGACAATGAGCCCACTGAACATTCCGCGGCATCCTCGCCAACCGCGGCGCTCACGGAGACGAAGCCTTGTCGGCCTGTTGCCGGAACGCGGGCGCACGCGAAGCTCCGGCGGGAGGCAGGCCGACGGTCATCTGTGCAAGAGAATCGCTCGACGAGGCTATCCCGAAAAAGAGCAACTCTCGAGAGCAATTCCCATGCATCGAGCCGTGAAGCGTTACATTAACACAGGAGAAACATGCGACACGGCTCTCCCGAAAGAGCAGCTCTTGAGAGAAATTCCCACACATCGAGCCGTGAGAACCTCCATCAATACACGGGGCATCTCTGTGCCACATCCTCAGCACTGTCGGCGAGTCCCACCCCTATAATACCTGGCAAGCCCTGGTTCATATCCCACCCTGGTGAGTGTACTCAACCCCGCATCACCTGTGGGATCTGATGAGATTGGGGGGGGGGGTGTGGTTGGTGAGCTGTGTGGGTGGTGAGCGGTGTGGGCGGTGGGTTGAGGAGGCTCAGTTTGTTCCATGTAGCCTAGCAGTGCGTTGCAAAGCCACACAGGCAGCGAACCAAAGACCCTTTGTCCATCATTCACGCAGGAAGAGTCAGGATCAGATCTAACTTCAACCCCGTTTAATACACGATTCACCACGTTACACGACTCAACGGGTCTGTCTTTGTAACTGTGTGAGAGTGAGATAATGAAAGACAAAAGGGTATATGTGTGTGTGGTAAAACGTTCTAAGTTTCTGCCGGTTAATACTGGGTTACAACACAACACAGCCGCGTGTTCGAAATAGTAGCCTCTTCTCTGTGCACGGACGGTGATGACGTCACCACCGATTACGTCACAATTGATGACGTCACTATGACGCGCGACAAGAATTACCACAGCACGGGACACGCAAGACATAACACACAGCTGGAGGCTTGGGTATAAAAAAACACGTTATGAAAAATAATAATGTTTACTGCCTACTCAAAGCATCCTCTATGGGCCAGCGATAAGTTTCAAAAGTGCCACACCTAGAGCTCCAGGAGAGCCCCCTTGTGATCACCCAGTAGGGTTGCCACCTTAGAGGCACAAACAACCAGGACACATCGTGGGGCGAATAAAGTAAGAGAGAGAGAGAGGGGACTGTACGTGTAACGGACCAAAACCGCAGACTTTTAATTGTTCCGTGAAAGTTTACAGATTTCCCAGGGCAGCTGCCTCAAAAAGGAGAACGGTCTTGTGAAAACCAGGAAGGGTGGCAACCCTATCACCCACGCTGGCAAGCATACGCAACCCCGCGTGACCTGTGGGATCTGACGAGATTGGGCGCGGGCGGGCGAGACTCGTTTTTACGCAACGGGGCTCTCGCCTGAAAAGATTAGCGAAGCCTGGCAGCATGGGATTTGTCTATATAGGAAGCCGCGTGTTCAAATACCCTCATTTTACTCCTCTCACCTCAACCCAGGGAGAAACTAATCGCGTTTTCACAAAAAGAAACACCCCCCCCCATAATGTATACCTTAACAGCAATTGTGAAAATGATGCCCCACCATCTACAAGAATCAGCACTATAAAGCCTTCATATGGGGCCTGCCTGTGGTGGATTGGAATCATGTTTAGTTTGCCTTCAGCAGCCACAGACTTTTCTGTTTATATACAATGAATAAATTAACTTGTAAACATTGTTGTGTGAGAATGCCTCTTAAGAGCCGTTTCTTTCGGGATAGCCATCTCGAGCGTTTCTCCTCTCCAAGGCTATCGCGTGGCGATAAATAGATGTTTATAATTACAGCAGAAAAATACCAAGTGAGCTTGCAAGCTCTTTACGGGATTCCTGCGACACAACAAACACGCGAATGTACGAAAAGAAGCGAAAGAACGTGACAACCTGGTATCGATACATCTCGGTGGCACTTGCGGCTCGCCAGTGTCACATGTAGTGCACTTGAAAGCCGCGATTGAATCCATCTCCAGCTCACCGAGACGGACACTCACCTGGCGTGTCAAGCCGGAAGGAACGAGTGTGCGTTGGCGGATGGCTTCCGGCTCATGGATTTGAGTTATAACACACATTTAGATTATGAAACGTGCAGAGATGATGCTCACTGTGTTTACAAAGCCTCTGGAATAATGATCAGACTTCGCAGCTCTGCGTGTCGATAAATCTGTCTTTTCCTGGCCTGCACGGATATTTGTGTTGTGATGGGGTTTAATTCTCACGAACGGATTTCCATTCCCACTGTCCCCGCATCTGCAGGATCTCAGTAAAAGCCACGAATTATGAATAATCACGCCAAGTATAATCTATATTCACGCCACAAATAAGTCCATAACCACGTCACACGTAATCAAGGCCGGGTGTCGGGATAGTTGTGAAATGTCCGTGAAAATCCTGATCACCCCCGTTTATATTTCACCATATATTTACATCTAACACATTTTGGCTTCATTGACATAGATTGGCAATCATTTTCAGTAGGTTTTATAGCGTCATCTCCCCACAGATTGCCACCCAATGAACCTAACACTTCACGCACTCCGCTTAATCCGCCGGCTATCAACTAAACTCCGCTTTCTGGACAATTAACTTTTGTAGGTTGTAAGGATTTTTCCCGGGATCCCGCGCAGCTGTCCATAGCTGTCAGCAGTGAAATGAGACCTTCAGCTTTTCAAGGTCGATTTAATAACAAGCACCACCTTGTGGGTCGTTAAGAGCGGTCATCATATGGATGGACTGACCTCGTCATAGAAGGTGGAAAGTCCACCACTGTCTGAGCCACCAATCACACACACACACGTTTTATTGTTATTCTAACAGCGACATACTTTGCGTTGGGACACCTGACAGGTGTACTGTAGACCATATCTCTTGAGTGAGGTGTAGCCTGCTTGAAGATACACCACTGGGTAACGTTTACAACTTTCAATACTTACCCATTTCACAATTATTAGTGATTATGAATAGCGTGAAACCCCCTTTCACTCAAATATCAAAACTAAGAAATGTAGACGATAACTAAAACCCGGCCTCTTTCCAGGTTCTTGATTCCCAGTGAAGTTTGCCAAGACCACGCGACCGTCAGATAGTTTCAACTTTATCAGGTCTCAAGAGCATGGTATGGCCACAATCCGTTGCCATTGAAAGCCATACTGTTCCAAGCATGATAACTCCATCAATCAGAAAGGGTATAAAGAAAAAAAGGAAAGTTGTGTAATGCCATTTTATTGATACAGAGCGAACCACTCTTGACAGGAAATGAACGAGTTACTGCTATCGTTGGGAAAGGGGTTTCAGATTAAAGACATGACTCCCGGTGAACAGGCTATGTGGTGTCATATTCCAATGCATATTTCCTCAGCCTCTCCCTGCTCAAATAAGCAACGAAACAGCTCTCATTCATGTCGACGCTCCTCGACCAGTTGTGAAAATTCCATTTTCCTCTGGCGGTGGCCAGTTACTCCATATCAAACTATTGTTGACTTTTTTGCTCGGGGTTATTCAATATAATGACCCCGGAGGTAAGATGGGCTGAGTTGACTCCCTGAACCGGCCTGTGAGCTCACCACTTTACGACTTTGCCTGTCGTGTCAGCCAGCCATCCAGTCAAGAAATTACAAAATGATAATTCTCAACGAAAATGTATGTATTGATAACAGTATATGTGTTGGTGTAGCTTTTCAAGGCTCGTTACGTGAGGATTGTTTTTCAGAGCTGCGCTTCACGAAGGAAAGAGGAGGAACGCTCGACACGGCTATCCCGAAAGCGCAGCTCTTAAGACAAATTCTCTAAAATCAACGTGTCAATAGCCATGGGCGTTAAAACCCCACGCAGCAACCACAACAGCACTCACGCAAAGGGCAGCAGCAGCCAATGCACCAAATGATGATGGTCTTTTCCATCCCGGAGACAAATACGCTCATCACCAACGTTCATCACGAATGTTCGCATTAAAGTGAACGAACGGCAAGCGATGAATCTGCGCGCAAAATCTGTTGGGCGTTCTTGGGCGGTGGGCGGTGAGCGGTGTGGGTGGTGGATAGTGTGGGTGGCGTGTGGTGTGCGCTAGTGGATGGTGTGTGTGTGGTGTGGGTGGTGGGCCGAAGAGGTTCAACTGGGGGGCTTGGCGAGAGGAAAAATAATATTTACAGCCCCCCAAGCATCCTCGGTGGGTTGGCGATAAATCTCAGAAGGAAACCACCCTTTGGAGCCATAAATGTCGGAAAAAAACCACAAACAGTTTGCTCTGGTAGTGTGTCATCCATAAAGCAGGCGCAGCGGACTTATTAACGGCGGGCGGGAGGGAGGATAAGAGGGGAGCCGGGGGAGGAAGGGAGGGAGTGAGGGGAGGCGACACCCGGCAGGGATTTACAGCGCACGGCTGCGCCACCTGAATGGATCTGGGTCGGGGGGAGGTAGGGGTCTCGTGCTGGGGTCAGACAGAGGCGCGCGGGCGGCACACGAGCACCGCGCGCTTGGGCAGTGGATGCCACCGATCAGGTGCCGCGTAGAACTACCGCAGGACGTTTAAGGGAGATGTCACGTCAGAATGGTTCTTAAAAGCAGCTGTCTGGATAGCTATTGCGAGAGAGAAAGAGGAGGAACGCTTACCGCAGCTATCCCACCCATCCATTTTCAGAAACCGCTTAATCCTGTACAGGGTAGCGGTGAGACGGAGCCTATCCAGGCAGACACAGGGCGCAAGGCAGGGGAACACCGAGGATGGGCCGGAGTGCCCGGCGAAAACCCACGCGGACACGGTGAGAACATGCAAACTCCACACAGAAAGGCCCTCGAGCCGAGATTCGAACCCGGGACCTTCTTGCTGTGAGGCGGCAGCGCTACCCACTACGCCACCATGCCGCCCAGCTATGCCGAAAAGCAGTTCTTAAAATATGTTATCGCACAACGAGCCGTAAAAAACCTACGTCGTTACGCAATCCCATATCGTCACTCGGTTCTCTGCTGCGTAGAGATCGTGCTGGTTACTTACAGCGGCACCAATTCGCAAAAACAGGCTGCTAATAAAGTAAATTGAGTTAAAGATTGAAAACGTCTCCACTTCCAAACGGGCAATGCGACTGGGCCCGTCGTCGGCGGTGTAAATGCTACAATCTCTTCACTGGAGCAGTTTCAACCATGATTTCCTACAAAGTGGTATTCAATCTATTGATCCTCGAAAGAACCATGAGCTGGATTGATGCTCGGCAGAGATATGACCTTCCGATTGCGCTTGAGTGTTTGTGCCTGCGCTGATGACCCCCAGCTGCATTCAGAAGGGACGCCTGGTTCATACCGAGGGGTCACGACAGAAACAATCCAGCAATTATTAATTCCCATTGGCCAATTTCTCCAAGGTCATGGTCTTATTCCAAGTCTGGACCGCCCCTACCATCAGCGCGGACACATGTCGCACTGTGAAATAGCAGCCGTGGTGGCGCACGTCTGTGAACCTGGGCTTTTCGAAGGTGGCACAGAAGGGAGCACAGGTGGTGCATTTTCCAGTCATGTCAATCAGGCAACTCACGGCACCTGGGCCTGTGTCGTGACCTCCTGCCAGCGAGCCTGTGGCCTCAAAGGCCCCACAGCGCATATTTCCTGACACAATCGCTGTGGCGACTTCACCGGCATTTAGAGGCGAACGGCAGTCGTTGTTGTTGCGAGAGGTGAGGGTTGGTGAATCGGGCAG
>JAZEWU010000042.1:4814402-4825450 GCA_036362915.1 Geotria australis
TGACGCGATCGCCACGTGGACACGTTGTGTTGACCGTCACGGGAGAGCGAGCGGGCTGTGGTAAGACTCATTGCCAGAGGCGGCTGATGGCCGGTGGCTGACACCGATGATCGGAGAGGCAGTCAGAGGAGAGAACGAGCCTGAGATGGAAACCAGGGGACGGAGGATGTGCAGGTGCCCAGATCGATTGTGCCATTAGGCGGACCGTGAGACATGGTGTCACCTTGCGGAGGCCTTCAAACCAGCAGTCATCTTCATCATCAAGCAGATGAAGGTTGATGATGATGATGGTAGTGATGATGATGATGATGCACGATTATATTCGCTGCATCAATTGCACTCGCGAGAGGGAATGCATTCGAGTGGCTGCTCGTTCTTTTTACGCTTCGCTCATTATTTACACAACGCTGCTTTAAGACAAGCCTGAAACTCCCCTTCTGGGAATCGGACATATGGCGTTGCAAGTGGGAGGAATAAAATGCATCTCCCAATTAATTTACACTTTGTAGGCACGTACGCGTGTCTGTGGGTCCGTCAGTCTTCGTCAGCTCCTCCGAAACTGTGTCCATCATTGGTTTTTGTTTCTTAAGACAGAGGAGTAGCTGGCCACCGAAGCCGTTTATCACTCTCGAGATAGTAAATACTAAAGAATGGTTTTACGCGTTTTATCTCCCTGTAAATGTCAGGTGGTAAGCTGTTCAAACACCAAATTGACCCCGATTTTGTATCTATTTTTCCTGGATGGCCATTTGCGGACCAACCTTTCTGTCATCCTGAGCTTTATTGTTCTTCAATTAATTTGGCTGCTGTTTATTTATGTAATCGGGAGAGCGTTCATTCATGCTGTGAGGATGCGTTATTATTAAAGAGACCCTTTGCGAAGGAATAAAACATAGCAGCATTGAAAATTTACAAGGTGATAAAAATCTCTAAAAAATGGTTTTCCGACAAAAAAATTTAAGAACTTTATACCAAACATAACGCTTAACACTTATCCTTTACTCACAAGGACCATAACAATAAAATTAATGCCCAACACGAACACTGTGGCCTAATAAAAATCCAACACCCGCTTGCTAACCATGCAAGAGTATTTCCTGATCGAACCAGTGTCACGTGGCATTTATCTCTCTTGGTTGCCAGGAGCCAGGAGATAGACATTCCACATTACCATGACCGAGGCCTGTCTCTCCACAGGATGACCGACTGCTTACTTCCCACACTTATTCACACTTCGACTGTCCATCACAAACGATGATGACTGTACACAGCAGCTGCCACTTTTCCACACGCTGATGAGATGCAAGTTGAGCTCTTGAACAGAAACATTGGCCACATCTGGGGCAAGAGATCTCTGTTCTCACAAAGTGACGCGGATTTCATCAAGCCCAGTAGAGTACCGTAATAGATAGATGATAGCGGTGTATTATTACAGCATAAACATACCCAGTGAGCTTGCAAGCTCTTTACATAATTCCTCCGACAAAAACACGCGAATTTACAGTAATAAGTAACAATATAAAAAAAAACAAATTAACCAAACAAAAACCAAAAAACCGTACACACAGCAATGCACATAAGTGACCAAAAAAAATAGGAAGCAAACGCAAGTCCGTGTGGCTGTTAGGCGCGAGTGTCACCACTGTTGGTGCCACCCTGCTATCGCTAATTGGCAATGCCAGCGCCACTCAGTGCCCATGTCATCGCCGCTGTGATTGCTGCTCCGGCCTCTCCCGCTCACCGGGCAGCACCAGAGTCCATCCCGAGATACACCCCCTACAACCACCCATACCCACCGCCGTCCCCCCCACCTCCAGCCTCCCTCCCTCCCTCCTCCTCCCACCACCCTCCCTCCCATTCTCCTTCCTGCAGTAGAGTAAGTCACCCCCGGGACTATAAAGCATTCCGTTTACGGTTTTCGATCAATTAGCCCACTACAGCCTTGCGGCCAAAGTCCCACACACCAATCACCCTCTGGTAACAACAGCAATTTGTTCTCTCAACAATCCTTCTCTGGGCTGCAGAGGCACGAAATCGGGACTGTGAGACAAGCGATGGAAACAGAGACGGGCATTCGATGTGGCGCAAAAGTATACGGGAATGAAACTAAATACTGAATAGCTTTTTTTAAAATGGCTGTAGCATTCATTTAAATGGTCAGGTATTTGTCGTCCTACATCTTTAATTGATGAGTTTAACTGAGTCATGTATTTTTTAGTCTTTGGTTGTTTGAAATTAATTGCCCGTTTGTAAAACAAATAAATACGTTATTTCAACATTTCGACAAAGCTTAAAATTCAGTTGACGCTTTCCTGAAAGTTTTATTAAATGAAGAAAAAAACAATGTGCTGGCGTGTTAACCCATTTAGTTATCCATCCATCCATTGTCAAAAACAGCTTCATCCTGTACAGGGTCGCGGTGAGCCGGAGCCTATCCCGGCAGACACAGGGCGCAAGGCAGGGCTATACCCAGGAAGGGTAAAGCACTGCAGATTACAACATCACATGTAAATATTTATAAAACAATACGTTTCGTAGGGCGGCACGGTGGCGTAGTGGGTAGCGCTTCCGCCTCACAGCAAGAAGGTCCCGGGTTCGAATCTCGGCTCGGGGTGCCTTTCTGTGTGGAGTTTGCATGTTCTCCCCGTGTCCACGTGGGTTTTCGCCGGGCGCTCCGGTTTCCTCCCACAGTCCAAAAACATGCATAGGTTAATTGGCCTGCGGACTAAATTGCCCCCGGTGCCCTGTGATGGATTGGCGTCCCGTCCTTGGTATAAGCCATGCCTTGCGCCCTATGTCTGCCGGGATAGGCTCCGGCTCACCGCGACCCTGTACAGGATTAAGCGGTTTCTGAAAATGAATGAATGAATGAATACGTTTCGTTCGTTTCGCCTGGACGTTAGCCACTTCGTCTTCATCGTCACCATCATTATTTGGACGGCGTTCCTGCAAGTCATCTCGCAGCGCGTACAAAAAAACCCCGCTCTCATCAAAGCGCACGGTGAACGTATTTGTGAAGTCACCATCAGATTGCAGGGTAAAGGCAGAATCTAATATGCAGGCAACACTTTCTGCACGAGACTAACCGCTTACTAAAGCAACTCCAGCTCCGCGCGCACACACACACACACACACCATAGCACTGAAGCGCGAGACAACTACTTAACCGCAAATCCTCCGCAATAGAGATTTAACTTCAAACGCGGCTTACAGGGCGAGCACTTGGCTCCGCCGTATGCAGATTACACGGACGGGAGAGAGGCGTTCGGCTACGGAGCAGCAGCAACCGGCAGCAGCGTCTCTCGTGCAGAGAAAGCGACGGGGCAGCTGGTGAGCCGAGGGCAACGCACCGCAGGAACACGGGGGGCACGAGAGGTCTCCGTTCATCTGCGCTGCCTTAGCGTGGACTCTCTCTGAGCACCCCCTCGCAGCCATTCATTGCGCCGGCCGCCCCCACAAGTCCTCCCGCTCCCAGTTCCCTTAAGGTATTTATCACTTGTGAGCTGCAATTTTGAGTCTGCATGGCTAAGGTGGAGGCGAAAGGCCATCCGCGGGTTCTCGGAGAGCGCAGGTCGTCTACGGCCAATGTATTGAGCTATCACGACGTAAGGGGACGATCCATCATTCGATTAAGGCCGCGTTTCGATAGCGGATTCCACTTTCGGAGGAACACGTGGCGCTGTGGCTCGGACCGAGCGGCGTTCCGCGGTTATGAATCAATTCCCATTTCAGACGGAGCGGCTGCAGTAGAAGTAGGATTTAGTAGTTTGGAATTCAAAACCAATCAGAAGCTGTCTGCCTTACTGATGGCCTGGCCCTGCCGGCCTGTCTTACCGCTCTATCTCATCATTGCTCCATTGCCTTCCTTTGCAAACTCTAACCGAGTCTCCTGTGGTCAGCATGTTTCTGAAGTTGCTCAAGTTTTCCCCAACCCGTACAGCCAGACACTGTAGGGAAAGGTGCCCATTTGGTGTTTTAAGATTGTAACGCTTGTATCAGGGTGGCGCAGTGGTAACATCTGCACCTCACAGCAAGAAGGCCCCCGGGTTCGAATCTCGGCTCGGGCGCCTTTCTGTGTGGAGTTTGTGTGTTCTCCCCCTGTTCTACGTGGGTTTCCTCCAGGTTCTCCGGTTTCCTCCCACAACTTAAAAAAACACTCATTAATTATTTGGCCGATAACATCATAATATATAGGAAGCAGTGTGTGGCAATATGGCGCCAGCAAAACCGCCTGGCTGCCGTTAGCGAGCACCTATGAAGGTCGACACGGCACACGAGGAGGTGGGTGACCAGCACCACGCCCGGCCGCCTTTTATCTCCCTAGCGGCGATGTTTACACACCGCACTAGATACTCATTTGAGGCTGAGTCGACCTAGGGGAGGCCCAGGCCCGGTTCACGAAAATCGTCACTGTTGTTGGCAGTGAGCGGGATTCGAAATCGGGTCGCCAGATTTGTAGCCCAGCGCATTAACCACTGGGCCGCCGCTCCCCACACTGGAACGGACACGGCGCGTGGGACGCGGCAAGTGGGACAGGGCCACGAGAGGCGCGGAGTGTGTCACCTCGTGCCTCGTGTCACCTCGTGCCGCGTCCGTCCCCTTGGGCGCGAAAATCTCAAAAAAGAACTGTTTAATTAAAAGTGCACCAACGGTACTGCAGAGTAATTACATTTGGCCAGGATGTATTCTCTCGACTCAATATTAATCACTTTCTGCACAGTTACAAACACAATTAAATTAGCAGCTGCCGACAAATTAGGGTAGCAAAAGATATTTATTTTTTAATAAAGTTCACAGTTGTAAAATGGGCGTGATTTTTGTGGTTACACTCCCCGCACTGTGATTTGATTAATCATCACATCGTCAGCTCATGAGTATTGTTGGTGTTGTATGTTCCATCTCGTTCCTTCTTAATTATTCGTCATACGTATCCTAAAATTTAATCACCATACGAGCACGTAAGTCCATCCATCTGTCCATTTTCAGAAACCGCTTAATCCTGTACAGGGTCGCGGTGAGCCGGAGCCCATCCCGGCAGACACAGGACGCAAGGCAGGGGAACACCGAGGATGGGACGCCAATCCATCGCAGGGCGCCTGGGGAAATGTAGTCAGTACGCCAATTAACCTGGCAGCATGTCTTTGGACGGTGGGAGGAAACCGGAGTGCCCGGCGAAAAACTACGCGGACACGGGGAGAACATGCAAACTCCACACAGAAAGGCCCCCCGAGATTCGAACCCGGGACCCTTCTTGCTGTGGGGCGGCAGCGCTACCCACTACGCCACCGTGCCGCCCCACTAGCACGTAAGTGCGGGGGGTAATTAAATGCCGTCGACGCACGATTAAATGTGATAAGACGCGCAATCAGATTCACGTATCCTAAGAGTGAGAATCAAATCAAATCGAGGAGTCATCAAGTGCCTCTCGTCGACACACCGTGCGCCTCTGAGCACCGAGCCCGCACATTCATTGCTGACGGAGCCTCCTCAGCGACCAGCCGACACCGTCATCAGCACCGCGGCCCGCCGGGGAAGAGTCGGGAGAGACGATGCATTGAGTTGGGCGTTACGCGCCGCCGGTATTAGGGACCATACGCGGAGAAACACGGACACACCCAGCCGGCCCAGTGCACCGTGATTGTCCCGTTACGTTGAAGAGGAAAAATAAATCAAGGGGCCAGAATGGAGAGAAAAAATACTAATGTTGAATTCACAGCGACACCAGGCAACTCCAGGCCAGCCTCAATTTAAACAACGGCGGCGCTGGAATTGCTTTGTCCAAGATGCAGCCAACTTCGCCCTCCAACTTTCCGTAGTCACACGGCCACTGAGGGCCAACGTTTTCTGTTTTTTACTGCAGGGCCACCGCTACTGCCATTTGGACAGGTTTGCATCGATCACAGAATAACTCAACGACGCGTTAATTAGAATACGGATGGTATTCCCGGTCTTGTTCCTCTACCGACGGCTGCTGTCGATGTAATAATAATAGCGTTTTATATAGCGCCTTTCACCCGAGGGTCAAAAAGCGCTGCACAAGGGCCGCGAAGAGAACGGCACGTCTACAATGAAAAGTAAATAAATAAAAAACCGAAAGAACAAAACAAAGTTAAATGATTATGGCTGCATCGAATATACTGAAAGGTCGTGAAACTGGCAATCTTAAGAGCGGCAAAAATCTGCCAGCGTCCCCTAAGATGGCCGTCACTTACTTAAAGACAAACACGGAGGGAGACAGGGAGGGAGGGGGAGACATAGGGACACAGAGACAGGAAGATATAGAGACAGACACGAGGGGGAAACAACGCCAATCCAAATCAAGCAATCAACAATGAAGCACACACATAGACACACGCAACAGCAAAGAAAAAGCCACAGCCACCCACAACAACAAAAACACAACTTCCACACGCGACACCTGGGCAACAACACGAGGCGAGTCTAGGCAAGGCAGGATTTACACGAACTGGGCCAGGAGTAGGCCGCACAAAACAGACCAAAAAAAACAAGCAACAAGAGCATGGCAGACAACAAAAACAAACACCAAAGTTAAAAAGAAACGAACCACCAACCAAAGAGAAAAGGTACAGATGAAAAATGACAAATGTACAACAAATTAAAGCTAAATAAATACGATTAACACGGAGCGCCAGCCCACGCGTGGGGGCGTGGGCTACCGCTGCGGAGGTGGTTGAGCCAGGTGATTTTGTGAGGAGCAGCGGAGTGGCTGCGTCGCTGTGATGTTGATGCCGCCTCCTTCGTATGTGTGAATCGGGCACAGAGTCGTTTAAATGCATGCGGAGTCGTCATATTCAATTAAGATAGTGTCTCTTGATAAGACGTTGTTATATTGGTATGGATTAAAAATGTCTAAGAATTTAGATAATTAAACACTGGAGATATGTACCATCCATCCATTTTCAGAAACCGCTTAATCCTGTACAGGGTCGCGGCGAGCCGGAGCCTATCCCGGCAGACACAGGGCGCAAGGCAGGGGTATACCGAGTATGGGACGCCATCGCAGGGCACCTGGTGCAATTTACTCAGTTGGCCAATTAACCTGGCAGCATGTCTTTGGACGGTGGGAGGAAACGGGAGTGTCCGGCGAAGATATGTACCATCCCTCTGAATTATCGCCGCTGCTAAGGTTATTGTTCTCCCTGTCAAGTAATACTTGGTATTACCTGCAAATTCTACCAAACACTTCGAAGCCGAGCTGAAAGACAACGATGTCCAGAAGCTCAACAGATGCCAGAAGCCCCTCAGTCTGGAGCAAGAAGAGAGGCCAATGCCCACCTTTAAGGCCAGCACTGACTATTATATCTCTAAACGTTGAAGGGCTGTCTGCAACTAAAGAAGAACTTGTTTCAAGGGGAAACTGTCATATAACCATCACGCTTCGAAGAATCAATTCGAATTCGAATCCACAATGCGTTCAACCCCCGCACACTGCAAGTCACACCATACGCACCTACTGACCAACCCACCCACCCACTCAGACACTCACTTATCGACTCTCTCATTCACGCATCCACTCACTCACCCGCCCACCCACCAGACTGCAGATCACAACACTTGCTTTATGCTTCTTCCCTTCTCCCATGCCTCTACCCAAGTTCCTATAACCTGCTCAATTCAAGACGCGTATTCGTCCTTCTCTATTACACCTTCCGTGGCACTGTTTGTTGCTGGCCGCTGGGCGTTTTGGGATTTTGAACCTTGCGCTGAGAAAACCCTGATTTACAGCTAATAAACACTTCCAGAGGATCTCATCCGGCCCTGCCTCCTGACTTGAAAATTAAACGTCTCAAACTGGCGACGTTTAGAGTTTTCCGGAAACGGGTGGAATTTAAGCCGTGACATATTTACACCTTTCCTGCTTTGCACATGAATGCCGACGCTTGGCTGTCACAGAGACGCAGGACTCCACACACGGCAGCTCGCGTGTGGGAAGGCGGGGGCGGGAGGTACGCGGTGCCAAGCTACGCGGCGGTTGAGCCAAACGCGCGATTTACGGACTCAAGCCGCGCAACCGCCCCCCCGCCCAGCGCTCGCCATCTCCTCGAAAGCCCCCTGCGACAAATTCCAGGCAAACGAGCCACAAATTTGTGTGACGTGAAGGACGTTAAGCTTTCTCACAAATGCTGCCAGTGGTGAAAGCTTCCCATTTGGCTGCCGCCTCGGCTACCTGGCAGACAGGTGACTCATTGTGATGATTAAACAAGAGTTCAACTCTAATCCGTTACCTGAAATGAACTCAGCCCCCCTAAACCCTCCAGGGTCACACACTGAGTGCCGGTCTACGGGAAGAGAAAAGTGGTGGCTATATCGGAGAGGTCCCTGCCATGGGCATGTGGAATTTCCACGCCTGGGTGAGGGTCGATAACAGTGGTGCACTCGAATTCCATCACGCTTCGAAGAATCTCAATCGAATTCGAGTGGTGCACTGCCCCATTGCTTATTTGAGCGGGGAGATGCTGTGAATTGGCTGTGACCTGCCTTTGGGAGTTTATTGTACTCCGTTGCCCGAATAATGGTTATTTTCCATCACTGGGCTAAGGATAATCCGTTACACAATTAAAACATTCATTCCTTATCAGTGCCGCTTAATCCTGTAGAGCCGGAGCTGATCCCGGCAGACCGAGGACGCAATGCAGGGCTATCTCCATGATGGGATACCAGTCCATCGCAAGGCACCGGCGGAATTTAGTCAGCAGGCCAATTAACCTAGGCAGCGGCATCAGTATGTCTTTTAGATGATGGGAGGAAATCGGAGTACCCCACAGACAACGGGGCAGAACACACAAACTCCACACGGAAAGGAGGCACGAGCGGGAATCCAATCCGGGCGATTCTTGCTAAGACGCGGCAGCGCTACTCGCTTCGCCACCATGCCGCCCATAGCTAAAACAATCCAGAAAAAAAGACTCCATCTATAAGAACAAACAATATTGCACCATCACTGACGGAGGCTCAGATGGACAAATCAATTGCACACCCAGCTGTTCCGTACAACAAACCGCGCAAGTCAAAGACACAACACATCATTTTTACTTTTCAAACACGCCATGCGTATTGATCAAATGCTGGCACTAACATTTCAGTTTTATGTGAATTACAAAAAAAAAGGAAACTCTCAAAGAATACCCAAGCAACGCCGCGTTTCATGCGTGTATTTTGTTGTTTATTTATTTATCATCCGAGCATTTCCCTGCAACTTTATCAGCCGCTTCAGACGCGTGCCGGCCAGACACACGAAAGCCTCATATAAAATTCAACAAAGAGAGGACCCCCCCACCAACTTCCTTTTAATGTAAATAAAACATTAAATGGAATGAAAAATTCACCGACACCGAAACGCCAGATGAAAACACTGGCGCCTGGCGGTCACCGTTTGGTGGCCGCCACTCGCGTTTGCGCTGCAGCGCTTTGTGACCCTCGGGTGAAAGGCGCTCTATAAATGCTATTATTATTATCGTATTGGCCGCAAGGTTGGTGCAGCGTCCGAGCACCGACAAGGTCACGCACGGGTGAAAGCCGTCATCACCGCAGAGCCGAAGAGGGCCTGGGTTCATGCCATGGTTACTGGCTGTGTCTTTTGGTGTATCTCCGCAGGCTGGTGCCTAGGTATGGACATAGAACCAGGGAACCTCAGAGGTTTTCAGTTTAATCCCTGCTGCTGGGTGTATGTCTCGAGACTGATGGCTAGCTAATGTAATAGTATCTGCATTCAAGCCCTGGTTCGGGCTGTAACTGTTTTGAGAATGAGGACTGATTACGGTTAGGGGCAACGAACCACAGCTACTGCTATGTATTGCGTTTCCCGTGCTGTCGTTAACAGGAGTGGTCGTTAAGAGGGCTTCTACCGTACATTGTATTTTTGTCAGTTAGCCCGGTGATGATGTAACCGCTACTATAGTGAAAAATAGTGACTGCTGTTGTGCGCGTGTGATTTAATCACACGCTAATATTCACACAGATGCTAAATTGTGGTTGTGATAAATATTAATGCGATAATAAATCTCTCTTAATTCGAGGTCATTTATCTGAAGGAGAAGTCATATTTTACGGCATCTCTGGAGTTCTCTCGATGGCTATGAAATCGGGAATTAATGGTATTTAAGGTAATGTGGCCGGGTTTTATAATGAGTACCATCTGGTGGCAAGTCAACGGTGATTCGCATAGAATCGACTGGCCTCAGCCACAGAAATGTAGAATCTTCGCCGACGGCTCAGGACCTCCAACAGATATACTGCCGCCCAGTTCTCAATCAAGGGATCGGGGTGAGACTGACTTTAAACGAACAGTGTAACCATCTATATCTTCTACTTATAATGGAGCAAGTGTTTGTATGCACGTGTATATATATGAAAACTGGTACCAGCGGTGTCAATTCGACCTCTGCGGAGGAGGTTCGTGAAAGACGCTACTGGGCAGTTGGAGGCAGTCGCCCTCCAGCAACAACGGAGGGCGGAGGAGCGACGCTCACAACGGCGAGCCGAGCGCCAAGCGGCCAAAGCACAGCAAGTTGGCACGGTAGGGAGCTCAGGTGGTGCATCTGCCAGTCATCTCGGTCAGGCAGCCCATGACACCTGGGTCTGTCCTGTGACCTCCTGTCGGCGAGACTTCGACACTTCACGTAGCCTCAAGGTGCATATGGCCTGGCACAGGCGCCGTGGTGACGTCACCGCCACTTAGTGGCGAATAGCGGTTTTTGTTGTTATTTATATGTCTGTATTATCCGCACTGAGGGTCCAGGGTTCAAATCCTTGATAAGCGCAAATTTTACCTGCACAACGCCGAGGCTTTTATGTCTAATTTCAGCTTTAAGTCCCACGTATCGATTACCCTTCTGAAACTTCAGAGAGCCGGCAGCGATATTCCCAAATGGACATGAAGAAAAAAATAAATCCAGGTCAAAGCGGTCGTGTTAGCAGAAAAATCTAATTAGAAGAACGTGTTACATGCTTGGAACAGGATCACCCGTCCGGTTGGTACTCTACGAGATAATATGGACGGGTGGCGGACGCCCCTTGCCCCCCCCCCG
>JAZEWU010000042.1:4886366-4902365 GCA_036362915.1 Geotria australis
TCCGCTTCTCTGCGCTTTCCTCGCTACCCCTCTGAGTCGTTCTCTCGTCGAATGAGTACCTTGGACAGCGAATGAATATGTACGCGTTATAAATGTAAAATTATTGTTCTAATCCCACCACCCGCCCGAAAAAATACACCAGGAATCGAGCGGCGCACACTGGACTCAGCGGAGGCTTGCCTCCCAAATGCTGTTGTTTCCCAGATGCGGTTGTTTCCCAAATGCCGCCAGCAAACCGACCGGAGGGGCATATTATAATTCTGCGCCACAAGTCAATTGCGCGCCACGAATTAACGGTGATGATGCGGAGAGACGGTGGGGCTTGATTCAACGCTGCTCCACGAAGCGTCGTCGTTCATTAGGCCCGGCACCGCATTAAACCCAGCGGCTCATTAAAGTGTGAACAAAAAAGCAAACAAAAGCTGACTTGGCCGAGGCGGGAGAGCGTCTCATTAAAGCAATTACCGTGAAAGCAACGGCGACGCCGCGTTTAAACATTTGCGGAGTGTCTGGTTGACAATTCATCGGTGACTGGGGAGCGGGGGTGCGATTTCATTCACCCGTCGGGTCCTGTGGTTGAAGCACTCAATCACAGGGATGAAATCTCTTTCTCGAGGGGCCCCCATAAAACGACGATATATTTGTTAAAGGTTAATAGTAGGTGTCCTCTAAGACATGCCGGTTCCCACCATAGAAATGTAGACATTCCACCACTGGCTTAAGGACTGTCAATGGTTAAGTATGGGCCCACGCTTGTTGCCAAAACCATACGCACCTCTAATCAGGGGCGGCACGGTGGCGTAGTGGGTAGCGCTGCCTCCTCACAGCAAGAAGGACCCGGGTTCGTATCCCGGCTCGGGGGCCTTTCTGTGTTGAGTTTGCATGTTCTCCCCGTGTCTGCGTGGGTTTTCGCCGGGCACTCCGGTTTCCTCCCACCGTCCAAAGACATGCTGCCAGGTTAATTGGCGTACTGACTAAATTTCCGCAGGCGCCCTGCGATGGACTGGCGTCCCATCCTCGGTGTTCCCTTGCCTTGCGCCCTGTGTCTCCCGGGATAGGCTCCGGCTCACCGCGACCCTGCACAGGATTAAGTGGTTTCTGAAAATGGATGGATGGATGATGACTCCAGTCCCAGCGTTCAGCACCTCCAACTCTGACGCTGCAAATGATCCCTCCACTGACTCCAAATCCAACGCCGGGTCACTTTCAGGATCCCACTCAGCAATGTCATGATTCTCCGCGGACTCAGCCCGGCCTACCTCTCCGCTCTCATCTCACTCTACGAGCCTCCACGCGCGCTCTGCTCCAGCAACCTTGGATTTATGTCAACACCCCCAGTCAACAGTTGCTCAGTAGGAGGTCAGTCATTCCCCTTTTCCCCGCAACCCCTCTCTCTCCCTTTGACTGACTGGCTCTCTCTATAAAATAGATTTTCCCACTGTTTCTCAACGGCCTATTGAGAAGCGGTCACATTTAGTGCTATATAAATCCAAATTGTACCGTGTCGTATTCGTCTGAGCGGGCGAGACTTGTGCGCTTTAGTCCATGTATCACCTCTGTTTACCCTTGAAGTAAGTGCAGGTGGTTTCTAAGCCTGACATTTGGTCTACGTCGAGCCTTCAAAATCGTAATGTCACAGGCTAAAAAGCTCTTTCGCGTTTTCATTTAACATCGGACGAAGCGCCTTTGCAAATTCCGCTCGGAGGGGAAATTAAGACGCCGCTGCACGGCGGACGGGGACCACGAACTGTCTCGAGCGTTCGAAGCGAGCGACGAGCGAACCGCTCGCGTCACAGCCTCCCCCCCACAGTGTCCGCAATGTCACATCACTCAACCTCCATTTGCAGTCGTGAGCCTGTGGCTCAATCTCCATATACCCCCCGGTGGGGATACGTCTCCCAAAACGACAAACAATCGTGACTTCCCAAAAAGCGCCATTCTCTGCATTGACCCCCCGGACTGACGAGCGACTGAGTGCAGGCCCGCCGACTGGGAATTGAACTTGCGACCTTCCGAATGCGGTGGGGACGTAGGTTTATAATAATGTCATGTTGATGCGGATATAGCGTAATGGGATCTGGGTAACAGGCACTGTGTTTTTCATTTTCCTCCTGAACAAACCGTTCGACTTTCTCGGCGGGGAATCACACCGACAAACGGTTTCCGAGGATTCCACACGTGCGCCAGCTGGTGACTGCACTTGGAAAGTGTCAGATCGATGACTTGAAGAGAAAAAAATAAATCAATTAGCAGCAGCCAGAGACTGGATCAAGCAAATTAATAGTTTTACTTCTCCTAGCTAGTGTCTTATGTACGTGTGAAAAAGCAGCGTTTCTCCCTTTTTAAAACGAACATTGGGAAAAAAAAAACGCATGTTTCCATGGCTCTGATCTGCAGGTAAAACTTTCACGTGGTGATGCTTTAAAAAAAGTGAGATTAGTCATGTTAGAAACCTTGGAGTGAATATGACGGACAGTCGAAGCCCTGACCAGGATGTTACTGCGTGACCTTGCTTTAGAACTGAGCGATCTGTTCCAGCACCACTGGCCTGATGTAGCCAATATTAAAATCATCTTCATCATCGATGTCATCATGAGCAGCGAATCAAAGGTATAGCAGAAGTAACAACAGCAACAGCGTTGTCTTGGCGACTCAGGAATTTACGTTGAGATTCTGGAATTTGAATCTCATCTAGCGTTTGCGGATTTGGCATATAGTTCCATCCAAAATAAGGTGCTGTCATCAGCAATGTCGAGAGCTTGAATGGTTGAGGAGTGGCCAGTAATGCCCGATTGAATCCTGGTTGACAGACTGCCGGGTCCGGGGTGATGTGGTGATTTTTTGAGGTCTGGACTTGCATTATTCTGGATTTAAATCGTAGGCTCCCACTTGGGATTCAGGCCGGTTCTCGCCTGGTGACCAAATATTCCACGAAAATAAGTGGGGTTTTGTCTACTAGATTTCACCTAGCCTAGCTGATAGGATCAAATCTGCTACTATATATGAGATGACTGACGTGTGGAGAAGCACTCTCTGTGGTCATGGAGAGAGACTCCTGTGGAGGATAATAATAATCTTCTTCTTTGCGAATCTTCGAAGCACGATGGTCAGCCTCTGGACATCGTTGTCTTTCAGCTCGGCCTTGAAGTGTTTGGTAGAATTTGCAGGCAATACCAAGTACTACCTGACAGGGATCGAATAATAATAGCATTTATAGAGCGCCTTTCACCCGAGGGTCACAAAGCGCTGCACAAGGCTGTGGCGGGAACGGCATGTCAATAATATCAAGACAGATTAACTGAGAGTCAAGCAATAGCGATAAATTATAGGACATACAACACAATGACAGCAGAAAAAAAAAATTCTACAACAAGCAAGGAGGGAACAGATGTACCCGAGCAGATGCAGATCGGAAGAGAGAGAGAGAGCCAACATCTCGGCACGGCACCACTGCCTAGTGAAGCGGTCACGAGAGCTCTGGATACGGGGTTGGTGGCGCTTGGCCTCCCATCGTGCACGGCTGGGAGGTGGTCACGAGGTGGGAGAACAGAAAGTGGGTTGTAAGCCCATGTGTGGTTATTTGAGTATTGCTCTCCTGCTATGGGTAAATTTTCTCAGGATACGTCAACGCGAATCAGATAAATGCAGCACGACGATACAAAAACAATCTTGAAAGAGTCTTGAGGCTCAGTGAAACGTTAATACTACTAATAATATAATTTTATATAGCGCCTTTCACCCGAGGGTCACAAAGCGCTGCACAAGGGCCGCGAAGAGGACGGCATGTCAACAACGAAAGAAAAAAAAGAATAAAAGCCAAAGCAACAAAAAATAAATGATTAAGGCTGCTTCGAATATACTAAAAGGTCGTGAAACTGGCACTCTTAAGAGCAGCAAAAATCTGCCAGCGTCCCCTAAGATGGTCGTCACTTCCTTAAGGGATATTATTATTACGTTCTGCGACTGTTACCAACCATGATGGCCTGACGCGCTGCAGCCTGACGCTCTGAAGCAGCGGTATCCAACCTTTTAAAACAAGGCATCACTTTTAGAATCGGCTATGGATCTTTTTGATTCTGAGATCGATTCCCGAGTCTGTCCCCAGAATCGACTCCCGAATCAATTTCCCCTTTAATAAACCGCTACACTGCATGGTGTCACGGTTGCACGTGCAACTCACTACAATTAAGCCCACACCGGCTACATTAAGATCGACTCTGGGATCGATCTGTCAATCGTGATCAACTAGATAGATAGACAGGTGTTTATTGTTACAGCAGAACGTACCCAGCGAGCTTGCAAGCTCTTTACAGGATTCTCGCGACGCAAAAAACACGCGAATTGACAAAAAATAAATTCAAATACAAACATCAAAAATTAACCAACAACAAAAACAAAAAATAATCAATTACGCGCAGCATTGCACTTAATTGACCAAATAAAAAAAAATGCAAGGTAGTTAAAATGGTTAAACATTGCGACTGGTTGCAGACCACTGCTCTGCAGCATTTAGGAATCGGCTTGAGGCTACACAGTGGTGAGAAATCACGTTGAAGCGCTGCAGTGTTTATGAATCGCCGGAATGCATGTTTAGTCATCTCAAGTGTAGTTCAGTGCATCAATCACCGCTCGAGTCCACTTAACGTGCCGGTGCGTGCTGCCGACAGATTTCAGGTCTGGCCTGCGCTCGGCGTTTCCCCACCAGTTTCTCTGAACAATTGGAAACGTGCACACTGCGATTAATTTCCACGCTGTGTACACATGTGCGCAAACAAAAAAAAAACCTCACGATGAACAAAGCAAGCGATGTGAATGAGCAAGGGGCGGAAAAGCAAATTGCAAGCATCAGCCGGATTTCCACAGTTCACCTTCAGTGTTCATAAGCACTATAATGCAATGGCAAAATCATCTTAAGTAAATATTTTATGAGGCCAATAACAACGTGTCCGTTTGGAGTAATGCCCCCCACAACGCACAGATAGAAAATTAAGGGCAATCAAAAAGTCCTGAGAATGAGATTCTGTAAAAGGTCACGTTGACCTATTGTTGTAATGATTTTCAAGCAACTATGTTCCTGTAATAAATGCATGTGTTATTGCAACACGATCACGCCGCACGAGGGCTGAACTACGTTGAAACAGAAATCAATTGGGTTTAAATATATATAGTTCACTGCGTTCGTTCACATCATGTGCTCAAATGTAATCGACATTGCTCTGTTGTTGTTGCTGCTGCTTTAAACAGCCTGTACCCGGGTTGACACGGGTTGGCCGGTTGCCTCCCTCAGTGGTTGGGGTATTGCAGCAGAATTAAACGGCCGAATGCAGCCTTCCATGGCGCAGTTTGAGGGCCGGGAACTGGTAACTAGGGAGGAGACCACGGATTCCGTTAATGCGGAAAATTTCAGGAGTTTTGATGTCAAGGAAGGTGGAGGAACGATTATTGGGCTATTGGTTGGTGATTGAGGCTGAGTAGAGATACGATTGGCTTCGGTTTTTTCAGAAAAAAACTGAATCAACTGATCTGCCTGAACTTTATTAGTGACGGGAGATGAGGTTGAGTGACTGGTAGGACGAAGGAGCTGATTAATGGTCGAAAAGAGAAACTTGGGCTTGTCACAGTTATCGGCTAGAATTCTGGAAAGATGGCTGGTACGGGCACAGAGAAGTGCCTTCCGATAATGGAGGAGTTATTCCTTAAATATTTCACTGTGGACGATGAGGCCAGATTTTCTCCAAGTACGTTCAGCCCTGCGTGCATTCGCTTTGAGATCCCGGAGTTCAGCAGTATACCAGGGGGATGGTTTCTGTCCGAGATATAGCGTGATTTTAATGGGGCCAATTCATCACGTAAGCTTAAGAGCACATTATTGTAAGATTCTACTGTACCATCAGGGGCAGAGTGAGCCGAGGCAGAGAGTGAAGTACTCTCGATTGCAGCGGCAAATATGTCTGGAGTGAGGGCGCTAAGGTTTCGAAAATGGATATGGCGCTTGGTGAGGGAAATGTGAGGCGGAATTTGGAGATCAAAGCACATAGCAGAATGATCAGACAAACCAGGATCAGTAACGGACATGTTGGTTACCGAGATGTCCCGGGAGCAAACCAAAGCAAGAGTATGGCCGCAACTGTGAGTGGGAGATGTCACGTGTTGAGTGAAGCCCAGCGAGGTCAGTGTGGCCAGTAGTGTTACAGCGGTAGTGTAAGGATCCAGACGTGATCACCAAGGGAGACCCTACCCAGCAGTAGTAATAAACTCCAACCCTGTTCACCAAGGGAGACCCTAGCAGGAATACTAGACTCCAGAGTTGCTCAACAAGGGAGGCCCAAGCAAGAGTGCTAGACTCGAGACCTGTTCACCAAGGGAAACCCGACCCAGCAGTAGTCCTAGACTCCAAACCTGCTCAACAAGGGAGGCCCTAGCAGGAGTGCTGTGCTCCAGACCTGCTCACCTATGAAGACCATAGAAAGCAAAAGTGCTCGATTCCAGGTGACATAGCTCTGGAGTTTATGGGAACACAAAAACCCCTCCACTACAATAAGGTTACAATCCATGGGGGCTCTGTGCTACGTCAACATAAACGGTGTTCCATTGCCACGTTGAGCCAGGGAACATTATGCCGAGGTCAACTGGCAGTGCTGAGCCAGCGACGTAAATTCCACATTCCCATGGTGGTGGAGAGTCTCTCCAGAGGAGAGACTCGCCACTTATACAGCTCATCTAAAAATATGCCCTAGTTTGAATTGCCTTGATTTGTTGAAGTAATTCACTTACAATAATTTATTTGGTGTCACAAGACGCGTAAAAACTTGGGAGTTTATTACCGGCGTGTGCAGGAATAATCCACATAGAGTCGGACAATTGAACAAGGAAGGAATCGCAGCTGCTGCGGAGAGCACCACGGAAGAAACACTCGCTGTTGCCGTTATGGAACATTTCCGTTATTGTTGCTGATTTTCCGTTCTCTGTTGTTGTTGACATGTCGTTCTCTCCGCAGCCCTGTGCAGTGCTTTGTGACCCTCGGGTGAAAAGCGCTCTATGAATGCTATTATTATTATTAAGTTAGCCATCTGCAAACGGTATTGGATGCCTAGGGATCCGCATATCGAACATTCTTTCACGCGAATACAACAATTTCCTGTGCTCCATCGGTGTTGCGATATCAGAAGCTGCGCTGCACGCGAAACATTTCAACATATGAAGACAATTCAAACTGGAGCCGTTTTTTTTTTAAAACGACCCTGTAACAAACGTGACACGCGTTTCATCAACTGTGGAGAAGTGATGGGCCGTGTCAATCCCCTTGCGGGATTCCACCCCCCGAGACCCTCGACCCAAGACGGCACGGCCCGCAGGATGACTCGCGCGCAGATTTGTATCGGCATGCCGCTGTACGGGAGACGTGGAGCGGAGGAGAGTTTTAGACACGAGCGCTTTAAGATGATTAATTAGTGCAGAACGGACGCAAGTGGAGGGGGACTTCATTCGGCCCCGGTCTCTCTCCCGTCAAAGCTCACAACGGGGATAGGAAGACTTACGAAATAGCCATCGTAATAATTTCAACTTGCCGGGCGCCGCACAGCATTCATTCACTCCCAGAGGCGCGAGGAGCCACAGAAAAAGTGGGAAGGCAGCAGTCGGGCAAGCGAGCCGGCCGCAACATATTCCCAGCCTCCGTGGTCCCCCTATGTAAAGATATGCGAATTCGATTCTTCGAAGCGTGATGGTTATATGACAGTTTGCCATTGCAACAAGTTCTTCTTTAGTCGCAGACAGCCCTTCGACATTTAAAGATATAATAGTCAGTGCTGGCCTTAAAGGCGGCGGGCATTGGCCTCTTTTCTTGCTCCAGACTGAGGGGGCTTCTGGCATCCGTTGAGCTTTCGGATATCGTTGTCTTTCAGCTCCTCGGCTTCGAAGTGTTTGGTAGAATTTGCAGGTAAATACCAAGCATTACTTGACAGGGATCGCGACGTGAACGCTTCTACCTTGAACCGCTCCGCTATATTAGCGCAGCGCATACCAGGGTTTGCTAGTGGACACATGGGCTTTGTTGTGATGTCTGACATTTGGTCGGCAGCGCGCATTGTATTCCGCTTATTTCTTCCCCTTGAGGTTATAAGACGAACGAAGCAATGTTAATATCTGATAACCTTCCAAAGGTCATTCTGGCTTGCAGTGAGCCCGTGCTTTTGAACATTTGCACTAATCCCAAGGAGCTGAAGCTTGCACTCCCACACACGCAGATATTGTCACTCAATCAGTGTAGAGGCATTTGTTTGTTATTAACCATTCATATCCACTTACAGGCGCGTTGACTTTTACCTTCTTCCCGCTTCCAGTGATTGCAAGCTCACTGGATATTTTCTGCCGTCTAAATAATCATCGTGCGGCACGGTGACGTGGTGAGTAGCGCTGCCGCCCATCCTGGCTAGACCCAGGATGGGACCTCAGTCCATTACATCTCGATGCTGGCCCCGATCCTGATACCATGCCAGTTCAATTCCAGGTATGGAGTCAACTTTGCACCTTATGGGTTCAATAGAAATGAAATGAAGACCATTTTGTGGATGGTCAACGGTGATTGTCCTCCAAATGTACTGGCAGACGTCATGGGAATGTGGAATTTCATATGCTGGTTTGGGGCTGCTGCCAAGGCTGTAGCGATATGCTATCTCCCTGGCCTGGTACGTAGGACATTGTGGGCTTGATCCCGATGCTGATCCTGATACCAATCCTGACCCTGATCCCGATTCTGCAGACACCTGTGTATTTGGAGTGTGCGTGTTGTCTCTCTCTCGCCGTGGTCACGCGCATTTCTCTCCATGTGCTCAGATGATGCTCTCTACATTTGGACACGTGTTGTTTAGCTTATTTGGTCGCCACTGTAAATTCCTACGTATGGATAATAAGCCACTTCAATCAGCTATCGTGTGTGGCCAGGTCACTTCTGAAAAAGAACTAGCATCGCTCAGAGGGCTTAACGTAGGAAAGAAAATTGTTTAGTTTAGCAGAGATCAGTGCTGCCACATTGCGAGGCACTTTTGTGGTCTGCCTTTATACAAACACATGTTCATAAGCACATCGCTCCACTTATATATAAACTACATTGTGTAAAAGCATTCCATTTTCCCAGCGGAGTTCCCAAATGGATACGTTAAAGTTTTGGCAGGCCAAGAACGTTTTCAATTATTTATACATTGCAAGCATATCCAGGGCATGCTGCATTTGTGCCACAGCCAATGCTTCATTAAAATATATATGTACATTAACATACCCCGAGCCTTCCATCTCTCTGATAGCTTCCTACCACCAGCTTGCGCGTGCCCGTATTGTGCAAGCACTGGTAGCAAGTGCTTAATAAGACTAAGAAGCTGGTGAGGGTTACCACCACACAACGACAACGATCCCCCGTGTATCCTTAACAGACTGTAGGGGCAAGTGCCGTTAGCGAGCACCTATGAAGGTCGACACGGCATACGAGGGGGTGGATGACCAGCACCACGCCCGGCCGCCTTTGTCTCTCTAGTGGCGATGTTTACACACACAGCACTAGGTACTCATTTGAGGCTGAGTCGACCTAGGGGAGGCCCAGGACCGGTTCAGAAAATCGTTGCTGGTGTTGGCCGTGAGCGGGATTCGAACTCGAGCCGTCATCACACACACACACACACAGCCACCTTTTGTCTTCCCAGTGCTGATGCTCACACACTGCATCAAGTGTTCAATTAAGGCTCAGACAACGTAGGCAGCACCCAGCAATGGATTCACAAACCAACATGCGCACAAATACAATGTTGGGAATCAAACCCAGGTCGCCTGGGTCACAATTCATACGACGAACCACTTACAGCAGCAATTCTCACCCACAATGACCGCGCATGGGACACACGCACACACACAACGTACATCCACACAAAACCACAGAGCCCTCCGTTGAGCCTCTCCGAATGAAAAGGGCAAGTCATGTTTGTAAGCAGCTATCACACAAGTATACTCTCACACGAGCACAATGTGCTCTTCATGTCAAAGCGATTTCCTGCTGCTCACTATGACCATTGAGGCTTTATGGGTGCTCGCCTCCTGTTTACTGCTATGAATCAGCGGTGGACATTCCACCTCCCTGTGATGGGAGCAGGTCCATCCACAGAACAATCACTGTTCACCTCACCACAAAGTGCCACCCATTTATTGGAACCCGGCGGAGTTGTGGGCTGAGTCGACCCCAGGGACATGATTTGGATGCCTCAGCCTTCCGATTGCGAGTCGGCTCTCTTTACCATTGAGCCATCTGGCATTTAGACGCAAAGGTTTTGATAATTTAAAAAAAAACCCGACGCCGAATCTGTTTGATCGAGAAAGCAAAGGGTTCCACTTTCGCTGACTTTTGCTGACGCTGTGCAGCGAAGGGTTCGGGTCAGGTTGAGTGAGTAGGTGCCCAAGAGAGTAGACCTTGCTTGACCGCTTTCGATGGTTACGCAGAGGAAGGGAGCCAGAATGTTGGCTCTCTTCCTACCTGCGCCTTCGTGGGAACATTTATTCCTTCCTCTGGCTTGGACTGTTGGTGCGGGTCAGTGGTGCCGTGCCGAGATGTTGGCTCTCTCTCTCTTCCGATCTGCGTCTGCTCGGGAACATCTGTTCCCTCCATGCTTGTTGTAGAATGATTATTATTTTTTCTGCTGTCTTTATGTCCTATGTCCTATAATGTATCGCTATTGCTTGACTTTCAGTTGATCTGTCTTGATGTTGTTGACATGCCGTTCTCTCAACAGCCCTGTGCAGCGCTTTGTGACCCTCGCGTGAAAGGCGCTCTATAAATGCGATTGTTATTATTATTCAGGTCGACCCCAACGCCCTGGCCTCCCCGTGTTGCCGCACATCGCTCCCCTTGTTCGTTCGCCACGATGTCGTGACCCCCCTCAGGGAAGTCCAGCTGATCGTGCGGAACCTGCATCTCCCCATCCACCAGGAAGATCGCAATCACGTCCCTCACCAACAACAACGATCCCCCCGTAAACTCCGAGCAGACTGTAGGGTCAAGTGCCGTTAGATGGCAGCTATAATGGCCAGCACGGCACACGAAGGGGTGGGAGGAAAGGACCATGCCCGGCCGCCTTTTTCTCTCTTAGTGGCGATGTTTACACACCGCACTAGGTACTCATTTGAGACTGAGTCTACCTAGGGGAAGCCCAGGACAGGTTTAGAAAATCGTCACTGGGCTTGGTCGTGAGCAGGAAACAAACTCGGGTCTGCAGCGTTCATAGCGGAGCACGCTAAACCGCTGCACCAACGCTACCCCCCACACGACCAGCACTTAAAAGTCACACAGCAATCCGCTTTGAATCCAGAGCTTAACCTTCAACATCGCAACCTCAACACTGATGGATGACGAGGCTGCTCGGAAAGACGAATGGAGTTCGCAAGCCACAAGCAAACGCCTTACGAATGAGCGGGCGACGCAGAGGATCGCTGGCTTCGACCTTGTGCGACGCTTACGGGGCCACAACCCTGAAGCGCTTCCACTGAACAAACCGCGGCTGCACACGTAGACACTTGATGATGCACGCGTGACTGTGGTCACTTGGAAGAGACCGCGGAGAACAAAACGACTCGATGCCCGATTCACAGACACGTCACGGTGACGCGTCGTTCCACTGCTCCTGACGCAATCATCCGGCTCAACCACCGCCCTCGTTGTAACATTACAGCTGTTGCTCTACATCGACTTCAGCCATACGGAGAAGACAGAGGCCCATAGACTCAGATACCCATAGACTCAGGGACACATAGACTCTGGGACCCATATACTCAGGAATCCCTAGATTCAAGGACCCATAGACTCAAGGACCGGTGGACTCAGAGACCCGTAGACTCAGAGACCCATAGATTCAGTGACAAATAGACACTGAGACCCATAGACTCAGGAATCCCTAGATTCAAGGACCCATAGACTCAAGGACCGGTAGACTCAGAGACCCGTAGACTCAGAGACCCATAGATTCAGTGACAAATAGACACAGACCCATAGACTCAGGGACCCATAGATTCAAGGATCCATAGACTCATGGGCTGATACACAATAATAACAGTAACAATAACACCCGCAATTCGCCACTAAGTGGCGGTGACGTCACCACGGCGCCTGTGCCAGGTCATATGCACCTTTATACACAGCCCATGGCGTCACGCACAGAGCCAGACTTACAGACCCATAGACTCACCCAGAACAGAACCATGGGACATATAAGGGCTCAAAGCCCGATTCACAAACACGAAGGCATCACCACAGTGCTGTGCCACTCTGGTGCTCGAGACGCAATCTGGCGCAACCACCTCAAAGTAATATCACAGCTGCTGTTCTCCATCAACATCAGCCGTAGGCAGAAGAGGCAAAATAAGGGAACTACACATTACAAGCGGCACAATGCTCTGATTGGATTACAAGACAGGCACCAGTAATCGAGCACTAGTTGCTCAATGTCAGCATAATATAACACAACGCAATTAGGATGTATATTGCGTATAAACGCATATGCCGTAAATTCCAATGCATAATTAGATTTCCATCACTACGCATGGACATACGAGCAGTTTACTTCAAATCTCACGAAATAAAAAATGTTACTACAAAAATAAAAACGGGAAAAAGATGATGATGACGACGATGACAATGATATCAGCACCTTAGGTTATTGGAGCACAGTAGCAGCCAGTGCATACAGATCACGCTGAAACTATAGTCAAGTGTTGTTACTACTGAGCATAGTTACCGGCATCATTCTTAAAGGCGTTCATTAAAGCAATGAAACACATTGCACTACTTTAAAAGCACCCAACACGAGATTGTATGGCATTACTTTTATAGCCGAGTGATCAGTAAGCAGAGAGTGTTTACTTCTGGTGATACAGAAACTGGCAATTACGCACCACAAAGTAGGGCCATTGCCCGAAATATTGCCTATTATACGTATCATTTTACTGCCACGTACACAGACGGTGTTAATGACGCATGCGGTGAGGCTGTTGATACTGTGAAGTCACCTCCCGCCCATCACGGCCAACATACACACAGTCGGTAAAAATAATATCCATCCATCCATTTTCAGAAACCGCTTAATCCTGTACAGGGTCGTGGTGAGCCGGAGCCTATCCCGGCAGACACAGGGCGCAAGGCAGGGGTATACCGAGGATTTGACGCCAGTCCATCGCAGGGCACCTGGGGCAATTTTACTCAGTAGGCCAATTAACCTGGCAGCATGTCTTTGGACGGTGGGAGGAAACCGGAGTGCCCGGCGAAAACCCACGCGGACACGGGGAGAAAATGCAAACTCCACACAGAAAGGCACCCGAGCCGAGATTCGAACCCGGGACCTTCTTGCTGTGAGGCGGCAGCGATACCCTCTGCGCCACCGTACCGCCCTAAAAATAATATTTTTAAATATGTTTTTATTTATAGCGCGTGGCACCATACCATACCTTAATCCTGTACAGGGTCGCGGTGAGCCGGAGCCTATCCCGGAGACAAAGGGCGCAAGGCACGGGTATACCCAGGATGGGACGCCAGGCCATCACAGGGCACTAAGACTATACTATCACAGGAACCACAACCACAGTTACAACCACGGTCTGTACTCGTACTGAAGATCAAGCGCGTGGCACATGTTAGTTTAATATTATTTCTCATGTGCCGTCTGATTCTGTTCCATTGCAGTATAACCACACGCGGTTTGTTTGTTGGTATTTCTTCTACATGGAAAAGAGTTCTTAATAAAAGCAAAGAGAAAATAATTTGTCATACGTCGAGCCGTGAAAACCTACATCGGTGCTTTAATTCTTTATGCGGAGAGATAGATATAGGACGGAGGCGTACGGTCTGCTTATTTGCTTCCCTGCGTATATTCTCCACGACGACACTAATGATTATTTTGTGCAAAGTACATGTGGGAGGCTTTTCTGGATAAACAGAGAACCGATATTAGTATTCCAAGCAGGACTTACCCTGAGCCTCTCCTGGATAGAGAAATTATTTTTAAATGGTAAACAAATTGCAAGCTTTTGTCGTGAGAATTAAAGCAATCCACACAGCGATCTATTTATAGCAATAATCAAGGGTAGAAAGCCCCAACACAAAACAATCAGCCTAATACCGTGCGGCAAATATGCACGCAGCACAGTCATGGTTACACAACAGTGGTCGTTGCATAAAGCGCTCAACGTGTATTGTTTGCCTGCAAATCGTTTGGATGTAAATGACAACTGCGTTAACAAAATAAACTTGCACTTGACACGCGAGATGAAAATTACACTCTAAGTATTATGCTAAACCAAAAACAAATTTCCCCCGTGTAGCCTTAACAGATCGTAGGGTCAAGTGTTGTTAACGAGCACCTATTAAGGCTGGCACGGCACGCGAGAGGGTGGGTGATCAGCACCACGCCCAGCCGTCTTTGTCTCCCTATTAGCGATGTTTTACACATCACAACACGCTGGAGGGATTATATCCTTCGGTTGGCCTGGGAACGCCTGGGAATCCCCCAGGAAGAGCTGGAATATGTTGTTGAGGAAAGGGATGTCTGGTCCACTCTCCTTGGACTGCTGCCACCACGACCCTCACCAGGACAAGCGGTTTTGAAAATGGATGGATGGATGGAACAGGTATTTTCTTGAAGCTGAATCGACCTCGACAGGGCCCACAACCGGTTAAGATAATTGTCACCAGTAGCAATGAGAAGGAATCGAACTCGGGATGCCGGGTTCGTAGCACAGTGCGCTAACCGCTGCACTTTGCGAAACCAGCCACACACACCGCACACGTACGTGCCAAAGCGTTAAGCAACGGACTGCGGGCGACAAACCCCGCGAGCCATCTCTGGAGGCGACACCGACATCACAACGCCGTCCATCACCTGTCAGACGGAGCTGTCGCTGCAAATCCCAAAACAAGCGCCAATTATGACCACATATTTAGAAATACCTCCCTGTTCATGTGGACTCCAGAAAAGCGCAGTAAATGACAGTGTCATTTCATGATGCGAGACGATGCACGACGATGACAATAATATTGTATTCTTTTTTAAAATTCAGTTCTGGGTGCTACAAACACATCGTGAAGGCAATGCCCGATTTTTTTTTGTTACTTTTATTCAATTAAAAAAAATGTTTGTCAATTTACATGTATGTTGTGTCGCAGGAATCCCGTAAAGAGTTTGCAAGCTCACTGGGTATTTTTCTGGTGTAATAATAAGCATCTATATATCTAACGGTGCCTTTAGCACTGTTAAGGCAGGTAGGGTGAGCGAGCATCTATTAAGCCCAGCAACGGTACGTGATGGGTCGGTGGTGTGCCCAGCACTACACAGTGACCCATCCATCCAGTTTCTGAAACCGCTTATTCCCGTACAGGGTCGCGGTGAGCCGGAGCCTATCCCGGCAGACATAGGGTGCAAGGCAGGGGGATACCGAGGATGGGACGCCAGTCCATCGCAGGGCACCTGGGGCAATTTTACTCAGTAGACCAATTAACCTGGCAGCATGTCTTTGGATGGTGGGAGGAAACCGGAGTGCCCAGCAAAAACCTACGCGGACACGGGGAGAACGTGCAAACTCCACACAGAGAGACCCCCGAGCCGGGATTCGAACCCGGGTCCTTCTTGCCGTGAGGCGGCGGCAGCGCTACCTACTTTGCCACCGTGCCGCCCCACTACACAGTGACCAACCAATGCATATCAAGCCGGCCATCACTCGACATGAGCAGTCGTCCTGGGAGAGAAGCTCAGAGCCAGGTACATGTCACTGATGTGCCACAGTGGAGGAGTGAATACTGTCTCTGGAATGTATGGGAGTGCATCAACCACCCGCACCCACACAAAGATCTCCCATATATCCACAACAGGATGGTGGAGCCACTCTGCCCCGCTGGACCGGCAAAAAGGCTAGGGGAAACAACCTTGAGACTGGGGAGGCTTCGCAGCCCGTCGGGGCAACGTCTCAACCACAAAA
>JAZEWU010000042.1:4929144-4942121 GCA_036362915.1 Geotria australis
AGATAGCGGCCGACCAGAACGTGGCGCAACACCAGACGGCACATCCTGACACGATGCCGAGTGGGCTATCACATTACTAATAAGGCTGGCGTGAGACACCAGCGTCCAGCACCAAGCACTGAAAAACAACATGAAACAAATGCTACGATAACGCCGCGTTGAATAGGGGTGTGGACGTGTGATCTCTGCTTGTATTCTAGCCAGAGTGACCTGGGGTAGGGGGGCAGTGTAGGGGGTCACAGAGACCAGTGGTTTCGATTCGGGGGTCGCCATACCAAACATGTTTAGAACCACTGCTCCAGTGCCTTTCAGGGTTCACATAAACCAATTATATATAGGACACAGGCATACAAAATCGCTACAACCCTTACACTCTTATCACGGGTTCTCCGCTCTTCCGATTCTGGCCGAGGTGTACCAGGATCATATCTCTGCTCAATGGTTGTGTATCGGGCTTTCTCCCGTGCAGATTTGGAATCTACTTCAACAGGTCAACCTGTTCAAATATCACCTAAAGACTCACATGTACAAACACATCGTAGAGACTTTCGTAGTTATGGTTTTAATGGATTCATGGGGTTTCATGGTTTGTACTGTTTATCAGCCTGCATGTTCGTTTATTTTTCCCAAATCTCAGTTATGTACGGGCGCTTTGTGACCTTGGGGTGAAAGGTGCTTTGAATATGTTAATTATTATTTAATCATCAAGTCTTGTGCACACAATTTTATGCAAGTTACACGGGTTTAATAGTTAATTTTATCGGCAAATAGTGACTTGCCCATAGAGTCGACTTCCCATCAGTGAGGGCCTTATAAGGACTGACACCACTCGTCAAAGTGATGTGAACAGCGCCGTGCCCAACCATCTTTGTCTCTCAATTAATGATGTTCACACGCTGCTCCGGGTACTACATTAATTTAAGGCTGAGAAAACGTATGGGAGGATTGTGATACCCTCTATAAACCAGCACTGAAATTCACACACATGCATGCAAACACCCGCACCCAGAGAAATTTGCTTTTTGTATGATTTTATTTATTCAAGAATTCTGACACCTGGCCAAAAAAACAGTTGGGCCACACATGCTCCCTCATGCAAAAACGTTCGCACATTTTCTACACAGGCAGCCACTTTCAAACATTTGCCTTTTGCGAATTTAACTATTCACTTCCAATAACAAGTGCTGAACCCCAGACTCTGTGTTACAATTCCCAGAGGCCCCCTGGTTATGCAGCCAGGCACTAGACCTTAGATACAACAACCTGGCACTGGCAACCTGAAAAGAGACTGCAGCTCATAACCAAAACTAATAATCACACTGATTTCCTGCATCCCGCTTCCAATTATAGTCAAAGTACATGTTTTGCTATGCCATCAGGCTTGCCAGCATTGGTGTCGTAACACACTAAAACAGCCAATGGATCTCGGTCGGGCAGCACAGTGGGTACTGCGGCTGTCTCACAGCAAGGAGGTCCCAGGTTCTATTTCTGGCTTGACTTATTGCTGGATACTCCAGTTTCCTCCCACAGTCCTAAGACGTGCTGTCTAGGTTAATTGGCCTGACTAGATTTCCCGCCCTGCCTTGTGCCCTGCATCTGCAGAGATAGGCTCCAAGCTCACCGCTACCCTGTATAGGATTGACAATGAATGTAGCAAAAACACACAATGTGGTCGAATTTCTGTTATTTGTGACGTTCACCAGTACTGGTTGCTACAGTACTGCGCTATTATACAGGACATTTGTGAAACCCAATCGGGTTTATTTCTTATTTCGTGCAAATATCTACAAGTCAAGACAACACACGTTGTGTGTATATTAAAACCCTTGCCGCTTTCTAAAATTGGCTCGCAACCCCCAGGTAGTTAGATGTTCTAAAAAAATACATATAAATTCCCAGCTAAGAAAATGCTGCAGCAATTTGTGGTCACTAGAGGTTACACTAGGTACCCCAATGGCTTGTTGTGTTGCGCGCAATGTGCTAATTACCCCAGAAACCTCGTAGGCTAAATCGCAGCATGATTTCACAAGCCAATGAACTTGTAAGCAGAAAAAAGGATCCAAGCCTTGCCTGTGAATGCACAAGTTGTGATTTTCAACAGCGTCAATAGCAGCAGCAGAGGCAACAATGCTGTATCAGTTTTGCTATAAACCATTTGCCTTCTGGTCATGGGAATCATTTTGTGTATTACTGGCTGGGCAGGTTGTGACAGTGCGGTGTATTGTTTACCAGTAGTCATTTTTTTGGGGGATTCCAGACTTTGGGGAAGCGGATTACTATTAACATGACAGCCCGTTGGTTCAGCGAAGCAGTAAGTCGATAACTGGTTATCCCATTACTGGCGATTCCTAAGAGGAGTGAAAACCACGGAGGCTGCTCCGGCGTTGTGCCACCACAATGACAACATCAGACGGGCTGTAGTTAGCCGTGCACGGTGCTGGCACGATTAGTTGCTCAAGTCGTACAATTTTGATTTCTCGCCCACCTCATTAGAGGGTGGTGCAATGGTAACATCTGCGCCTCACAGAAAGTATGGCCTTGCCCGAGGCAGTTCGATTCCGGCCTTGGGTGCCTTTCTGTGTGGAGTTTGTGAGTTCTCCCGCTGTTCTGCGTGGGTTCCTCCGGGTTCTCCGGTTTCCTCAGACAACTTAAAAAAAATACTCATTCATTAATTGGCCGATACCATCAGAATATATAGGAAGTAGTGTGTGGTTATATGTTGGCGCCGGCAAACCGCCTGGCTGCCTCCTCCGCCTCTCTCCGCTTTCCTCGCGCATCCGAGTCGTTCTCTCGTCGAATTAATACCTTCGACATTGAATGAATATGTGCGCGTTATACATTTAAAATTATTATTAACAACTATATTTCCAACTCCAGCAGATGGACCTTAATTAGCTGTGGAAAGGATGTTATCTTTTGAGATACAGAATTTGCAGTGCTGCCAAAAAATATCCGTACACATTGCCCGACAAATCAAATACTGTACAGCGCTTCACTCAAATCCGCCTGACTAATTAGCTAATCAAGCAGTGCTATCATGTAGGCCATCATGTAATTGGCCATGTACATTAATTTCTAATTCGCTATCCATTTTGATTAATTCCAAAGTCTGTAATGGCTGAACAGCCTTACATGTAGATAGCTAATATATAATAATAGTGACGATAATAATAATAATTTGACTGGATATCCGGGTGGGTCTTTTTTCCAAGGTGATAGTATTTTCAAGGTTGCATTTTGTTCATCTGGTCATGACTTTCGGTTGCTCATCACTGCGGAATCATTACATCAGGGCCAATATAATAATAAAAAATACCTTACAGAGACTACAGTGAAATGCGGCATTTGGCAGGATGGTGACGTCACCTTGATTAAGGGATTATTTATAGACCCATATTTTTTAATCTTTCCATCTTTTGAGTGATGGCAAAAAATAACAATCAGAATTTATCAGACTGACAGAATGTCGTGTAGAATTTTAAAATGAAAGATTTTTTGTTAAAAACTCAACAAAATTATCGGCTCTGAAAATGAGGACAAGGACCACAGGCTCAGGAAGAGCATCCAACTGTGGAGACATTAACTCAAACGCAAATTCCCCCCCTTGGAGTCATCGGATAAAGACGTCAGAATAGAATATGCGTTCACAGATGGGAGAGAAATTCTCAAATGCACAAGAATGAGAGTGGAGGAGGAGGAGGAGGAAGAAAAACCCCGCCACAAAATAAATAGTAGCACGACACGCAATAAATAATGAGTGGATAAAACAAGCAAAGTGTCTGTTCAGAATTACAACGCAATAAAAAACAAAGACGTTTGTCTGATAGTGGTTCAGCTGAGCCACAGCACTGTATTAACTCATTCACGTCTCAACGGTATGCCGATTATTGGCCACGGGCGTACCCTCGCTCAATTAGCAATGGGATGATGTTATATTGCCAAAAATATAGTGGACTGTTTACTGTTGATAGAATACCTAAACTCTCCTCATCCGAGCTGGAAGATCTTATTGTCGGCACAAATTACTCCTTTTATCTGCACTTCATGGCAGACAATAGTATGACCGATATCACTTCTGGTTCACTCCTCTTATCGATTAAACATTTTGGACTTCCTGAAAAGTTGCTCACATAACAACATTATAAAGAATACGTTTTAGCACACGGACCATACAAAGTTCAAAGAATGGACGTGAAAAATATGTTTCGCCGTGTTTATAATACTGTATTGAATATGTGCAGACAGTTTGAAGTCATGCTGCATGGGTGATTACTTGACAACTTTGGCCCCAGTCACGAGAACGTGGAATGTACGAAACTGGCTCTGGGCTGCTAATGACGATGATGACCACACCATTCCTCATTGGAGCAGGAATACTTTTATTTCATTAATGAGGGCACACTGCAAAGTTACAAAAAAATATTGATTGTTATCAGCGGCTCCCAGTGACTTTCATTTATTAGTTTATGTCACACCTATAATGTGTGACATCACAAAATCCTAGCACAGATAACACTTAAATTGGTAATTTTCAGAACTCTCTTAATCCTGTATCGGATCGCAGTAAAGCCGGAGCCCAACCCAGCAGACACAGGGTGGAAAGGGAGGGCTACACCCAGGATGATATGCCAGTCCATCACAGAGCACCGGGGGCAATTTAGTACGCAGGCCAATCAACTTATGCAGCATCATGTCTTTGGACTGTGGGAGGAAACCAGGGTGCCCAGCGAAAACCCACGCAGAGATGGGGAGAAAATGCAAATTTCACATAGAAAGGCACCCGAGTCGTAATTCGAACCGGACACCTTCTTGTTGTGAGGCGGCAGCGCTACTCACCGTGCCACCGTGTCGCTCCAAAAATCCGAATTGTCAGAAAATGCAAAGGTGACTTTACTACACAAATGCGGCACTCAGATTGTGTGCTATCCCTTACCAAGTAGCGTATTGTGAATGGGCTATTGCCTGTTGAAATAACTAGCAATACAGTGAAACTATTTTTCATCAAAAAGAAAGGAAGCACGCTCTTCAAATAATTTAAACAATACAGCAATCATTCTTTCCCTGGCAAAATATTATATACAGCAAAGTGCAGATCATTGACATTTTTATAAGAATGATTATGGCATAAGTCCCACGCTGTGTAACTCATTGAGCGCACATAAATATATAAAGAGCACCAATTCGCTCTGCGATGCCAACGGATCCTTTGACATTAACAATGCATGCTTAAAAAAAATGTATAAACATAGCTCCCTGTACACATGCACACATTTGTATAGGAGGAAGCCCTACAATGAGTATATTTAGCTGTGTGGTTTTTACAGACCTTGATAAGATGCTGACATGCACGTTTTCAAAAACACATTGAAATGTTCAATAAAAACCGTGTTACAGTATTGGTTGAAGCGTATTAAAATACAATTTATAACGTGCACATCCGAAAGGTATTCATTCAAAGAGAGAACAACTCAAGCCATGTATGTGGTGAGCCGACATTAACCCTTCAGACACTGTGTCCTATATATTGGCCAATGAATTCACAAGTACGTTTTTATTTTGGGAGGAAACTGGAGAACCAGGAGGAAACCCAGAACAGGGGGGAGAGAACACACAAACTCCGCACAGAAAGGCGCACGAGGGGGGAATCGAACAGCCTCAGGCAAGACTTTTTTCTGTGAGGCGCAGATGTTACCACTGCTGCCCGTACGGTGACTAGTGCAGGAGGGATGATGTTAGTAGGCGTCTCTTCAGACCAGCCAGCTTTGTCTCATTACAGTAATGTTAACTGCACCATCACTCCAGGCATTAATTTTAGGCCGAGTCGACCTAAGGTTAGTCAGATTCAGGTGCCAAATGGCCTCGAGTGATGACTTGTCATCACAGCCATGAATCAATACTAGGTCACCGGGATTGTAGCGCAGTGCTCCGCACCAGGTACTGTGCTAATTTTAGGCCAAGTTTGCCAAAGGATTGCTCATGTTAAGGCTTGTATATCCATTGTAATGGTGTACAGCTCCTCTACTAATGTCTGGGCAGAACAAACAAAGATCCCCCGCATAGCCTTAACAGACTGTAGGGGCAAGTAATAATAATATCAATTTATGTAGCGCCTTTCACCCGAAGGTCACAAAGCGCTGCACGAGGGTCGCGAAGAGGACGGCATGTCAACAACGAAAGAAAAAAAAACCAATAGAAACCAAAGCAACAGAAAATAAATGATTAAGGCTGCTTCGAATATACTGAAAGGTCATGAAACTGGCAATCTTAAGAGCGGCAAAAATATGCCAGCGTCCCCTAAGATGGCCGTCACTTCCTTAAAGACAAACACAGAGGGAGACAGGGAGGGAGGGTGAGCGACAGGGAGAGACATAGGGACACAGAGACAGGAAGACAGAGAGACTGACACGAGGGGGATACAACCCCAATCCAAATTAAACAATCAACACTGAAGCACAAGAACACACACAGTGACACACGCAACAGCAAAGAAAACGCACCCACCCACAACAACAAAAACACAGCTTCCACACGCGACACCACGAGGCGAGTTTAGGCAAGGCAGGACTGGGCCAGGAGTAGGCCGCGCAAAACAGACAAAAAAAAGCAACAAGAGCGTGGCAGACAACAAAAACAAACACCAAAGTTACACAGAAACAAACCACCAACCAAAGAAAAACGGGACAGATTAAAAATTACAAATGTACAACAAATTAAAGCTAAATAAATACGCTTAACACAGGGAGCTACAGCCCACGCGCCCCCAGCACGCGGGGGCGCGTGGATGTACTTAATAGCGAACACCTATTAAGGCACACGAGGGGGTGGGTGACCAACACCACGCCGGCCGCCTTTGTCTCAATAGTGACAATGTTTACACACCGCACTAGGTACTCATTTGAGGCTGAGGTCGACCCAGGGGAGGAGGCCCAAGACCGGTTCAGAAAATCGTCACTGATGTTGGCCGTGAGCGGGATTCGAACTCGGGTCGCCAGATTTGTAGCCCAGCATAGCGCTAACCACTGGGCCACACAGACACACGCGAATACAAGCACACACACGTGTGCATAAACATCTCCCCACTAAGGCAATAAATAATTAATCTGCGCTTTGATTAGCAAATTGAGGCGACTCCTGTTCCCTCTGGAAGCATCAGCTGTCACCGCTGCCAAATGTGAACTCAACAGAAAGCCATCAATTCCTCAATTAACCCTATTGACCATGCCTGGTGTGGGCTTTTCAGGCAGATTTGCAGTTACGGCATTCATTAAAGCACTGGTGTGGGGCAAACTTTGCATCTAAAGCGAACAAAACGCATTATGGTGCTCTCGAACGTTCATTTGATTTAAAGAGAGGTCACCAGTGACGCCACGGCACCTTGCCACCGCTTATGCCCTTCTGCCAGATTGCACGACTGTTGCAAAGTTTATAATCGACCCCTGAGGTCTGCTCTTACAATATCTCTCCGTTATGAGTTTAGGTCTTGTATTTGGTTGCTGCGCACTGGGTGCCACGTCAATGCTTGTCTTATAAAACTGCACCCCTCCCATCCTTCACATGCGTCCTTCCCATCACAACTTCCTCTTCCTAAATACATCTCTACAATCGCATGCAGGCTCTTTTCCACTAACAAATAAATGTTAAGGATCTTTTTTACCCGATTGTGCCAAGAAATGCCAGGCACCCTTCACATTCACATATAGTAAATAGCCAGAAGCGTAGTTTTATTTTGCTTTGGTAAGGTGGCAAAATTAGAAAGGAAATAAACCAACAGCATTTCGCAAAGTGGCATCAGAGCAAATAAAATCCAGACGGTAACACGGGAGTATTATTGCTCCCGGTGTTTTCAGCCACAAGAGCAAAAATAACTGGGCAAATGTAGTGAGAGGTGATGGGAATGGTGTGGACTAACGAGACAGGACACCTTCAGTGCTCATAGCTCTTGAGAAGGCATTAGTGAAGGCGCTGGAATAATGCAAATGCAGAACCCTGCAATTACGGCGAGTACACCTAACAAGGACGGCACATGCAGCCCACACGGGTGCTCACACTCTGCAATCAAAGTGTCTACCGCCTTCTAGAGAGCTTGGAGACAGCGGCTCATCTCCGCATCCACGTCGGTGGAAATTTACTTCCACCGCAATGACCACTGTCGACTCCCGTAGAGCCGTTCCCAACTCCTTTTTATGAACCCGGGGGGGATGATGGGCTAAGTTGGCGATTGAGCACAATTTGAACTATGCAACCTTCTTATGGAGGGTCAAGCCCTCTGACCTCTGTTCCACCGTACACACATAAGTGCTTTTTAAGCTTCATATGAATTAAACTCCAAGTAGAGTCTTTCAGACTGTGTGGATGAGTGCTGCTATTAAATGACTATTTAGGGCCAATACCGCACCCACGTGCTGTATAAGGATGGTCGGGTTAGTGTTATAGTGTCAAGCATGCCTGATCACTTTGTCTCAAGCCCAGTGTGGACGGAGCTATCCCGAAAGAGCAGCTCAATACGATCAGTTTTCAGTGACTAATCTCGCATCGTTATGGCAATGCGGAATTTTTGCCACTGCCATTCCATTGCTCATTTTAAACACAGGTTTTCAATAAATGTTTTAGTTCACACACACACTTTTGAATTTAATCTCATTGTATTGAGATTAAAACTCCCACATTTCTACTGACCATATCACATGACTAATGACATATTAAGTGCGTAATAATGTAAGAGACGTCAAAGGGTTTAGCTAGACAAAGCGATAGCACTATATTTTATTGGTGGCCATGAATCAGTGGTGGAAATTCCTCATTCCCATGACGGCAGGAAATCATCTCACAATCAGTTTCGACATTTTCAAAAACAATGAGCCTTTAAGGTAAAATGGCATATAGACTAGTGGAGCACAATTTAATCATCGTTGGCACCTTTGTCGATCCACTGCTGGATGAAGGCATCCCAATGCTGTTAGCCTTGCCTAGGAATAAAACTCAGCTGGCCCGGCTCAGTGCTGTCCTCAAAGCAACGCATCACATATATGCTCCTATAATGAAAATCAATTTTGCAAGTGTGCATCAGCTTTGAATAAAAAAGAACTTTAAAACAGGCAACGGTAGACACATTGACCACCAAACGCTTGGCCTGCCCACCTAATTAGTAATTAGCCGAGCATGTAACGGCATTAAGGCTACCGTTATTTAATTAGGAGTGCTCCTTAACGTCCAATAGTGGCACCGCTGTTTCATTAACCCCCACGTGCACGGCACTAAGGTCACAGAATTACCATTCTATGCGATACTGCATTGACACTACATGTAAAACAAATATTTGCAAGAAAACTGTCAAATTCAAAGCCATAAACAAACATTGGAAAGTGTCAATCTCCACTGGTGGCCCAAAACACAATGGTCAACATTCCACTGCTGGCTTTTGTAAAGCAAGATGTGGTACTTACACATTGCTTTGGCCGAGACCTGGATTTCGTTACATCGTCAACCCTGCTTTCTAGCTCCGTTGTGTTCAATCGTCAACACTGCAGAGATGTACGATGGATGATGAAGATGATGGTGACACTGCCGCTAATGATAATGATGGGTGACAACAAATCAAAATAAAACCTGGCCGGGAATCCAACTCGTGGTCACAACTGGAAGCCCTGTCACTCCAGCAATCAAGCTACAATCTCAGCCACACACACGTCGCGATCCCTGTCAGGTAATACTTGGTATTACCTGCGAATTCTACCAAAGACTTCGAGGCCGAGCTGAAAGACAACGATGTCCAGAGGCTGACATCGTGCTTCGAAGAATCGCAAAGAAGAAGAAGCCACACACATAGAGTACAGGGTGGTCCAGATGTATTGTGACCCCATTTCATTGACCCCTAACTTTTTTTTCCTTTACTCATTCATTTCTGTTTTAAATAACCATTACCTATTTATTTCAGATGGCTGATACGAGCTGAGGTAGTATTGAATAACGGCTTGTAGTGAGCCTAAGGGCACGTGAATGATCACAAACCGGAAATCCTATAAAATTGGCGGGTCACAAGACATCTGGACCACCCTGTACTGTGCATATAACTGCCCAACACTGCCCTCAATGTTAACAACGCACTGCTAACAGTGAATGGCCAAACTACATTGTCACCGTACTGTATTCGTATACTGTAACTACATACTCTCATATAAAGCGGACATGTAGGTGCTATGAAGGTTGTACAGGCGAGAAAATTAAACTTGTATTACACAGCGCCAGCCTATTGCTAGTCAGTGCCCATATCCCCCCCCCAGAGGCTCAAAGGGGACGCATATACTCAGTCACCAATAACACAACACATCAACCACATCACTACCCTTGTGGCCCTTGTGCAGCGCTTTGTGACCCTCGGGTGAAAGGCGCGATATAAATTGATATTATTATTAACACAACGCGCATCACTGCCATGACACCATCAGCAGCATAAGAGAGCCATCACCACCATCACCACCAACACCACCTCCAATTCAGTCTCGAGACGTCCTCGCGTCATCTCAACACAGTCACCGTGAACATCAGTTCAACATCAACAAAACAATCGACCGTGCAACCCCGGCATCAGTAGCACCGGCAGACAGGGTCACCACAACCGCGGCAAAATCCAACATCACCACCACCACCACCACCACGATCCTCACCTCGCGTATCTTGTCCCGTTTCTGCCGCACGTCCTCCGAGGACGGTTCTCCGCCGGTGGCTCCGACCGGCGCGACCCAGGAGAAGCCGGGCAGGGAGCCGCGCTTTTCCCGTTGCTCCTTCTCAATATCGGCCACAATCTTGGCCTTCTCCGTCCGTATGATGGCGCGCAGTTCTGCGTCGTCGGACGGAGCGCCGTTAAGATTTTCACCGGCGGGGGAAACGTGCGTACCAGCTATGCCACCTTCACCGACTTTCGCATCTAGGTTTGCTACACCACCTGCGCCCACTCCATCACCTGCACCGTCGAAACTGGCGCCGGCACCGGCCGCAACACCTCCGGCACCGTCACCTCCAACTTCCCCGCGTGGAGCGAGGGCTCCTCCGTTTCCGCGTAAGGCTCCACCGAGTGGCGCGACGCCTCCAACATTAACGTCTACGGCAGCGCTACTCTCGTCTGCTCCTCCGTCGTCTCGGCCGCGTGCAACGACTGTGTCCGAACCGCGAGCAAGTGAATCGCCACCCTCTCCGTCTAGACCTCCACTAGCTGCAACTACTCTCGCAGAACCGGCGGCTCCATCATCGTGGCGAGCTCCACCATCTAACGGTCTAGCACCACCGCCGCCAGCGCCACTAACAGCTACATCGCCGACACCTCCACCTTCATCACCACCGCCGCGTGCACCACTAACGAGACCTCCACCACTTACACCACCACCTAGACCGCCACCACTTGAGCCACCACCACCACCACTATCACCATCACCTGGATGCGGCGTCAGTGCAGAGCGCGCCTCCTGCAGAACATTCTCATGGTCGCGCTCAGACTTAAGCAGCGGAGCGTCTTCACGCTTCTGCTGCTGGTGATGTCCTCCTCCTCCTGCTGCTCCTGCTGCTGCTGCTGCGTGCGGGGCGACAACCCGCGGCACCAGCGCGTCTTGCATTCCCTGTGCCTGCAGCCTGCGCAGAGCTCGGCCCGAGTCCGGCAGGAAGAATATGGCTCCGAAGCAGAGGGTCACGAAGGCGCTGAGAACCAGCAACAGCGCGAACTTCTCGGACAGCTTGAGGTGGTGGAGCTGCTGGTGGTGGTGCGACGGTGACCCCGAGCCGGCCGACGATGACGAGGAAGCCGACCTCCTGCCACCGGAGCCCGAGACCTGGCCCGCGTTGAAGAGCGGCAGCAGAGGGGTGGACATGGCTCCCGAGTTGGGGCTCGGAGTTGATGTTGAATGGTGGTGGTCGCGTTGTTGTTGCTGTTGTTGTTGAGGGTGGTGGTTGTGTTTTTGTTGATGCGGGTGTCCTGCCCCGTCTCCCTTCTTTGGGAGCAGGACCCACCACCTTCCTCGCTGCAGAAGCGATCGCCTCCAATATCAACAACACTCCGAATGAGCTGAGGTTGCGGACTCTCGGTTTGCTGTGTCGTGTTTCACACTTTGTAATTAAATTGACGTGTGTACTTGCCGTTGATGTGAAATTGTAATTCTTCGAAGGCAAGTGTTCTCCTTGATGGGACCACTCCAAATTCACTAACGCTGACCGCCGTAAAATTGCAAATGAACGAGTAGCAATCGGAGTTGAGCGCCGCTTCAAGCTACACAGTCGCCGCGTGAACGAGCCCGATGTTGTTATTAATTGACTCTCAGATGTTTTATTAAATTCGGTCCTAGGTTGAACTCTGCTGAATTTATCTGCCCGGCCGCACTGCAGACTATACAACCGGGTCAATGGAATAGGCTCTGCGTGGCTTGCCCACACACTTAAGAGGCATCTATTAAATCGCAACTATTGACATATTCATACAAACACGAAGAAGTGTGTGTTGTTGCGTTCGAACTAAAACGTATTTCTGCTTTAAGCGGAGAGTTTTCCCTCTGTGCGTGCTGTACCGGTATTACTATTATTAGCATCAATCGATGTATTTACACGTCCACGTGTGTGCTATATATTACAGTACGGCATTTATTATTAGTTAATCAAACTGACACACAAAACGCGGTTGTCAGTCCTTAGGAACGCAGCGACGCGCCTCTTCGAAACGTACAAAATGATTATTATGTAGTTGTTGTGTTCAACAGCGACGGCGAGTTCCAGTGAGTGCGATGGAGGAACCGGTTAAGTGTGAAGAGAGCGGGCGACGCCGGTGAGTGGCGATGAGAGCCGGTGTCGCGTGTTGTCTGCCGGGAACAGCCGGAGCCAGTCCGGTGAGTTGTGTGAGTGAGAGCTGGTGAGTGTGAGTCCAGTACAGCAGCTGGCTGGTGAGTGTGAGGAAGAGCGAGAGAGAGCGAGCGAGCGCGCTGCACTGGCGGGAGAATTCT
>JAZEWU010000042.1:5050855-5062331 GCA_036362915.1 Geotria australis
CCCGTCACCCCGCGCGATCACAGAGGAGGCGCGGCCGGTGACCTGGGTTCGAGCCCAGGTTTTGATGTCACGATCACGCCACGTTTTATAAACACGTTCAAACTAATCACTCACGATAGCCCTCTCTGCCGGGGACTGGATGACGCGGTGTCGGCCAGAGCTGTCGAGCTGTGTAGCTCTTTTTAACAGTTGTCCAGCGGGGAGGGGTAAGCAATTTAGAACATCTCAGGGCACCGGTGCCAATTTTGTCAGCTGGACAATTAACCGAAGACAGCAGTTTGTCTTTGGATTCTGGGAGGAAATCGGAGTACCCGGTGGGGGAGCGAGTGGGTGGGTGGGTGGGTGGGTGAGTGGGTGACTTGAGTTGGTGGGTGAGTGGGTGAGTGAGTGAGTGAGTGACAGCGGCGTGTCTTTGGACTATCGCAGGAAACTCCGCACAGAAAGGCGATATCGCCCGAGCCGGGATTCGAACCCGGTTGTTTGTCGCCGTGAGGCGGCAGCGCTACTGGGCCCCCGCGAGTTGATGTTGTTGACATGCCCTTCTCTCCACAGCCTTGTGCAGCGCTCTGCGACCCTTGGGTGAAAGGCGCTCTATAAATGCTATTATTATTATTAGCAGCGAGGCGCGACGCGGAAAACGTATTAATATGCGGGTGAACGTGACATCATCGGAACATTGTCACATTTACGTTTCTCTTCGTTAAGACAATGAACCAGGGTGGAATAGCGGTGATTAGCGCTGCCGCCGCCTCACGGCAAGACGTACCAGGGTTCGAATCCCGACTCGGGTGCCTTTCTGTGCGGAGTTTGCATGTTCTCTCCCCGTGTCCGCGTGGGTTTTCGCCACCGGGCACTCCGGGTTTCCTCCCACGGTCCAAAGACACGCTGCTGCATCGGTTGATTGGCCTGCGGTCTAAATTGCACCCCGGTGACCCTGTGACGGACTGGCGTCCCATTCTTTGTATAGCCCTGCCTTGCGCCCTGTGTCTGCCGGGATGGGCTCCGGCTCACCGCGACCCTGTACAGGATTAAGCGGTTTCTGAGAATTAATGAGTATGATGATGTTGATTAAGGAATCAGATTGTACCTGACGCAGCTGCTCACTAGATTGCCGTCAATCACAACACCGCTTCTAAATAACGATGGCAATGGATGGATGTTCATTATTAGCGCAGAAAAAAATACCCAGTGAGCTTGCAAGCTCTCGACAATCATTAGCTTGCCGATGATGATGACAGTGACGATGATCACGATGCTGCTGATAAGATATCAGCTGCGGGTGATTGACAGCCGGGACCGTGGACTGGATGTGACCCGGCTTTGACCCCCGCGGTCCGCGAGCCGCGAGCCGCCGCGTGCTCCGAGCACCGCTCGGCTGATTATCCGTGACGTCTCCGTCTCGCTCTTAGGTCGACTCAGCGGAAAACCGTTCCGCGCGCGGCTATTAAGCCCGGCGCGCTGAACGTCCTCTTTTCAAACACAAACTTTTCACAAATACGGCTGAAACTTTATTTTTTGGGAGGGGGGGGGGGCGGGTACATTTTAATTAGCTCTTTAATTGGCTCACCCGAACGGGTCGTTGCCTCCCATAGGGAATACCACACACGCCAATTTATGCTGGTTTCATATGCACACACACACACGCGCGCGAGCAGAGAACACTAAGATCCCCCGTGTAGCCTCAACAGAATGTAAGGGCAAGTGCCGCTAGCGAGTGGAAGCACCTGTGAAGGTCGACGCGGCACACGAGGAGGTGGGTGACCAGCACCACGCCCGGCCGCCTTTGTCTCCCCGGTGACGATGTTTATACACTGCACCAGGTACTATGTTGAGGCTGAGTCGGCCTAGGGAAGGCCCAAGATCGATTCAGGAAATCGTTACTGGTGTTGGTGGCCGTGAGCGGGAAATCCAACTCGGGTCGACACGTTTGTAGCCCAGCGCGCTAACCACTGAGCCACCGCTCCCCACACACTTACACACACACGCGTGTATACACAGGGTGGTCCACATGTGTTGTGACGCCCGGTTAATGCTCTGAATCGTGATGTGTTTGTACAGACCACACGGCTGTGTAGGGTAATACTCTCCCACACATCCACCCTGCCACCCACCCTGCCACCCACCTGTCCATTGACCAACCACCAACTCACCCACTGACCCACATACACACCCACTCACCACCAACTCACCCACCATCCACCAACTCACCCACTCACCTACCCATCCGCCCATCCACTCACCACCCACCAGCTCACCCACAAAGACAAAGACAAAGATCCCCTATATAGCCTTAACAGACTGTAGGGACAAGTGCTGTTAGCGAGCACCTATGAAGGTCGACACGGCACTCGAGGGGGTGGGTGACCAGCACAGCTCACCCACCCACCCACACACACACCCACCCACACACCCACCCACCGTCGGTGTGTGCCTCCCGTGCGGTTCTGAACCGGCGGCCATCTGTGTAATTAACCAGAGCGCGGGCAATCTAGGAGCGACCCGCAAATTATCGCTACTAATTCCCCTTCGTGTCGTGGCCAGCACGTCTCTATTACCGCCCAACCCTCTCCAGCTCCCCCTCTCGCTCCCTCTCATCTCCCCCTCACATCTCTGTCGCTCTCCCTCCACCTCCCTCCGCCGTGTCTCCCGTCTCACGCTCATCTTCCCTGCGGTGTCGCTCAGCTCTCCGCTCTCCGTCTCATCTCTCTCCAATCCCGATACATCTTCTCTCTCTCTCCCTCTCTCTCCCCTCTCATCTCTCGTCCATCTCTGTCTGTCATCTTCCGCTGCATTTTTGATTTCTGTAATCGCAGGAATCCCGCTCGCAGAGCTTGCAAGCTCACGGGGGTATTTATCTGCTGTGATAATAAACATCTATCCATTCTATGGGCAACCTTTTTTTTTGCCAGTATTATATAAGGTTTTCACCTTTTCTGGCAATGAGAGACGCGTTAAGGATGTTAAAACACCAAATGGACATCTTTTTGGCAAAAAAAGTGCCCATAGTCTAAACAGCTAGACCCGAGCTACTAATGCATTGTAACTTGCATTGTCTGACAACTGCCTGCCTTTTGGCAACACTTGGCTAAGCACTGAGATTAGGCTCCTACCTCCCTCGTATCTCCATCCTACCCCCCTGTATGGTGTCATGAATACGCGCTACGCGGTGTTGTGTTGGCGCTGTCGCAAGGTGTTCCCCGTTGTATACGAACGGATGTGTGTTTGTCGCGGTGGCTCGACGCGTGATGAGAATCGCTCTCCATCGCTGCCCTTCCGGGATAGCCGTGTCACTGAGCGTTCCTCCTCTCTGCTTCCCGAGGTTTCGCACTCACCCACTCACCCACCCATCCACCCACCTGCTCATCCACCCACCTACTCACCCACGCACCTACTCATCCACCCATCCAATACTCACTCACCCACCCACCCAATACTCACTCACCCACCCACCCACCCACCCAGTTTCCTCCCCCAGTTTCAAAGACACTCTGCTGCTGTCTAGGATAATCAACCTGCTGACTCAACAGCTCCCGATGCCCTTCGGTGGACCGGCGTCCCGTCATGGGCATAGCCCCGCCCTGTGTCTGCCGGGATAGGCTCCGGTTCTCCACGACTCTCTCCAGGATAAAGCGGAGACTGAGAAGGAATGATTGAATGAAGACTGACGGGTCCCACCATCTCGTCTTTGAGCTCCTAGCTATGTTCGATCTTCAAGCATCAAACGAGGGGTTCGACGGGGGGAGGGGGCGGGGATGGGGGGCAATCGACCCCCCTCCTGTGAGACCCCGAAATGTGTAACTTTATTGATATCTACCTGCGAAAATAATCTAATTCATGCGGAGGCCGCAATTTTAATGAGTTTGAAGTCGGGGAGGATGTTGATCCCCTTGTAATGTTGCAAATGTTGCACTATTGCCTCTCGATGTTGATGAATACGCTACCTGTCATATGTTTTAGTTTTTCAAGATCGCAATTCATAACCGTATTTTTTCAACTTGTTTATTTCATAAATTTGTGCAATTCCGCTGTGTGCAAATGTATTTTTAGGATTTGGTTAATTTATTATTTTATATTTTCATTTCTTTTTCACTATTTTTGTCAATTCGCATGTTTGTTGTGTCAGTGCGGGAATCCCGTAAAGAGCTCGCAAGCTTCCTGGGTATTTTTTCTGCTGTAATAATAATATAATTGTATAGAGCGCCTTTCACCCGAGGGTCACAAAGCGCTGGATAATGACAGAGAAAAAAACCAATTAATAAAAACCAAAGCAACAAAAATTAAATGGATTAAATTATAAGCATAAACTTCATCTATCTATCATCATCATCATCGACCCGCATCGGCTCCTGTGATGGACTGTGATGGACCGGCGTCCCATCATGGATATAGCCCTGCCTTACGCCCTGTGTCTGCCGGGATAGTCTCCGGCTCACCGCGACCCTGTACAGGATGAAGCGCTTTCTGACAATCGATGGATGGATGGAATCCCATCGTCTCACTCCTCACACAACTTCGACTCCCGTTGCCTCCAATCAATGCGCTGTCGTCTCGCTGCCTCAGAAAACCTGACCCCCCCCCCCCCCCCCCCAGTCCCTCTGTGCTTGAACACCTATGCTGGCTTCAATGATTCACGCTCGCCTGCCCACTGTGGGTTTTCATCGGGCACGGATCGCAGTGTGTGTGGGCGGGCGAGTGGGTGAGTGGGAGGTTGCATTGGCTGGTGTTCCAAGCAGCTTCTGTTTGGCCGGATAGATGGGGGCGAAACGGGCGCGGGCTAGAGAAGAGATGGGCTGATGTATGCGTTAGTGGGTGAGTGTTTGAGTGAGTGGGTGAGTGAGTGAGTTAAACGGGCTAGCGAAGAGATGGGCTTGGTGTGTGAGTGGGTGAGTGAGCGAGTGAGTGGGTGTCGCCACGGTAGAGACCCACAGGTGGTGCCCCAGCCAGTCATCCCAGTCAGTCAGCTGTGGCACCCGGGTCCGTCCCGTGCCCTCCTGTCGGCGAGCCATCGACACTTCACGTGACAAGCTTCAAGGTGCACCTGGCCTGGCACAGGCTGCCGGCGTTGGGGACGTTACCTCAACTTAGTGGCGAACCGCGGCCGCCGCCGTTGTTATTGTTGTAGCGTGCGTGAGCGATGAGAGAGCGCGCGTCTGCCCCCGGTGCCGTGCCCAGGCGTGCCCGGTGCCGTGCCCGCGCGCGTGCCCGTGCCCGGCCTTGTCCCCCTGCCCGGTTACTCCGCGCCCGGCACCCGGCGCGTTCGCCCGCGCCCGTAATGCGTGTGGGCGGAGCGGCGCACGGCCGCTGATTAAATCCCAATCAGCGCGTAATGAGCGAGAGGCGCGGCTGTCGTCAAACTCACAAACGAGACGCGGGCCGCGCCGCGTCGCGCGCGGCGACCCGGCCTCGGCGGCGGCGGCGGCGCCTCCCCGGCTCCGAGGCGCGCCATCGCTAATTAGGGCCGATTGAATAAAAGGGAATCATTTCCCTCCCTCCCCCCCCCCCACCGGCTCCTCTCACTCTACCCCAACAACACCTCTTAACCCGTTCCTCGGGCGATGCCGCGCAATAGCAGTCGCCTCCTTCCCGCTGTCAGAATCGGGTGCGCGTCGCGGGTCGGCTGGGCGGATGTGCCGGCGTGGTGTAGGTTGTGTCGCGGTGGTGGTGGTGGTGGTGGTTGTTGTTGATGACGTCACGGCTACAGTCACAATCGCCAACACCGTCACACCTGTCACTATCAACTGTCACACCTGCTGTCATCACACTCCGCAACAAGTTCTTCTTAAGTTGAAGACAGCCCTTCAACATTTAGAGATATAATAGTCAGTGCTGGCCTTAAAGGCGGCTGGCATTGGCCTCTCTTCTTGCTCCAGACTGAGGGGCTTCTGGCATCTGTTGAGCTTCTGGACATCGTTGTCTTTCAGCTCCTCGGCTTCGAAGTGTTTGGTAGGAATTTGCAGGTAATACCAAGTATTACTTGACAGGGATCGCGACGTGAACACTTCTACCTTGCAGAGTTCAATACAAATGCAAAGAACTGTGTAAATAAAAGGGAAACTGTCATATAACCATCACGCTTCGAAGAATCGAAAAGAATAAGAATCACACGCCGCGACCATCACAAGCATCACAAACGTCACACCCACCGCCGGCTCACTTTGTCTCCCTAGTGGCGATGTTTACGCACTGCGCTAGGTACTCGTTTGAGGTCTTTGGACTAAATTGCCCCCGGTGCCCTGTCATGGACTGGCGTCCTATCAGGGCTATAGCCCTGCCTTGCAATATGTGTCTGCCGGGATAGGCTCCGACTCACTGCGACCATTACAGGATTAAGCGGTTTCTGAGAACGGATGGATGGGTTTCAAGGGCCACATATGCTTGTTCACTGTATTCACAACAAGCTTCTTCACCTTATGCCCATCCTGCTGTTACACTTTTGCACCACTGTGTCTCAGTAATTTCTTGGATTTCTTTGACCTTTTGTCTTGTGCAACACTGTGTGCTACTGTTTACTTTATGATTATGGATAACGTTTTGTCTATGCACGATTTAACGCCGTAATTCTGTTCAATTCGTCGGATTACGTTCTGATTATAGTTATTGTTTGCGTCGGTTAATTCGCACGTTTGCTGTATAGCAGCCTCCGGAGCTTGTAAGCTCACCGGGTATTTTCTGCTCTAATAGTAAACATCTACCTATCTTCCTCCTACATCACCTCCTCCTCCACCTCCTCCTTCACCACCCTTCCGGGGATCAAGGTAAAAGCGTTCACGTCGCGATCCCTATCAAGTAAGTCTTGGTGTTACCTGCAAATTCTACCAAACACTTCGAAGCCGAACTGAAAGACAACGATGTCCAGAAGCTCAATAGATGCCAGAAGCCCCTCCTCAGTCTGGAGCAAGAAGAGAGGCCCAATGCCCGCCGCCTATAAGGTCAGCACTGACTATTATATCTCTAAATGTTGAAGGGCTGTCTGCAACTAAACAAGAACTTGTTGCAATGGGGAAACAACTGTCATATAACCATAACGCTTCGAAGAATCGACTCGAATTCGAACCAGCCTTTCCACCTGCTCCACCACCTCGAGCACCTCCACCCGGCGCGGTGTTGCACGTGGCGCCTCGTCTCGAGAGCGAGGAGCCGGCAGCTTGCGATGACTGGCTGTTGTTTTATGATAACCGGCGTCCGCGGCTAACCGGCTCGAAGGTGCGTTTCTAAGAAACGACTCGCTTTCGCCCGAATAACAATTCGTTATAATTTCCGCGCTCTTTCCTCCTTAAATAAGATAACAATAAAACTCGCAGCGGGAGGCGGAACAGCCAGAAAAGTCCCAAAGCATGCGCGTTCTGCGACGGCGGCTAAATGCATAATTGCTGCTCGCGTGATTATTGGTTGCTTCTCGCGTCGACAACGGGGCGCTGGTAATTGTTTTTCTCCGATAAAACTTAATGTTATTTAGTGTTAGTTTGCGAGGCGGTGACTGGCTGCGAAACACTCACCGCCTCGTTCGTCAAGCCCGTAATTTTTTATTTTATTTTATCCGGCAACAAGATTAATTGGAATTAAATTCCCCGTGTGAGTCGCTCAGGACTGTGCGCGGAAACGCACATCGCGAATTTGTGTCGCTGCGACGCGGCGCGCCAGCCTAACTCTGTTTGGCGCGCACGGAGCACACACACACACACGGTGTATCTAGAGTACACACACACACACGGCAAGCGCGCCTGACTCTGTTTGGCACGGGACTATTGATGCGGCTCAACGCTGCATCAATAGTGCTAGCCGGAGGACCACTGTTGGTGCGGGTCAGTGGTGCCGTGCCGTGGCTCTCTCTCTGTCTCTCTCTTCCGATCTGCTCGGGTGCATCTGTTCCCTCCTTGCTTGTTGTAGAATTATTTTTATTTATTCTGCTGTCTTTATGTCCTATAATTTATCGCTATTGCTTGACTCTCAGTTAATCTGTCTTGCTGTTATTGACATGCCGTTCTCTCCACAGCCTTGTGCAGCGCTTTGTGACCCTCGGGTGAAAGGCGCTCTATAAATGCTATTATTATTATCACCGAGCGTTGCGACAGGGGGAGATGCGATACGTTGAACGCGCTCTATCGAGTGGCACATTACTGTAACCGTGGGTTTTTTTAAAATTATTATTATTATTAAGCAACCGACAAAAATCGACATTTGTAATCCCCCGGGAATTCCTAGATTTGTTATCCGGGACAGCCAGCCCTCCCTCCAAAACCCGGACCCGCTCGGGGGAAAGCCTCAGAATAGCCCCCCCCCCCCACGATCATTAGCGTGGCGGTGCCGAATCTAGACGGGGAGATACACACACACACCCGAGCCTCCTTCGCACGCGACTCACTTTTTACACATCCCACCAGCCACGCGGCCTTCCTTCTGCGAGAACATTCCTGTCACCATCCATCCATTTTCAGGAACCGCTTAATCCTGTACAGGGTCGCGGTTAGCCGGAGCCTATCCCTGCACACGCAGGGCGCAAGGCAGGGGAACACCGAGGATGGGACGCCAGTCCATCGCAGGGCGCCTGGGGAAATTTAGTCAGTAGGCCAATTAACCTGGCAGCATGTATTTGGACGGTGGGAGGAAACCGGAGTGTCCGGTGGCGAAATCCCACGCGGACACGGGAAGAACATGCAAAGTCCACACGGGAAGGCCCCCGAGGCGGGATACGAACCCGGGACCTCCTTGCTGTGAGGCGGCAGCGCTACCCACTACGCCAGCGTGCCGCTCTCCTGTCACCAGCGATGGTGCAATATAGGAGTTTGCGCGTTCTCTCTCCCCGCGTTCTCTCTCCCCGTGTCCGCGTGGGTTTCCGCCGGGAACTCCCGTTTGCTCCCATCATGGGTGTGGCCCTGCCTTGCGCCCTGTGTCTGCCGGGATAGGCTCCGGCTCACCGCGACCCTGTACAGGATTAAGCGGTTTCTGAAAATGGATGGATGGACAAAACACAACCAGCTTGCTCGAAGCTCACTCTTGCGACTGGCTTTGTGAGGCTCACTTTAGTGACTGGTTTAGCGAGGCTCACTTATGCGACTGGCTTCGTGAGGCTCACTTACGCGACTGGCTTGTCGCGCGGGGCGCGCAGCATTAACTCAGCCGCGCCTGGACGCCCCAGCAGCAGCAAGCAGCAGTCGGCGTTAAACATAATTTAAGTCCCTGTTAAATTTTTACTGGGGCGACTGCATGCCACGCCGCCGTACAGAAACATTACAAATTATTGTTAGGGCACGTCAATAAATAAGCGCTGCTTCGTGTTCGAGCTGTGGTCAGATTGCGGTTAGGCCACATTGAGTGGTGGTGGTTGTGGTGGTGGTTGCGGTGGTGATGGGGTGGTGGTGTTTTTGTAATCTCCCCCCACCTCTCACTGAAAGGTACCCGAGACGGGGAGACGGTCAGTCGCTCATTACTCCGTCCAACAATCACCCCCACCACCACCCACCACAATATCGCACAACCACCCACAACCACATCCAAGAACCACCCCACCACCAACCACCCCATGGCATTCACCCTATCCCCTAACCACACACAACCACACCCACCCACCGCTCCACAGTGGGTGGGGAACACGTTGCTCCAGAGGAAACACGATCATCGCGGTAACCAGATCACAGTGTCGGGGAAACCGGTGCGTTTTGTACAAAACACATATTTACAAAACATAGATATTTTAAAAAAGCACCGATTGCAGATGGGCGGCACGGTGGCGAGGTGAGGAGCGCTCCCGCCGCCTCACAGAAAGAAGTCCGCGGGTTCGAATCCCGGCTCGGGTGCCTTTCTTTGTGGAGTTGACATGTTCTCTTCCCGTGTCCGCGTGCGTTTTCGCCGGGCACTCCGGTTTCCTCCCAGAGTCCAAATACATTCTGCTGCGTAGGTGAAATTGGCCTGCGGACTAAATCGCCCCCGGTGACCTGTAATGGACTGGCATCCCATCCAGGGTGTAGCCCTGCCTTGCGCCCTGTGTCCTCCGGGATAGGCTCCGGCTCCCCGCAACCCTGTACAGAAAGGGACCCGAGCCGAGATTCGAACCCCTGCACGCAAAAACTTGCTCCATTGCATATGGACGCTGCGTAGGAGACCCGCCGAGAGTTAATGGTTGACATTCAGAGAAGGAATGTTGTTCGGACGGGAGCCTGGCGCTGCCCCGTGACCTCCAGCCAGCCTTAACAGCTCCGGCACGCACCTAGCCTGGCACCACAGCTGTGCTGACGTCATCACAGCCTAGTGCTGCCCTCCTGCTGTTAAATATTTTTTACATTTATAACGCGTGGCACATATCCATTCGTTGTCAAAGGTATTCATTTGACGAGAGAACGACTCAGAGGCGTAGCGAGGAAAGTGCAGAGGCGGAGGAGGCGTCATTGCCGGCGCCATATTGCCACACACTGCTTCCTATATATTATGATTTATCGGCCAAATCATTAATGAGTGGTTTTTTTTGTCATCATCGTTGCTGTGTGGACGCGACTTGTCGCTGGAACCCGGAACAACTTTGCGAACTTTGGTTGGCCCAGGGTTGGCCGGATGCCCCCCAAAAGTGGCGAGGTGTTGGAGCGCAGAATGTCAGGGCCGGATGCCCTTCCTGACGCCAACCTCCTTCAGTCGGAGGGTCTTCAGATCGTTATTTGTCTGGAACCTAGACCCAGACCTGTTCACCACCAAGGGAGACCCTACCATGAGTACTAGAATCTGTGGTTCATCCAAACACACCAATCCCTCCACCGCGAAGCAGTTACGTTCCATGCGGCTGATGGGATGTGTCAAATTCTCTCACGGACAACAAACGGTGACGAATTTCTGAACCGGTCATGGGCATCGCCTATGTCGACTCAGCCGCAAATGAGTACCTGGTGCGGTGTGTAAACACTGGGGAGACGAAATCCACCGGGCGTGGTGCTGGTCACCCACCCCGTCGTGCGCCGTGCCATCCATCCATCCATTTTCTGAAACCGCTAAATCCCATACAGGGTCGCGGTGAGCCGGAGCCTATCCCGGAAGACACAGGGCGAAAGGCAGGGGGATACCGAGGATGGGACGCCAGTCCATCTCGTGCGCCGTGCCGGCAATCATGTTCGCTCGCCGACAGCACTTGACCCTACAGCTTGTTGAGGCTATACGGGGGATCTTTGCCTTTGCCTTTGTCGTGTGGGGAGCGGTGGTGCGAGCGGTTAACACCCCGCGCTCTGGACCACAACCACCATCAGTGACAAACCATGCGAGGCGGTCTCGGGCCCTCCCGTGGGTCGACTCAGCCAGGCGCGTCGCAGCCGCGGGTGTTGCTGGCGTTGCGACACCCGCACTTACACAGAAACATGATTCGACCCCCCGTCCACTTTTTCCTGAGGCAGTCTCATATCATACGTTGCGACACCCGCACTTTCACAGAAACACGATTCCATCCCCCCCACGTTTTCGTGCAACACCCGCGGCTGCGACGCGCCTGGACTCAAACGGT
>JAZEWU010000042.1:5092587-5104445 GCA_036362915.1 Geotria australis
CGTTAATACTCTCATCAGCAGCATCAGCAACATCACCATCAGCAGCTCCATCATCACCGCCATCATCATCACCATCACTGCTACCACCAACAGCACTGTGACACCAGCTTTACAGACAGATTCCGCGCCGCAGCAAACATCACCTTGAGCGTCACCACGATCCTCACCACCACCACCGTCGACACCCGTGCCGCCACCACCACAACCACCACAACCACCACAACCACCACAACCACCACAATCACACCAGCGCTGTTGTCTTCGCTGGTGATGAGCAGCATCTGCGTTATCATCGACAGCAGCATCATCAGCAGCAGTTTCGTTGTCACTGTCAGCAGCTGTGGCAGCGGCATCGCTACAATCGGCACCAGTAATCACCATCAGCATCACCATCAGAATCGGCATCATCATCAGCACCAGCGCGTGCAGTTAGCTTCCTGACCGATGATCATCCACACCAGCACTACTCCTCATCTCACAATCATCATCATCATCAGCAGCAGCATCATCATCATCATGTCAACACTCGATGGGCGATTGCGGATGTGAGACGATTCGAAGGCTCGCTGCCTCGCCGCGGAGCCGTACGAACCGGATGTTGATGGTTCTCAGTTGAAACTTCGATCCTTGCGAATTGTGGGTGCGGGGGGGAGGGGGGAGCCGGGTGTTTCAGAGACGCTTTATGATATTTGTGGATGGCAGGGAGAGAGAGAGAGAGACTCGACAGCGACTGTTGGTGGAAACAGTCGTTCGCGCTACACTCCGCGAGTCGTCACAGGCCGAGACCGAGCCGCTGCGGTGGCCACAGTATCATCATCAGCAGCAGCATCAGCAGCAGAAGCATCGACACATAACCACCGACAGCATCGACGGTATAATCATCATCAGCATGTCGCGTCACCACCACCACCATGGCCATCAGCATCATCACGATGTGTTGCCGTTAACAACAACAGCAGTCGCACAGCCAGCACCAACAACACCACAACAACAACAACACACACGGTTACACTCACACGACACACACACACTGTAACGAAGCGCAACACGACGCGCGGGTGTGACACAAACGGTTACACGACCAACAGCAATGACCGCCGCACGTACACGACAACAGCCACACGACAGCAACAAAAACAACAGTCGCACAACTGCAACACAACAGCAGTGAACAGAAGCACCGCGGCGTGAGCCTCACAAAGCACGTGGACGCACCCGACACAAGGACAACACAATCGCGACAACACAACGACACGACACGCGCTCTGGCCACTTCTCCCCGTTACACACACACGCGCACAGTGAGGACAACATGCAATTATGTCATCGTTTTAACTTGCTCCTTAATTTGCATAATTATGTTGGGGTGGAAGCTTTGCGTGTGTGTCTAGTTGAATATTTGACATCCCGCATGGTACATACACGCGTATGTATCGTTGGGGGGGGGGGTGGAATTGTGTGTGTTCCGTTTGTACGTGCCGCGGTCAGAGCCGGTTAACCAGCGGCTGTGACTGTGTGTGTGTCGCTTGCTTACTGTGTCCGATTGTGTTGTATTATGTCACCGTCTCGTTTGTGTACACGCATCGTGTGTTGCACATCACGAGGGAGCGGTGGTGCAGCGCTTGACGCGCCGCGCAGTGAACCCGTAAAAACACGGGTTCGATCCCTCGCCCTGACTTAACATCCCCGGCGGCTGATGATAATAATAATTGTACATTTATGATCCCCCGTTGCTAAACGTGTGTCGGAGCTTTATGCACACGGTGGCCCGAACAATGTGCCAGTCTGGTGAAGTATGGTCAAACAATCCCGTAGTAGCCGGGGGGCTGCTTCATCCAGCAGTGGATCGGCTCTGTGCTTTTTACAAGTACCCCCCCACTTTGTGTGTGTGTGTACACCGCGCGGTGTAGACAGTGCACTGTGTGTGTGTGTGTGTACACCGCGCGGTGTAGACAGTGCACTGTGTGTGTGTGTGTACGCGCGTGTGTCTGTGTGCTGATGGTGGTCTCCCCCTGTTCTGCGTGGGTTTCCTTCGGGTTCTCCGGTTTCCCTCCCACAACTAGAAAAAAAAAAACACTCGTTAATTAATTGGCCGATAAAATAATAATAATATACGGGGGATCTTTGTGTATGTACAGTCTGTTAAGGCTATACGGGGGATCTTTGTCTTGTATGTGTACACACGGTGCCCAGTGTGCTATGCACATAGGTACGAAAAACTATTGCCTACAGACTGTGTATATGTACTCATACACGCGTACTCGTACATGCGCGTGTGTGTACACACGCGTTGTGTTTGTGTGCTGCATATGTCGCCTAACACAATAGTCCGTGTATATTTACGAATGTTTGTGTGTGTGTATGCGTGTGGGGAGCGGTGGCGCAGCGGTTAGCGCGCTGCGCTACGAACCCGGCTAAGTTCGAGTTCGATTCCCGCTCACGGCTAACACCACCTCCTAGGTCGACTCGGCCTCGAATGAGTACCTGGCACTGTCTCTCCGCTGGGGAGACAGTGCGGCCGGGCGTGGTGCTGGCCTTCATAGGTGCTCGCTAACAGCCCTTGACCCTACAGTCTGTGAAGGCTATACGGGGGATCTTTGTTTTCTTTGTGTACACGTGTATGTATCTACAGTGATGTGTTAAGAAAAAAGCCTTTTTTGCGGGATGTCAAATTATTAAAATATTACGTTGTTAACACACGCGAACACACAGTGTAGTGGTGCATACACACACAGCAAACGAAGGAGCGCTCACGACGACATGCATGTGCTAGCACATACGTGTTACCGGATTATAACACGCGCTACACTCACATGTTGAGCACGCGTACATGCACGCGTGTGCATAGTTGTGCGAACATGCTTCGTTTACGATGCTGTGTGTACACACACAGCATTGCCGAGACACGCACCCAAGCGCCGACATATACACACGCACATAGCACGTGTTGGCATTCGGAGATGCGTGCGTGGGCAAGTTACACGCGTGTCCACGCGTGTACCTAGACTGTACGGATAGATTTTTACACACACACACACCACGCTCGCGTGTACACACTCGGCCGCAGACGCGCGTGCAACACACCCATAGACAGATACCGATTGACACAGTTGTACACACACACGCCGACATATACTGACGCACGGACACAATGACACACACAGCCGCGCGCGAACACAGACACGAGGGAACACACTGACACAATCACACACAATGACACACGCACACACATACACAGTGACGCTCACAGACACAGCCAGACACGGAATACAGTATGTACACTCGCACATTAACGGTCGCTTTTCAAAGCCGTTCTTTCGGGATAGCCGTGTCACTGAGCCCTCTTGACTCTCACAAATTGACAGTCACACGCTCACACACACACACAATGACACACATCGACACACACACACATACGCACACACGAGTGTCTTAAAACACGGCTTTTAACAATGCTTTGGATTTTGTGGTTTTGGTCTCTGCGCGCGTGTGTGTGCGTGTGTGTTTCTGTAAAGGGAGTGTGGCACGATGGAAAACCACAGGCCGGTTGTGTGCGTTCCGTGCTTGTGTTGAATTCAATGTGAGTACAATTCTTTAACCTCAAAATTCCACTCCCCCCCGAAACCTCGACCCGTCTCGAGTTGAAACCGTTGCCATACAGCAGATCCCTGCTTTATACATTTGTTATAATGACGATGATGATGATGGTGATAACAATACAATGATAATCTACGTAATAACGGCGGTGTTATTATTGCGATTCCCGGAATACGCCGAGTATTTTTGTTCGTTTATTTTTGGGATAGATTTTTAAAACGAGAGATAGAGAGAGAGCGAGCGAGAGATGAGTAACTTATTATTTTGACCAACTCTCAGTGCTGTATAAAATAACCATCTATTATTTAAAGTATATGACCCCAGCCATTGTCGTATATATATATGAAATGCGTTGTGTTGTTAAAAAAAGGGACATTTGACAGGCATTGTACATTTACGTAAACTGTAAATTCTTATTTGTTTAAATGTGCTTTAGAGTTGCTTGTTTGGTTTTTTAAATGAATTTATATTTTACAAGTTTTCATGTAGAATGTATATCGTGCCAACTGTTACGTTGAATGCGCTCACACACGCACACGCGCGCTGCCGCCGCATAGACACACGCTAGCGAGTGGATGGTTAATGTTATAAATAAGTTTATTAAATAAAAATTGGTTTAATTATGATACACGCAAATTAAGACATAATTATATTGTTGTCAGACGCGCGCGCAGACACACACACACGCGGGTACACGCACACACACACACTGACACGGTGAAACAAACGCGGGTACATACACGGGAACATACACACACACGGACACACATGGGTACACACACACAGTTACATGCACACAAATACAAAGACACACGGACACACACGTACGCGCACACACACAAGACAGACACACAAAACAGACACAAACATAGACACACACACATGGGTACACACACACACTAACGTCAAAGTGTTTCCGATTGGTGGTTAAAAAAAAAACCCACCCCGAGCTTGAAAAACTATAAAAGTTTTAACTTTTTAATTCTTGCCGCTGTGGAGATGTTACGGGAATTGTAAAACGTCACATTGTACAAAGGGGGATCAGCGTGTTCGCTAGTGTGTGTGTCTATCTGTGTGTATGTATGCCAAGTGTACACCCGTACGCATCCTATTTGTCTCGCGTGCGTATCACCGTACGTGGCGTGTCTGTACACACACCGCGCGTGTCAATGCCCCGTGCGTGTACGTACGTATGTACACGTGTGTACACTTGTACGTACGTACACGTGTGTGAGATAACGGTATACATGCGCGTGGTGTGTTTGCTTGTGTAGTCACGCGGTGGGAGTGTGTGTCTGTGTGTATGTGTGTGCGTACCCGCCTCGGTATGTAAGTGTGTACGGGGAGCGGTGGCCAAGTGGTTAGCGCGCTGGGCTACAAACCTGGCTACCCCAGTTCGAGCACCGCTCACGGCCAACACCAGTGACGATTTTCTGAACCGGTCCTGGGCCTCCCCTAGGTCGACTCGGCCTCAAATGAGTACCTTGTGAGGTGTGTAAACATCGCCACTAGGGAGACAAAGGCGGCCGGGCGTTGTGCTGGTCACCCACCCCCTCGTGTGCCGTGTCTACCTTCATAGGTGCTCGCTAACGGCACTTGCCCCAACAGTCTGTTAAGGCTATACGGGGAATCTTTGTCTTTGTGTGTGCGTATACACAAGACATGCACACCCTAACACAACACAGAAACAAAACTACAGATATTGCAAAGTTTAAATCTGACCGGACGTTTAACGTATCCTGTTTAAAAACCCGAGGCGCTCCTCTAATTCGACACGGTTTCTCCTGTGCTTTTGAGTTCACGCGATGGAGACGATAACAACTCTCCACGCCAATATCAGCGGTCAAAATATTATTGATTATTAAGATAATCGTTAATCAGTGGAATCCTAAATCTTTTTTACAGCGGCCGTATCTATCCACTGCTGGATGTGAGGCCTCGTCACATGCCGTGTCGCTGATTGGCTGTTGGTTTGACCATACTTCCCCACGCCGGTTACTGGTTTTTAATGGTGTAAAAAAAATAAACAACAGTAAAGGAAGAAAATATTTTAAAATCACAGTTGTTTAATTTTACAAGTGACATAACTAATAATGTACGCAGTGGCATACACAAGCGCTTATGTCTTAACAGGTATTCATACTTCACATTCAACACAGCACGTGTTTGTGTATTTGTGTCTGTGTGTCATTGTGTATGGGGCATGGTAGCGTAGTTGTTAGCGCACATCACAAGGAACCTATGAACCTGAGTTCGATTCCGACCCGCGACCAATTCCAGTGGTCAGCGGCTTTTTGAACCGGTCCTGGACCTCCCCTAAGTAAATTCGGCCTCAAATGAGTACCTAGTGCGGTGTATAAATATCGCCACCAGGAAGACAAAGACGGCCGGGCGTGGTGCTGGTCACGCACCCCATCGCGTGCGTGCCGACCTTCATAGGCGCAGCTAACAGCACTTGACCCAACAGTCTGTTGAGGCTATACGGGGGTCTTTGTCTCTATGTCTGTGTATATACAACATATACACATTCGAGTACTTTCTAATGTGTATTTGTGTACACGGGCAACACGTAGCCTTATACACAAACATGTACAGATATACACTTGCGTATACACACACACACTCACCAGACGCACACACATATGCCTACACTCACACACAAGCGCTCGTTGTTACACACAATCATACACACACTCATGAACATACACTCTTGTCCACATGCATGCACATACACATATACACACGCGCGTACACATGGTTTCACACGCGCAAACATACACGCTTCGACATATATATACACACTCACCCATCCATTTTCTAAACCGCTTGTCCTGGTGCGATACATACAAATACATACACACACAAATACACACACACACGGATACACGGACGCACTCACAGACACACACACATAAATACACACGCACACACACACACACATACACGATTACACACTCCTAGCACGAGTGGCGGTTACGTAATGTTCTGTTTGAAGACATTAACGCTGACGTTGGCCCAGGCGCGTCTGACAGGGGAACGCTTCTCTCACACCCACTCGCCTAACCACAGGCCCACCGCTCCTACCGGCTTTTCCCGGTTTATAAGACGCACCGGAAAGTAAGACGCGCTCCAGAGCCAGTGCGCCCTGCGTCTAGTAACGTTTATACAAAATACCGCTAACATACCAACACATACCGGATTATAAGACGCAGGGCGGTGGTGGGGGTAGGGTTGTGTGGTTAGTGCGTCTTATAATGCGGTCACCTGGGTAGCCGTGCTTGCGTGTGTGTGTGTGTGTCAGTGAGTTTAAAGTGCGCGGAACTATTTTTTGTGTGGGGGGGGTGGGTGGGATGCGGGCGGGCGGAGGAATCGCGTAATGATACAAAGCGGTGATAAAAACAACACATTTAAGTGATAATAATAATTACTCGTCGATATTAAAAAAATTCGTGTCTAGTTCAAAAGTGGAGACATGGATGAACATAAGATCATACAATTGTGTTTGTAAAGTATATATGTACACAGCCAATTGGATTTAATGACGTGACCCAGGGAATTTTTGAATATTATTATTATATACCTGTGGCCTTCGCTCTATTTATTTTTATTATTAATAAATTTGTTAGGAGACTGAATGACGCTGTGTGTGTTTCATTGACAGGTGTGTGTGTGTGTGCTGGGAGGAGCGGTGGCGCAGCGGTTAGCGCGCCGCGCCACAACCAGCCGGCACGATTTTCGCAACTGTTTTCTGGCCCTCGCCTAGGTCGACTCGGACTTGAACAAGTGTGGTGTGTAGCAAGTTCGCGGTTGGGGAGACAAAGGCGGCCGGGGCGCGGTGCTGGATTGCCACCCGCTTTGTGTACCGTGCCAGTTTTCATAAGTGCAACTTGCTAACAGCACTTTACCGTACAGCGCGTTAAGGCTACACGGGTGATGTTTCTGTGTGTGTGTTGAGAGAGCGGTGGTGTAGTGATGAGTGCACCGCGCTAAGAACTCGGTGAGCTGAGTTCGATTCCCGATCACGGCCAACACCGGCGACGACTTTGTGAACCGGGGTTGGACCTCCCCCTAGGTCGATTCAGCCTCAAATGAGTACTCGGTGTGGTATGTAAACAAATCGCCGCTATGGAGACAAAGGCGGCCGGGCGTGGTTCTGGCCACCCACCGCCTCGTGTGTCCAGTGCCGGCCTTTATATGTGCTACTTGCTAAAAGCGCTTGAACCCACGGTCTGTTAAAGCTACACGGGGGATCTTTGTATTTATGTGTTTGTGCGCGTTTACAAGTGCACGAATGGCTCTGGCACTCAGGTTTCCTCCCACAGTCCAAATAAATGCTGCTGCATCGTTTAATTGGCCTGCGGACTAAATTGCCCCCCCCTGTGCCCTGTGATGGACTGGCGTCCCATCCTGGGTATATCCCTGCCTTGCGCCCTGTGTCTGCCGGGATAGGCTCCGGCTCACCGCAACCCTGTATAAGATGAAGCGATTTCTGACAATAGATGGATGGATGAATATCTCTATTTATTTCCACGAATGTGTGTGTACGTGTGTGTGTACGTTGTGTTGTTGACCGGTCGTGTATGTAGTATGTGTGTGTATGTAAATGTGCATTAATGCACAGCGAGCCTTCGACGCTTCACGTGGGCCTCAAGGCGCACCTGGCCTGGCACAGGCGTCGTGGTGACGTCACCGCCACTTAGTGGCGAACGGCGGTTGTTACTATTGTGTGTGTGTGGATGGTGGGGAGCGGTGGCGCAGCGGTGAGCGCGCCGCGCTCCGAGCCCGGCGAACCGAGTTCAATTCCCGCTCACGGGCACCACTGACAAAGATGACGAACCGGTCCGGAGCCTCCCCTAGCTGGCCTCAGCCTCAAATGCTTGCCTATGTTCACATCGCCACTAGGAAGACAAAGGCGGCCGGGCATGGTTGTTGTTGCCTTCATTGATGCGTGTGTGTGTATATATATCTGGACACTCATTTGTGTACACTTACTGAATGAGTGTGTGCGCGTGTGCGTGTGTGTGTTTCTGCGTGTCTGTGTGTCTGTGTGAATGTTCACCGCCGCCTCATACGAGTGCCTGGTGCGGTGTGTAAACGTCGCCACGAGGGAGACAAAGGCGGCCGGGCGTGGTGCTGGCCACCCACCCCATCGTGCCCCGCGATGGCCCTTCATAGGTGCTACTCGCTAACAGCACTTGACGCTACAGTCTGTTGAGGCTATACGGGGGATCTTTGTCTTTTGTACATGGTAACGCTCCCTGTATACACATACACACATTGGCTGAACACACGCGCAAACAATGAACTTGAGTGGAGCGGTGGCGCAATGGTTAGCGCACCGCCCAGTGCAAACCCGGCCACCTACGTTCGATGCCCGCCTACCGCTGACCCACACTGACCCGCGTGGTGAAGTATGGGTCAATCGACCCGTATTGACCAACTCCGTGTGGCCTAGTCCTTCATCCAGCAGTGGATTGATGAAGGGCAGTGGATAGTTGCGGTGTAGCGACTCGAAATGTCACGGTCCCACGTGTCACGTGTTGGAGTGTGGACTGGGTGTGTTTGTGTGTATTTGTGTTGTGAGTCGGCGGCACGGTGGCGCGGTGAGTAGCGCTGCCGCCTCACAGCAAGAACGACCCGGGTTCGAATCTCGGCTCGGGTGCCTTTCTGTTTGGAGTTGGCATGTTCTCCCCTTGTCCGCGTCGGTTTTCGCCGGGCACTCCGGTTTCCTCCCACAGTCCAAAAACATGCTGCTGCATAGGTTTATTGGCCTGCGGACTATACCCGTGATGGACTGGCGCCCTGTGTCTGCCGGGATAGGCTCCGGCTCACCGCGACCCTGTACAGGATTAAGCGGTTTCTGACAATCGATGGATGGATGTGTATGTGTGTGGGGAGCGGTGGCGCAGTGGTTAGCGCACTGGCGCTACAAAACCCGGCGACCCAAGTTCCATTCCCGATCAAGATCAGTGCAGTATCGGTGAGGAGTATTCGAACCGGGCCTGTTCCTCGCCTAGGTCGACTCAGCCTCAAATGAGCATCTTGTGCGGTGCGTAAACATTAGCACTGGGGAGACAAATGCGGCCGGGCGTGGGGTTAACCACACACTCCCCTCGTGTGCCGTGCCGGCCTTCATAGGTGCTACTCGCTAACATCACTTGCCCCAACAGTCTGTTGAGGGCTCTTGTGGCGGGGTCTTTGTGTTTGTTACGTGTGTGTGTGTAAGTTTATGAGTAGGTGTGTGCCGCAACTCTTACATTGCCGGGCGGTATCTGCCCCCTAGGTCGACTCAGCCTATAACGGTGATACAAAGGCGCACGAGCGTGATGCCCAGCCGCCCATAATAGGTGCTCGCTAACAACACATAAAGCCACAAGTCTGTTAAGGCTATACGGGGGATCTTTGTATTTTTTGTGGGGAGCGGTGGTGCAGCGGTTAGCGGTGCTACGCTGCGACCGCAGCCACCCGAGTTCGAATCCTGCTCACGGCCATCAACACCAGTGACGTTTTTTTCCGAAACGTTCCTAGGTCTCCCTTAGATCGACTCGGCCTCAAATGAGTATCTGGGGCGGTGTGTAAACATCGCAACAATGGAGACAAAGGCGGCCCAGCGTGATGCTGGCCACCCACCCCCTCATCTGTTACTCCCTAACAGCACTTGAGGCTACAGTTTGTTAAGGCTATACGGGGGATCTTTGTCTTTAGCTGTATGTTTGCACGTATGCTATGTACATATGTGAATATGCATGCGTGTGTGTGTTTGCGTGGGGAGCGGTGGCCCAGTGGTTAGCGCGCTGGGCTACAAACCTGGCGCCCGAGTTCGAAACCCGCTCACGGCCAATATCAGTGACGATTTTCTGAACTGGACCTCCCCTAGGTCGTCTCAGCCTCAAATGAGTACCTGGTACGGCGTGTAAACATCGCTACTAGGGAGACAAAGGCGGCCGGGCGTGGTGCTGGGCACACCCCCTCGTGTGCCGTGTCGACCTTAGTAGGTGCTCGCTAACGGCACTAGCCCCTACAGTCTGTTAAGGCTATACGGGGGATCTTTGTCTTTGTTTTGTGTGTGTGTCTATGCTGCGTGTGTCCGCTGTGTGAATGAATGCCTTCATTTGTTTACATCAAGACTCCCATTGACTACCGGCGGTGCGGGCCTGCCCCTAGGTCGGCTCAACCTTAAATTACCCTCGCGTTTTGCACTGTCGCGGTGTCGGCGCGATAATTGGGAGCGAGGCGCGGTGTGAGTCATTCATTGCCATCAAGCAATATGAGAGAGACAAAGGTGGCCGGGCGTGGGTCACCCAGCACCCAACTTACCCCCACAACCCCACTCTTGCTGCCAGTCTACGGCGACTTATCCACTGCTGGATGAGCACCCCCCCCACCACGCCGTGGCGGGAGGGGTAATGTGTCCATACTTCGCCGCGCAGGTCAGTCGGGATGGATTCAATTCAACTTTATTTGTCAATGCTGCCATAATGTACAGGACATGTAGAGGATCGAAATTCGGTTTCTGTCAGAAACCCGGTGTTATAATATTAATAATAGCATTTATAGAGCGCCTTTCACCCGAGGGTCACAAAGCGCTACGTGTTGGCACGTACATGGACTGGAACACAACAACAATGGTTTAAAAATACTAGGATAAAAAAAATACAAACGGGTGCGTGACGTAGGAGCGGTTAACCAACCACCGTCCGGTTATCCGCAGCCTGATGTCGAACTTATGTCGGTGGCGTAAAGCGCTAACCGCTGCGCCACCGCTCACGGTCTCTCTGTGTCGTTGTGTGCTATTCTGAAGCGAGCGCCCAACCCCTGGATCGATGCTCGCCACCAGCATTCTCAGTCCCCGCGTGGTCCTGTAGAGAGGGTCGCGGGGGGCCGGAGCCTATCCCGGCAGACACAGGGCGCAAGGCAAGGCTATATCTATCGCAGGGCACCGCGAGCAACTTAGTCCATACGTCCATCCATTGTCAGAAACCGCTTAATAATAATAATGATAATTTTACATTTATAACGCGCACATATTCATTCATTGTCAAAGGTATTCATTGACGAGAGAATGACTCAGAGGCGTAGCGAGGAAAGCGCAGAGAGACGGAGGAGGCAGCCAGGCGGTTTTGCCGGCGCCATATTGACACACTGCTTCCTATATATTATGATGTTATCGGCCAAATAATTAATGAGTGTTTTTTTAAATTCTTCGAGGAAACCGGAGGAAACCCACGCGGAACACAGGGACGGCACACAAACTCCACACA
>JAZEWU010000042.1:5186654-5199463 GCA_036362915.1 Geotria australis
GCAGCAGGTTTTTGGACTGTGAGAGGAAACCGGAGTGCCCGGCAAAAACCCAAGCGGACACGGGGAGAACACGCAAACTGCACACAGAAAGGCACCCGAGCCAGGATTCGAATCTGGAACCTTCTTGCTGTGAGGCGGCGGCGATACTCAACGCGCCACCGTGCCGCCCGCGCATTCGCCATGTCCTTCGAAAACGTTTACAGCGGGGAACATCCCTCAAGGACCAGCGACGGTTTCACTGCCGCTCGCTTCAGAAGCGCACACGCGGCACCGCACAAGTTCCAGGAGTGGCAGCAAGAGGCTAAATTAAGGCTGCTTTGTACTCCGTGTGCCGAGCGTCACTGCAGTCACAGGCTTCACGCTGGGTTAATTAGTGTGTCCCCCGCCACTGGCTCACAGATTGTGAGACGCCACACAAAGCTGGGCCGTTATCGTCAATGTTAATAAATGAGAATTGCTGTCAAGAGCTGCTCTTTTTGGGATGGCCATGGCAAGCGTTAATTCTCTCTCCAACACGATGTGTCGCCTCGCACATTGGAGGCATCGTCGTGGGAGGCAAAACGCCACGGCCATCCCAAAAGAGCAACCGTTGAGAGCAATTCTCGTACATCGAGTAGTCAACACCTACATCAGGCACTCCAGTGTAACTCCCACACACAACACACTTGGTGGAAAGGAATTGGCAAAACACGAGGTGTCCTGGATAAACGCCCGGCGTTGACACCGCCGGGCGTTCATGCCGCTGCGTGCGTATGCGACATCACTCACTCTCCTTTCTCGTTCCACTCGAGGCAGTTGACGCAGCCCGTGTGACCCTGCAGAGAAACGGATGGAGTGAAAATCGGGGAATGCGCCCCACGGCTCGCACACCCGCACAGGGCAGTCCGCTGTTACCGGCATAGCCTGCAACGGCGAATAGAACGACAAAGATTTCCCATTCAGCCTCACAGACCGGGCGTGCGGGCGTGCGTGCGGGCGGGCGAGCGTGCGGCCTCACCTGTAGCTCGGCCTCCAGCCCGAGGCGGCGCACCATGGCGTCGGTCACGTGCTGCCTCCGCTGGAAGGAAAGAAGCCCGCGCTCCTGCACGACCAGAAACCAACACAGAAACCGATGACGCCGATTAGCAAACAGGTCACGTACCGGTGCGCTGAGGTAGTAAAGAATTGGCACGTTTTGTTCATGTGACAAACCTTAGTTATTGGCTGTGTCGGGTGGAGGTGGGCTTAAGACACTTATTTTTTACGTCACCTAACCCATAGATAAATAGATGTTTATTATTACAGGATTCCTGTGACACAACACGCAAATTTACAAAAATAAATAAATGTTAAAATAACAAATTAACCAAACAAAAAAATAACCATTTACACGCAGCATTACGCATAAGTGACAAAATAAGTAAAGAGATATACTACAGAAAATTAACTTCACTGCATGTCTGTCCTGCTTTGACTCTCTTCACCACTTCCACCTTTCACGTTTACAGCAGGGCGGCATGGTGGTACAGCCTTTCCACGTGGAGTTTGCACCATGTACAGATACCCCGGCTGGAATCGCGGCTTCGTACTATGCGATCCACATGTATAATGGAGCAAGTGCTTTTACGCGTGAAGGTCCGCACTGGGCGTACCGCGTTGTGAAAACTTCGTAAGCGCAAGTTTTATCTGCACAACACCAGTGTTTTTATGTCTAGTGTCAGCTCCGTTTCAGGGCACTTCACCCTGATCTGCCGGTTGAGGATGTCCATGGTGACGTTGTAGGGCTCCATCGCGAAGAAGACTCGTGTGCACCACCTTGTGCTCGCGTAACAGTGCTCCTGGTTTCTGGGCCTCGCGGCGAGAGGGGCGACGGGTGCGGCGAGAGGACGGGCGCTAGCGGGACGCCAGCGGAGGGGCGCGGGCGGCGGCGGCGGCGTGAGCGACTCCCCAGCTCCACTCCCGCGGCCCCCGGGGCTCACCCATGGTAGGGCTGGAGGCCGGGGTTCCAGTGACGGCGCTGGGGAAATCATCCGCAGAGAGAGAGGCGGTCGTCAACAGTCCATTTGTTAAAACGTGTAACTTTAACACGATGGCTAATTCGCCTGCGGATTAAATTGCCCCCGGTGCCCTGTGATAGACTCCTGTCCCATCCTGGGTATAGCCCTGCCTTACGCCCTGTGTCTGCCGGGATAGGCTCTGGCTCACCGTGACCCTGGACAGGATCAAGCGGTTTCGGACAATGTTGATGATGGCTTTCGCGACAAATATTGTCCATAATAAAGCACTTTTGGGTTCGGTCACACGGAACATTTTTTTCCAGGTGATCTTCTTCTTTGCGATTCTTCGAAGCACGATGGTCAGCCTCTGGACATCGTTGTCTTTCAGCTCGGCCTCGAAGTGTTTCGTAGAATTCGCAGGCAATACCAAGTATTACCTCACAGGGATCGCGACAGGAACGCTTCTACCTTGACCCCCGAGGTACCTGATAAAGCTCGCTGATTGCAATAATGAGCAAAACGTACTTCATTGTAAATGTTGTGGGTTCGCCTTCTAAGACCACGGTGTGCTGCTATCAGACACTTCCCAACTTCCCGTTGAGGTATCACTTCCCGAATGCTGGTCTAGCTATCACATTCTAGGTGCCGGTCGAGCTATCAGACGGAATGTATATAACCTGGAGCGCCTCCTCCACCACCGAGTGAGCTTTACAACTATTAACAACACAGCGAGCTGTGTGGCACTAACGCGAGTAAGAAAGCGATTCGCTCTAGAGAGCTGCTCTTTCGGGATAGCCGCGTCCAGCGCGTTGCTCCTCTCTCGCTGCGCCAGTATATATTATCCAGAGCTAAAACAGCCAGAGCGAACAAACACGCACAAACGTGAATGACTCAGAATCTAGTTCTACCCCTCCGTCCGACCCCGAGCTGCCCCCATCCCTCATCCCGCCGCTCGGCGTCTCTCCCAGCCCGAGTTTGTAAACATGTCCCCGCTGAAGGAAAGAGGAGGCGACCCTCAGGACAGGAAAAACTCCGCATTTGAAGTTGCGCCTCACAAGCTTGAAATTGGGGTCAAGGTAGAAACGTTCACGTCGCGATCCCTGTCAGGTAGTACTTGGTATTGCCTGCGAATTCTACCAAACACTTCGAGGCCGAGCTGCAAGACAACGATGTCCAGAAGCTGACTGACCATCGTGCTTCGAAGAATCGCAAAGAAGAAGAAGCTTGAAGTATCGGAGGAGCCGTGGCCGCGGCTGTGTGACGCGCGGCGTCAGCTCTTTACCGGGTAGTTTCCGCGGTAACGACTGCGCGGTCGGGCCTCGGCGGTCGGGCCTCGGCGGCCGCGCGGCCCGAACGGGGGACCCTCGCTAGCCGAGCGGCAGGCGCCTCGAGCGTCGGTCCAGCCCGACTCGCAGGCCCCTCTCCCGCTTCTCCTCCTCTTTCACCTGGTCGTCGAGGGACGCCGCGGTCGCTCGTCTGCCTCGTCCGCCTCGTCTCCAGCCCGTCTACGGCGCGGAGCCGGCGGTCGGTGGCGCTCTGGGCTGGTCACACGGCGCTCATCCGAGCTGCGAGGCCTCTCCTCGGCTCGCGGTCAGCGGTGAAGCCCAAGGGCCTCAACTTTACGGCGCGCACTACCGTAAAGCGGCGCCCGTCAACATTAAACGTTTTTTGTTAAATGTGTGTTGTTTGAACGGTTTGAGATCTCGGACGCGGACTCTGTACGAAACCGCCTCGGGTTACGACGGCCGCTTGGATGTTTGTGTGTTTGATAAACGTGCGTTACGCGTTTTCGAGTGCGAAGGTGTCGTGAAATGGGCCGCTTTGCGACATCTTGACAAATGTGCCCCCAGTGGCCAGGACGGATGATTGCGAAATCATAACAAAGACAAAGATCCCCCGTGTAGCCTCCGTAGACTGTTGGGGCAAGTGCTGTGAGCGAGGAATATCACCCACGAGGGTCGGCACGGCACACGAGGGGGTGGGTGGCCAGCACCACGCCCGACCACCTTTGTCTCCCCACTGGCGATGTTTATACACCGTACCAGGTACTCATGTGAGGCTGAATCGACCTAGCGGAGGAGGCCCAGGACCGGTTCAGTAAAACGTCACCTGTGTTGGTGGCCGTGATTCGAACCCGGGTCGCTGGGTACGTAGCGCGGCGCCGCTACACTCCGCACGTAAACGTTTGCATGTTCTCCCCGTGTCCGCGTGGGTTTTCTCCAGGCACTCCGAGTGGTTTCCTCCCGCAGTCAAAATACATGCTGCTGCATAGGTTAACTGGCCTCCTGACTAAATTGCCCCCGGTGCCATGTGATGGACTGGTGTCCCATCCTGGGTATAGCCCTGGCTTGCGCCTTGTGTCTGCCGGGATAGGCTCCGGCTCACCACAACACTCTGGAGGATTAAGCGGTTTCTGAAAATGGATGGACGGATGGACCTCTGCCAGCAAGCCGCTCACCCAGCTGTGAAAAGAGCAAATCAAGAATCGCCCTGCTACCGAAACCTGCAGGAAGAGCTGGGGGGCGCCTCAGGTGACCAGCTGCGAACATCCGCTCTCTCACTCATCTGCGCTCCAATCCGCTCCGAGAGCACGGACGCAACACGACCACACACACAAGTTGACTTTGACCCATCGGTGAGTCACGCCCCAGATAACGACCGCGGAGAAAATCCCACTGCGGTAATGGGTCCTCGCACGGCGCTCATCTGCACGGAAATAGCAGTCTACCGTTTGTCGTGTTTGCTTTCTATGAGGATTGTGGTCACAGTTCAGTCAAATGCAGAAGTACAAGACACTTCCTGTTAAGCTGTGGGGTGACTAACAACAGCTGGGATATAAAACGCAACGCAGCCTGTATGCTGCCTGCCCGTGTGTCGGTTCAGTCAGCGATTCAATTCCAGACATTCGAATGAAGTCCAAAAGTACTTTTCGTCCCGTGTTTGAGAGCTCGGGGGAGACGACGCTGCCTGTCGTGACTTGTGTTGAACCGCAATCCAACGAGATGCCATCATATTTTTAAATTCCCATCTCGCCCCAAAAGAGGAAGTTTTAAGTGGCAGGGGAGAGGAGGGGGGTACTCGGGCGAAAATTTGTTTCACTTTTGCAGAAGCAGTCGTAAAACCAGATTCTGACGTGTGTTTGTGTGTAGCTTAAACACAAGAGACGCGACGCAGACAGAGCACGCGACTCGACACAGGAACAGAAGTGCCATCGTTCCGCTCCTCGCGTCACCTCAGGAATCTCACAAGACCAGCGAAACACCGCACACGACCTTCTCGGGGCTGGAGTGAGCGGTGCCGTTGCGCGAATCCAGCCGTCTGTGAACGCGCGGCCGAGCGAGCGGAGCGCAGCAACTGCGACCGAGCGGGCCCTCGGGAATTTCTCAAAACAACGGAAAAAAAACATCGAGGCAACATCCCCCGGCGGCTAGACGGCGAGCGGTGGATCTCCGGCGTCTTCCCCCGCTGGAGAGGCCCACTTGGCGACCACGGTCGAAGGCGAGCCCGGCGGCCTGCCGTAGCGACTGCGTGTCGGGGGAGCCATGGAGCCGTGCGGCGTGCGCTACCAGTACAGCGTGATCGTGCTGGGCGACGCCACGGTGGGCAAGACGGCGCTACTGCGCCGCTTCGTGGAGGGCACGTACGGCAGCGAGAGCGACCCCACGGTCGGGGTCGACTTCTTCATCCGCACGCTGGCGCTCGGCCCGCACGCCGAGCAACGCAAGGTCAAGGTGCAGCTGTGGGACACGGCCGGCCAGGAGCGATTCAGGTGAGCGGGTGGAGGTCACCGCCGTCGCGCCGACGACCGGTCAAGTCGAGTCAAGTTTATTGATCACATACACGCGAGATTACAATAGTTTAAATAACTACAATTTATAACGGGGTGGCACAGTGGCGCGGTGAGTAGCGCTGCCGCCTCACAGCAAGAAGGACCCGGGTTCGAATCCCGGCTCGGGTGTATTTCTATGTGGAGTTTGCACGTTCTTCCCGTGCCCGCGTGGGTTTTCACCGGGCACTCCGGTTTTCTCCCACAGTCCAAAGACACGCTGCTGCTTAGGTTAATTGGTCTGCGGACTAAATTGCCCCAGGTGCCCTGTGATGGACTGGCATCCGATCATGGGTATAGTCCTGCCTTGCGCCCTGTGTCTGCCCGGGATAGGCTCCGAATGAACAACGTAGTTAAACAGTGAAACATTGCGATGGTGGTGGCGGTTTTCGTGGCGATGCTGCGTGTGCCCAGGTCGATCACCCGCTCCTACTACCAGGGAGCCGCGGGCGCCCTGCTCGTGTACGACGTGAGCCGGCGGCCCACATACCTGCACGTGGCCGACTGGATGGACGAGGCCCGAACCCACGGACCCCCCAGCGGCATGGCCTTCGTGCTGGTGGCCCACAAGTGCGACCTGCAGAGCGAGGTGAGAGGACGGCCGCCGCCCCGGCCTGCTCACCACGACGACATTCTCACCTCACCACCACGGCGCTCACCTCACCACCGCGCTCACCCCCACTACTCCCACTCTCACCCCAAAGACAAAGACCCCCCATATAGTCTTAACAGACTATCAGCTACCTATATGTTTTTCCCATCGCAATGTTTAACTTTACTTGTTTTTTATTTGGTTACTTACGTGCAATGCTGTGTAAACGGTTTTTTTTGTTTTCGTTTGGTCAATTTGGTTTTTTTTTGTCAATTCGCGCGTTTGATGCGTCGCAGGAATCCCGCAAAGCGCTTGCATGATCACTGGGTATTTTCAGTTGTAATACTAAACATCTATCTGATGTGGGTTTTCACGGCTAGATTCATGACGGTTGCTCTTCAGAGCTGTTCTTTCGGGATATCCGTGTCAACCGATTTCCCTCGCAGATGATGCTCCCAACGTGCGAGATGAAACGTCGCGAGGGAGAGAGGGAGATCGCTCAGTGACACGGCTATCCCGAAAGAACAGCTCTGAGGAGCAACAATCAAGCATCCATCTAACGCCTTTGGTGTGGTGTGCCGTGCCGGCAGCGCGTGGTGTCCCGCGAGGAGGGCGAGCGTTTCGCGACCGCCCACGGCATGGCCTACGTGGAGGCCACGGCCCGCCGCGGCACTGGGGTCGAAGAGGCCTTCGTGGAGCTGGTGGCGGCCCTGCACGACCGCACCGTGGCCCTCGAGGCCTCCTCGTCCCCGGCGTCCCTCCCGGCCAAGCTGCCGGCCGGCGTCAGGATCACCCAGCGGCCCGACATCTCCGGCTCGAACCCCAGGCGCTCGTCACGCCGCGCGGGCCCCAGCTGCAGCTGCTCATAGATACATAGATGTTTATTATTACAGCAGAAATATACCCATTGAGCTTGCAAGCTCTTTACGGGACTCCTGCGACACAACAAACAGCGAATTGCTGACAATAATAAAAAACATCTTTAAGATTCAGAAATCCATAGTCTGGCTCTTTTATGAGCCAGGCCACGCAAGAAACATAAGTGCCGTAAACCCGCCTCCACCAGACACAGCCAACCAGCAACGGGCCGTCACGCGAACAAAAACGTGCCAACTCGTCACCACCCCAGCAGAGATGTTTATTATTACAGCATAGAAATACCCAGTGAACTTGCAAGCTCTTTATAGGATTTGACAAAAGTAAGCTCTGAATCTGACCCTAAGCGTCTGTCGCCTGGTTGTGGGTGGTGGTCACCAACCCTCTCGCACAGATGGTGCCAGATGAACGAACCGTGTGTATAGACCAGAGTTGGCAGCGTATTCTGGCTGAATTCCAAAGACAGCAAAACAGCTATAGCGTGTTATTAAGGCACGAATGCGTGGCTGTAATTGAGCTCAATGAGCTTCTGTCCTGGACGTGATGTTAAACTGCAGCCAGTGACGTGCTTGCTGCCACAGTAAACTGCAACTGGTGATGATGTAGCTTTAAAACACACACATAGCTTATGAACTGTGTTGCACGCAGCGCACTAAGTATCGCTAACCGCCTCACAACGAGAAGGGCCTCAATTCGATTCCCGGCTCGGGTGCCGTTGTGTGTGGCGTTTACATGCTCTCCCAATGTCCCCGTGGATTTTTTTCGGGTACTTCGGGTTCTTTCCGTATTCCAAATACATACTGCGTGGACCTTGAGGTGCAAAATATTGAGGACTACCAAGATAACGTTATATAATTCATTCATTCATTCATTTTCAGAAACCGCTTAATCCTATACAGGGTCGCGGTGAGCCGGAGCCTATCCCGGCAGACACAGGGCGCAAGGCAGGGGAACACCAAGGATGGGACGCCAGTCCATCGCAGGGCACCTGGGGAAATTTAGTCAGTACGCCAATTAACCTAGCAGCATGTCTTTGGACGGTGGGAGGAAACCGGAGTGCCCGGCGAAAACCCACGCGGACACGGGGAGAACATGCAAACTCCACACAGAAAGGCACCCCGAGCCGAGATTCGAACCCGGGACCTTCTTGCTGTGAGGCGGAAGCGCTACCCACTACGCCACCGTGCCGCCCACGTTATATAATGTTTTGTATAAAAAAAACACTTTAATTCATAAACGAACGTTTGTTTTCTAAGGTGTATCCCCTGCCATAAGAAACCATACTGTTTCGATATTTTGCAATTATGTTTTATTGATTGTAAATAAAAATGAGTGAATCTGTTGTGATGTGAATCGTTCCTAATTTCAGTAATATCATCTCATCGTCAGAAACCGCTTAATCCTGTACATGGTTGCGTTGAGCCGGAGCCTATCCCGGTAGACGCAAGCCAGGGCTATACCGAGGATGGGACGCCATTCCATCACAGGCCACCGGGGGCAATTTAGTCCGCAGGCCAATCAACCCATGCAGCACCATGTCTTTGGACTGTGGGAGGAAACCGGAGTGCCCGGCGAAAACCCACGTGGATACGTGGAGAACATGCAAACTCCACACAGAAAGGCACCCAAGCCGGGATTCGAACCTGGGCCCTTCTTGCTGTGAGGCGGCGGCAGCGCTACTCACCGCTGCGCCGCCGTTGTGCCCACTTCAGTAATCGTGGGTCACAATTCATGTAGCGTCACATTTGTGTTGAGAATCGTGTGCAAGGCCGTGTCCTCACTTTAAGTCAACCGTGCCAACATTGGTTTCGCTCTCATTGGAGATCATCAGTTGCACCGTGGCCCTGCTGCACCACACTTGCGGTGTTCATAAGGGTATTACTATTATTGAGAATCATCAGTTATGCTGCGGCCGTGACGCATGACACTTCTGTTAATACGGGTCTCGCCCTCATTGGGACTCATCAGTTACACCCCAAAAAAAAATGTGTTGCTGATTTTCCGTGCTCTGTCGTTGTTGACATGTCGTTCTCTCTGCAGCTTTGTGCAGCGCTTTGTGACCCTCGGGTGAAATGCGCTATATAAATGCTATTATTATTACACTGGGGGCCCTGCGCCTTTAAACGTGTGTTAACAAAGTCCTGCTTTCTCGATCACACTTGTGTCAATACGGGTCTCGCCTTCATTGGGATTCATCAGTCACGCGGCTTGTGTCGACTCGGGTCTCGCTCTCATCAGGACTCATCAGCTGCGCGCGGCCGGGAGATCCCGACTCTCGCGACACCCGGCGCTCTCGCGAGACTCGGCCGGTAGACATGGCGGCTCCGAATATGCTGAAGGTAATCGAGGCTGCGCCGGGGGCCGTGGAGGCGAGGCGGGGAGTTCGCGGCGAGCCGGAGGCGGCTCGGGCGGTCCCAGCCGGGACGAACTTGGTCCGAGAACCCGCTCGCGAACCCTGCCCCGAGAGAAGGAGCGGGACGCGGCGGGCAAGCGGCGGGCTGCTCCTTAAACTAGTCGAGCCGCGCACGTCCCGGGCGCTAGGCCGCCATTGGCCAGCGTTGAGATAATTATTACAAATGATCTTTGCGATTGAACGTCGCATTAATTGATTAAGGAATCGCCTCTCGCTGCCGTTGTTAGACGTGTGAGTTGCCCGCGCAAGGTTTTGAGGAGGAGGCGCCGACTTGCCTGACGAGGTGTAATCTGTTGTTGTTGTGGATAGTTGCGGCGTTAAGTTTTATCGTGCCGTCATTATAATCAATGCGCGGCGTGTGTTTGATCCGTAACCCCGTGGGCCCTGCTACATTAGCCCCGTGTTAACTGTGGCCTTGCTCTCATTGTAAATCATCAGTTACTCCTTGCAGGACAGCCTCACTGAGCCGACAAGGCTGTCATATTGAGTATTGTGCTGGTTTGCATTAAACTGCTAAAGGCAGCGTTATGCATCGCCTTCTCCGTAACCACCGAGCTGCCTCCGCGTGCACGCGCCTGATGTTTGCTAAACGCGTCCCGGCGAGACGGAGCGATGATTGAAGGGAGCGCCGTGCGTCCCTCGCGAGACGCCGAGGTGCCTGATGACTTGGCAGTTACCTGCAGGGGGTCAAGGTAGAAGTGTTCACGTCGCGATCCCTGTCAAGTAATACTTGGTATTACCTGCGAAGTCTACCAAACACTTCGAGGCCGAGCTGAAAGACAACGATGTCCAGAAGCTGACCATCGGGCTTCGAAGAATCGCAAAGAAGAAGAAGTTACCTGCACAGCTGTCATTCGTATCACGCGTAGTAGTGACCCCAACGATAACCTACCCAGCAACATCAGTAATGTCGCCTCGGTGTCGACTCAGGTCCCGAGCCCTGGCATCGCGCTGCTGTCACCGTCCATCCTAGACTATCTTCTGTTTTTGGCAATTTGCATGTTTGTTGTGTCAATGCAGGAATCCCGTAAAGAGCTTGCAAGCTAACTGGGTATTTTTCTGCTGTAATAATACACATCTCATTAGAGACACAAACAAGGCACCTCATTGCTTTCACTTTCCTTCTCGCATCAGAACGTCATCAGGCCATTTCCCAGAGCTGCTTCATGACTCACAAATTGAAGGCACAAGCCACAGTTGTCCCAATTGTGGCCATGCAACCCAAACTTTGGACCATATAGTAAACCGATGTTTTCTTTGCTGCTTCAATGGAGGAGGAATAGCATAACTATGTAAACTATTTCCTGAAGCCCTCTCGCGGCTATCAAACCTCAAAATTGATATTTATCCACTTAACATTGCCATACGGAAGAATACGATTTGTATTTGGACAGATTGTGAGACGTGGAGCTGTGTATCATTTCGGTCATCTGCAACAGTTACAATAACAAGGGAATCGCATAAGGCTTTTTATTAATGCAACGGACACTGACGTATTACAAATTTTGACCCATTACATTTTAATGAGCTATTTTCATGCATGAGGCAGTCACGAGTACTCAAAGGAAGCACACCACTCACTCGATCGAATAACACTCAAAGATTCCCCCAATATTGGGCTCACAAAGCCGTTTGCTGTACTGCCATCCCAAGGCCGCCACTTCACGGGTTTGAGAGGTTTTGATTTGCTTAAATCTCACCTTGATCCACCAACTCTGCCTCCAAAGTGCAGAGTTGTAGGTGCTTGGCGTATTTTGTCAGTTTACACTTACGTCCAGTGGTAGCCCAGAGTTATCTGTTGGAAAACCACATTCCTTTGGTGAGGTTAGATTCTCCACATAATGACCACTCTAATCTTTCAGTACAGCACTGGTTTTATTAACCCTAGCTAGGTGGCACTGTAATTGGCGCTTGATGTGTTTTGTCAGTCAACACCCCAGGTGGGGATGACTCAACTAAGCACTATTCCACTGAGGTCAATGCTTCGTCTTCTTTGCGATTCTTCGAAGCGCGATGGTTAAATTACAGTAGGTCAATGCTGATCGTCCTATAAATACCCTTGGATCATGACATGAACACGGACTTACCACGGCTGGCTTGGTGCCACCATCGGAGAGCGCATGCCCCATGTAGACACCGACGTGTATTAATAGTGTCATGGTAATAGAATTTGCCTAACTGTAACCTTGTGACTTTTTCATTATTATAATATTCTAAGTCCGTCCCTGCCCAAACAATTGTGGGGCAATCCTCTTTTTAGTTGATGGCCCAAGCGACTGTTGTCAGTTTCCACGTTCTCATGAGGGAGCATGTCGCACCCTTGGGCCAGCCACTGTAGACTTCCAATGAAGAAGTTGCACTCATTTTATCAATTCCTTGAGAGATGTTAGGCTGAGTGAACCCCCAACTGGGATTTGAACTTGAGTCCTTAAAGTGTTATCCGAGTGTTCTAACCAAAGCGCCACCCAGACGTCCTGCCTAGTAATCCTCTGCCGTGATCAATCCACCTTTGGATGAAGGCCTTTCCAAGCCGGTGTAATTTCACAGACTTGCGATGTGGTAATCCATCTTGCACCTGCACATGAGCTGACTCCATTGTTGCGTCTACGCAGTGAACATCCTGCCGTGCGCATTCCCTCCGTTGGCTGCCGCTCCGGCGTTAGTTCTGATCTCCAGCCGTCCCTCTAATTTGCGTGCGTTCTCTAATCCGCGCGCTACATTTTCTGCGTCTTCAGTGCAACGCAGACGCAGAGCGCACATCGCTCCGTGCTTCTTTGCGCGGTTATCATGTTGTTGGCTACGTTGGCCGCTGTTGCACGAGTGGCGTGTTTTTGTACGGCGCAGGACAAGGGCTCTTTGCAGTTCGAGGACAAATGGGACGTGATGCGCCCCATCGTGCTGCGGCTGCTGCGCCAGGAGGCCGTGACGCGGCAGCAGTGGCAGGACCTCTTCATGTGAGTGGCGGCGTCGCGATCGCCGACACTGGGCCGGGGAATTCTTAGTGATAGCCCGGAGGTGGTGTTCGTTGACGACTCATTCGTTTCCTGTCCTTGATACCGACTTAGATCAATGACGACGATATGTAGGGGTGGTGCGGGCGCTCCCCCCCCCCCCCCCCCCCCCCCC
>JAZEWU010000042.1:5202686-5217954 GCA_036362915.1 Geotria australis
AGGCGGGCATTGGCCTCTCTTCTTGCTCCACCTTGAGGGGCTTCGGGTATCTGTTGAGCTTCTAGACATCATTGTCTTTCAGCTCCTTGGCGTCGCAGGTAATACCAGGTATTACTTGACAGGGATCGCGACGTGAACGCCTCTACCTTGATCCCCGAGTAGCTGTTGACATCTTAATATATAAGTAGGACCGCAGAGATTGGGCGATTGCTGGCGCCGGCTGACCGTGTAGTCGCCTTCCCGCTTGCCTTGCTTGTTGTGTCAGTGCAGGAATGCCGCGAAGAGCTTGCAAGCTCACTGGGTATTTTCTGCTGTAATAATAAAGATCTGTCATTTATCTATCATCATCGTCAGAAACCGCTTAGTCCTGTACAGGGTTGCGGTGAGCCGGAACCTGTCTGTCTATCTGTGCCTGTCATTCCTCGTGTGTCTGAGCCGTTCGCTTTCTTCGACGAGCGTAAACGCCGCGCGACGGGTGACGAGCCTAAATTGTGCCGATCGTCACGTCGTATCTGTTCCCCCGTCTGGGCCGCTCTGGCCATCAGCTGATGCTGGACACGTGGAACGAATCGATCTTCTCCAACATCAAGGGCCGGCTGCAGGACAGCGCCATGAAGCTCGTGCACTCGGAGCGCCTGGGCGAGGCCTTCGACTCGCAGCTCGTCATCGGCGTGCGCGAGTCCTACGGTGCGGACACGGAGGTCGCGGGTGTGCAGGAGGGGGTCACGGGAGGGGGTCACGGGAGCGTGGAGGGTCATGGGAGCGTGGAGGGTCATGGGAGCGGGGATCACTGGAGGGTCCGGGGAGGGGGTCAGAGGTGGGGGGTCTTGGGAAGGGGGGGTCGTGGTAGTTTCGTGGTTAATACGCTGCACTATGAATCCAGTGACCCGAGTTCGATTCTCACTCGCGGCCTTCACCAGTGACAATTTTCTCAACCGGTCTTGGCCCTCCCCTAGGTCGACTCGAATGGCTACTTAGTGCGGTGTGTAAACATCGCCACTAGAGAGACAAAGGCGGCCGGGCGTGGTGCTGGCCATCCACCCCCTCGTGTGCCACATATGCCTTTATAGGTGCACTTGCCCCTACAGTGTGTTAAGGGTATACCGGGGAATCTTTGTCTTTTGTCTTTGCAGTCAACCTGTGTTCAAACGCCGAGGACCGGCTGCAGATTTACCGAGAGAACTTTGAGAAGGCGTACCTGGACGCTACCGACACGTTCTACCGCACACAGGCGCCCGCCTACCTGCAGCAGAACGGCGTGCAGAACTTCATGAAATACGTGCGTCCACGCGCTCTTGTCGGGCAAGGGGGGGCGAGGTGGGGCGCAGGGGGGGGTGTGGGCGTGGGGGGGCTGTGGCCGCACGCCTAGATTTAACGGGATAATAAGGGGAGGAATGGTGTCTAGAAATCCGTAAAATCTGGTGGTTTATATAACGCTCTTATATATACAGAGTAATGACCATATCCTAGAAGAACCTATATATTATGAACACCATTAAACAGAGTAATATATGTATCGAATAGCGGCAGTAAAAACACTAAAATCTTCTTCTTTGCGATTCTTCGAAGCACGATGGTCAGCCTCTGGACATCGTTGTCTTTCAGCTCGGCCTCGAAGTGTTTGGTAGAATTCGCAGGCAATACCAAGTGTTACCTGACAGGGATCGCGACGTGGACGCTTCTACCTTGACCCCCAACACTAAAATAAAAACTATTATTTCCAATGCAGGGCGGCACGGTGGCGTGGGTCAGTAGCGCTGCCGCCTCACAACAACAAGGGCCCGGGTTCGAATCTCAGCTCGGGTTCCTTTCTGTGTGGAGTTTGCATGTTATCCCCGTGTCCCAGCCTCAGCCTCAAATAAGTACCTTGGAACGGTGTGTAACATTGCCACTAGGGAGACAAAGGGGGCCGGGTGTGGTGCTGGTCACCCACCTCATGATGTGCCTTGTCGAACTTCTAGCTAACGGCACTTGACCTTACAGTCTGTTAAGGCTATTCGGGGGCTCTTTGTCTTTGTTTTGCAGGCCGACGCCAAACTGAAGGAAGAGGAGCAGAGAGCTCTGCGATACTTGGAGACGCGGAAAGACTGCAACTCCGTGCAGGCGGTGAGGCCTGCCCGTCACTTCACGGCGGCTAGCGTGGCAGGGTGGCGCAGAGGTGACACTCGCGCCTCAGCCAGAGGGCCCCGGGTTCGATCCCTGGCTCGGGCGTCTTTCCGTGTTGAGTTTCTACGTGCGGGTTTCCTGCGGGTTCTCTGGGTTTTTTTCCCCCTTAGCCGAAAAACAATGCAGTGCAACTGGTGTTGACCAAACATCCCAATGAGAATTGCTCTTGAGAGCTGCTCTTGTGGGATAGCCAACAGAGGAACTGCCTGTCCGTGTGTGTGCCTGTCTGCGCGTTTGCGTGTCTGCGCGCGTCCACGTGTGCCTTTGCGTGTCCGTGTCTCTGCGTACGTGTGTCTGTATGCGTGTGTGAAGATTTTCTGAACCGGTCCTGGGCCACCCCTAGGTCGACTCAGCCTCAAAAGCGTACCTCGTGCGGTGTGTAAACGTCGCCACTGGGGAGACGAAGGCAGCCGGGCGTGGTGCTGGCCATCCATCCTTCATAGGTGCTCGTTAACAGCACTTGACCCTACGGTCTAAGGCTATCCGGGGGATCTTTGTCTCTTTGTCAGCTGGTGGATTGCTGTGTGAACGCGCTCGTCACCTCCTTCAAGGAGACCATCCTGGCCGAGTGCTCGGGGATGATCAAAGCCAACGAGACGGAGAGTGAGCGACACACACACAGACACACTGCGCGACGAACCCGGCAGCCCGGGTTCGATTCCCACCCACAGACAAGTTCAGAGATGAATATTTGAACTGGTTCTCGGCGTCCCCTGGGTCGACTCAGCTTTAAATGAGTACAGTGGTCCTTCGATGGCCTCACAATATGATGAAATCACTTTACCGTATAGGCTCTATAAGAACATTAGTATCACATTACGATCCAATTTCATTTTACGATACGTGAGCGCGGGTGGCGCAGCAGCCAATCAGCGATGCAAACGCATGCCGCTTGGGTAGCTTCTCAGCCAATAGCGGCTCTTTTTAGTGTTTACATCCCCCCACGACCCCTCCCCTATTTCCATCCCACCCACCCCCCCACGACCCCTCCCCTCTGACCCTCTCTCCCCCCCGCCTCCCCGACTCCCTCCCCCACTCCCCACAGAGCTTCAGCTCATGTTCCAGCTGATGGACCGGGTCCCGGCGGGGATCGAACCCATGCTCAAGGACCTGGAGGAGCACATCGTGAGCGCCGGCCTGGCCGACATGGTCGCCACGGCCGAGTCCATCACCACGGTGAGGGGGGCGCCCCCACGACACCAGCTCCTCTCCCCCAGGGTTGGCCGTGCGGGCGCTCATCGGCGCGTCGCGAGCTGAGCGCGTCGCGAGCTGAGCGCCTCACCGTTCGCCACTTAAGTGGCGGTGATGCCACCACTGCGCTTGTGCCAGGCCAGGTGCACACACTCGAACCCACCCACCCACTCACCCCCACCCATCCACTCACCGACTTGCACACTCCAACCCACCCACCCACCCAGCACACGGCAGGTCACCTTTCTGTTGCTTCCCTCGCTCGGCTGCACTCTGGAATACCCTCCTCCCACCGTCGTCTCTGTTTCACTAATCTCTTATAATAACCTCGCTTCGAACCCGGCGACCCGAGTTTGATTCTCGCTCGCGGCCAACACCAGTGACGATTTTCCTGGTCCTCCCCTATGTCGATTCAGCCACAAATGAGTACCTGGTGCGGTGTATAAACATCGCCACTAGGGCGACAAAGGCGGACCGGCGTATTGCTGGCCACCCACCCCCTTGGGTGTCATGCTGACTTTCATACGTGCTACTCGCTAAAAGCACTTGACCCTACAGCCTGTCAAGGCTATGTGGGGGATCTTTATTTGTGTGTTCATGTATGTATGTGTGGCTTTGTATGTATGTACCTGTATGTATTATGTACGCCGTGCCGGCCTTCATAGGTGCTACTCGCTAAGAGCACTTGACCCCTACAGTCTGTTAAGGCTACACGGGGGATCTGTGTGAGCGCTGACCCAGCGTGTGTATGTACGTGTGCGTGCGTGCGTGCGCGTGTGTGTGTGCGCGCAGGACTCGGAGAAGTACGTTGAGCAGCTGCTGATGCTCTTCCATCGCTTCAGCCGCCTCGTGAAGGACGCCTTCCGGGACGACCCGCGCTTCCTCACCGCCCGGGACAAGGTCACTCACTCACTTTCAATGCAGTCTCTGGACAGTTTACACAGCGCAACCAGGTGCTACTCATTTAGACAGACAGACGATGGTCGCTTTTCAGAGCTGTTCTTTCGGGATCGCCGTGTCACTGAGCAATCTCCCTCTTTGAGAATGCTTCCGACGTGGAGGCGAAACGTCACGAGGAAAAGAGGGAGAGCGCTCAGTGACACGGCTACAGACTGTATTGTATATTGACGCTAGGGCTGGACAGCTCTGTTGATGGGTGGCCTGGTGGGGCAGTGAGCAGCGCTGCAGCTTCACAGCAACAAGGCCCTGAGTTCAATTCCCGGCTGGAGTGCCTTTCTGTGTGGAGTTTGCGTGTTCTTCCCATGTCCGTGTGGGTTTGCAATGGGTAGTCTGGTTTCCTCCCACAGTGCAAAGACACACTGCTGCTGCTTATGTCAATTGGCTTGCTGACTAAATTGCCCCAGTGCCCCGCGACGGACTGGCGTCCCATCCTGGGTATAACCCAGCCTTGCGCCCTGTGTCTGCCAGGATAGGCTTCGGCTCATCGCGACTCTCTAGAGGACGAAGCGGGCACTGATAATGAATCTCCGTGTCGATGTCTCTACGCGTCTACGGTGGCTGTCATTCGTCGGTTGATGAAGTCTGGGAGGGTCTCCGGTAGCCGGGCTCCTCTCTCCTCACTCTCCGTCTCCCCTCACTCTCCATCTCCCCGTGTCTCTCGCTCCGTCCCGGCAGGCCTACAAGGCGGTGGTGAACGACGCCACCATATTCAAGCTGGAGCTGCCGAGCAAACAGAAAGGGTAAGAGAGCCACACGGAGCCACAGGGAGCCATGCGTAGCCATGGAGAGTGACAAGGGAGCCACAAAGAGCCATAGAGAGCCACATAGAGCCACAGGCAGCCTCTGTCTTTCAACTGGGGGACTCTGAATAGTAACTATTATGAGACTCGTCCACTGCGTTTTTGTGAGAGTTGGTGAATCGCAGAGGCACCCACCCACCCCTGATGGAGTTGTGTTGGCCTAAGCCAAACGTCAATATTGAATGAAGGGTTAGGCTGTTAAGAGGGCACATGGAGGAGGCCGCCGGTGGTGTAGGTGACCCACATTGGCCATGTCCGGCCGTTGAGCCAGATCCTTTGAGGGCCCTGTGTCCTAATGCTCCGAGTTTAATATCAGCCGGTCCGTAGAGGCTGTCGGAGCCTCTGGGATTGCGCCGCTGACATCTCTTGTTCAGGCCCTGGTCTGCGCTTATGGGTCGTCTCTCGGTGGCTTTGTAGCGATGTTGGGTGAGCCGAGGCGCAGCGGTTAGCCAGGGGTTATGTTAGATAGATAGCTGTTTATTATTACAGCAGAAAAATACCCAGTGAGCTTGCGAGCTCTATACAGGATTCCTGCATCGACACGACAACAAACACCGTACTTCACGACGCCGGTAAGCGCCGATTGCCGAAGGCCGCGCGCTCTCGGGGTTCACAATGGCCGCATCGGCACCAGTTTCTGGCGGCACGGTCGGGCTGCCGGTGCCTGTGGGTCGCCGCCGGCGGCGCTGGAGTGGACCGGCGTGGGCCCGCCGGGGCCCGCGTGACACTCCGCCGTGCCGCAGGCTCAGCTCCAAGACGCAGCCCGAGAGCAAGTGCCCCGAGCTGCTGGCCAACTACTGCGACATGCTGCTGCGCAAGACTCCGCTCAGCAAGAAGCTCACGTCTGAGGAGATCGACGCCAAGCTCAGAGAAGTGGTAAGGAGTCGGGTGGGGAGATTGGGGGGGCCGGAGTGGGGGCAGGGCAACCCGTCCGGCACATAAACCCTCTCACACTAAAATGCCCCTCTCTAGCTCCACTCGTCTCTCCGTGTCTCTGGTTCCCTCTCTCTCTCACTCTCTCTCCTGGCTCCGTGTTCAGGCTCATCCCCGCCGAACCAGTAAGATCTGGCAATTGGACGTGTTTGGTCGGATTCGGCTGTACACACGACCAACGCCCCTGTCTGCAAAGTATAAGCGCTTGGTTTTGCCGGCTGCTTATTCGTGTTGATTCAGTCGTCGTGCGACCCGTAGGCTGCTACACGCCCTCTCGCCCCCCCCCGCCCCTCCATCCCCCCCTCCATCCCCCCCACAGCTGCTGGTGCTGAAGTACGTGCAGAACAAGGACGTGTTCATGCGCTACCACAAGGCGCACCTGACGCGGCGGCTCATCCTCGACATCTCGGCCGACAGCGAGACCGAGGAGAACATGGTGGAGTGGCTGAGGGTGAGCAACTTATCCGTCTGCCCACCGGCCCACATGCCCGTCTGTCCCTCTGCCCTCCGCATTTACAGCGCGGTTGTTTGGCCCACGCCAGAGACGACCTTCTTCATTGCCCCGTCTCACCGGCATTAGAATAAAGGTCGCCAAAAGACGAACCGCGTTAATAGCTTAACCCGAGCTATGGCTGTGTTGAGAATCACTCTTAAGAGCTGCTGTTACGGGATAGCCGCGTCGAGCGTTCCTCCTCTCTCCGCCGCGCCTTTTGGCCTCCTTTTCTTTTCTGTTTTCTAGAATCCGAGGTAAGGTGGTCCCTCTCTTTATGATGGTATCACAATATGATGAAATTACTTCACGATAAACATTCTATAAGCACATTAGTATCACATTACGATCAACTTTCGCTTTACGATACGTGTTTTGATACGGCTGTGTATGAGTGCCAATCAGCGATGCAAACACATGCCGCTTAGGTTGCTTCTCAGCCAATAGCATCGCTTTTTAGTGTTTACATCTCGCTGTTTACGTCTCCTTCATTTGAAACATGAATTATCATCAAACCGGTGTACAGTATCATTGGTCTCACTTTACGATGGTTTCACGTTACGGTACGTGTTCTGGATCGGATTAATATCGTAAAGCGAGGGACCGCCGTAATTGTAAGTGGCATCTGTCCCCGGGTGAGGAGGAGGAGGTTCGGTGGCATCGCAGGCGTCGTCCGCGAGGGTCCGAGTGACAGTCCCGCGTCTCCCCGCAGGAGGTGGGCATGCCCGCTGACTACGTCAACAAGCTGGCGCGCATGTTCCAGGACATCAAGGTGTCGGAGGACCTCAACCAGGCCTTCAAGGAGATGCACAAGAACAACAAGCTGGCCATGGCCGGTACGCTGCTCGTCCGTGGGCCGAGGTCGCGTGGGGTTCGTGCGCTGCGTACCGATGGGTGCGGTCTAGCGTACGGCACAACCGCAGACGCACTGATGTAGGTTTTCACGGCTCGATTCGTGATGGTTGCTCCTCAGAGCTGTTCTATGAGGATAGACGTGTCACTGAGCGCTCTCCCTCGCGAAACATCAGTGCGCTTGACACAGCTATCCTGAAAGAACCGCAACCATCAAGAACCGCAGATAGCAGGAACCGGGGTTTGTCTACACTGGGTCCCCTGATTAACTAAAACGGACTGGCGAGCGGGTGAAGGAAGCGCGCGCCGCTCTCCCCCGCAGACTCGGTGAACATCAAGATCCTGAACGCGGGCGCGTGGTCGCGCAGCTCCGAGAAGATGTTCGTGTCGCTGCCGACGGAGCTGGAGGACCTCATCCCCGAGGTGGAGGACTTCTACAAGAAGAGCCACAGTGGCCGCAAGCTGCACTGGCACCACCTCATGTCCAATGGCATCGTGAGTTCCGCTCGCGCACCTTCGTCCCCCGGGTGAGCTCTGTGAATCGGCCAGACTGACGGCGGCAGTGGTGGCGATTGATGTAGGTTTTCACTGCTCGATTCGTGATGGTTGCTATTCAGAGCCGTGTCACCGAGGTTAATTGGCCTGCGGACTAAATTTCCCCCGGTGACCGGTGACGGACTTGCGTCCTGTCCTGGGTATAGCCCTGTCTTGTGCCATGCGTCCGCCAGGATGGGCTCCGGCTCACCGCAACCCTGTACAGGATTCAGCAGTTTCTGACGACGATGACGATATGTCGCCTCAGATCACGTTCAAGAACGAGGTAGGGCAGTACGACCTGGAGGTGACGACGTTCCAGCTCGCCATCCTGTTCGCGTGGAACCAGCGGCAGCGCGACCGCATCAGCTTCGAGAACCTGCGCCTCGCCACCGAGCTGCCCGACGCGGAACTCCGGCGCACGCTCTGGGTGCGCACCGTCGCGCTCGCTCGTCCACGCGCTCGCTCGTCCACGCGCGCGCTCGTCCATATACTCGCCTGTCCGGTGACGACACATTCACAGTGACGTCACGATAGTCGCATCACCACAGTAACTTTGCAGCGGTGACGTCGCAGTACTGTCGTCACGCGGCGATGTCTCGCGGTGGCCATGTCGTGACGCTGTGGTGAGCGTGGTGCCCGGCTGTGCCCCCAGTCCCTCGTGGCGTTCCCCAAGCTCAAGCGGCAGCCGCTACTGTACGAGCCCGCGGCCGTGTCGCCCAAGGACTTCACGGAGGGCACCATCTTCTGGGTGAACCAGGAGTTTGCGCTCATGTGCGTACGGGCGACGCGCACACAGCGCTACGCGTCTGGCGTAACGCACCCTGCAGCACACACCCTGCACCGTACATCCTGCCCCCTGAGAGAATACACACCGATCCGATACATCTTGTAGAATACCGCCAACGGATGGGGGAGCTCAAGTCAAGTGTACTGATCGTTGCAGTGAGATTCATTGTTCCCGGTCACTCTCTCTTTACCCGGTGCGAAACAATTATGTGCAACAACATAGAAGCTTAAGTAAATTCAACAGTACTACAACGCGATAATAAGTACCGATAGCATATGCGACTAATATCATCCCTCACGCGCACCCATATGCCCGCAGTGCTGCGTGTACACAGTGGCGGCGGTTGTTAACGCGGCGGCGAGCCGGACCGCTCTCTAACGGCGCGTGTGTGCGCGCGCTGCCTGCCGCCCGTCTGTCCGTTTCCGCTGCAGCAAGAACGGGAAGGTGCAGAAGCGCGGCAAGATCAACTTGATAGGGCGCCTGCAGTTGACGACAGAGCGCAGCCGCGACGAGGAGAACGAGGGCATCGTGCAGCTCAGGATCCTGCGCACACAGGTCTTCTTCTTTTCGATTCTCAGAAGAGTGATGGTTATAAGAGTGATGGTTATAGTTTCTTTACACAGGTGGCACACAGGTGGCACTCACGCACGTACGTGTACCTACTGACCCGCGTGCGTGCGCGCCCCCCCCTCTCCGCAGGAGGCCATCATCCAGATCATGAAGATGCGCAAGAAGATCTCGAACGCGCAGCTGCAGACGGAGCTCGTGGAGATCCTCAAGAACATGTTCTTCCCGCAGAAGAAGATGATCAAGGAGCAGATCGAGTGGCTCATCGACCACAAGTACATCCGCCGCGACGAGGACAGCATCAACACGTTCATGTACGTGGCGTGAGCGGTGCCTGCGCCCGCCCGCCATCACCCCGGGGGCGCGGGCAAGCGCGAGGATTGCAAAACGAAGCCGGGGTTTTTTTTGGTGAGTGCTGCCGAATGCTGCCGGGGCGAGGCTCACCGGCCGGAAGAATTGCCGACTGAAGGACGCCGCCAGCTTTGCGTGCGTGCTTTCGTTTGCGGACTGGCGGAAAACGACGAGGCTCGCGAGAGGCGGCGGAAAGCGGTTGCTCGTCGCCGTGAGTCGACGCGGGCAGACAAACCGTCGTCCTCGCGTCCTCCCGGTGCGCCAAGCGGAGGCTGCCGGGGTCGCCGGGCTCCGGCAGCGGGGATCGTTTGAGGTCCGAGACACGGAGTGGAGTCGCACGGGGCTGCATGTTGTTACTGGGCTGCACGACAGTCAACGAGTTTCTGCAGAGGGGGGGCGGGGGAGTTTGTGGTTGATGTTATTTTTATAAATAAAATGTTAGGCGCACGCGGCAACAATCTGGCAAGCCGTCCGAGAATCGTCGAATACGATTTCAGAGACGAATCGACGTAACTCGATGTAAACTGTAAATGTATCGACGGAGGGTTTTCACCGCTCGACGTTTGAGACTCTCTCGAGAGCTGCTCTTTCGGAACCGCCGCGTCGAGCGTTTCTCCCGTCGCCTTCGCTCGACGCGGCTAGCCCCGAAACCGTAAACGACCCCGGAAAGGGACTCGGCGGTGCGATGGGGGAGGGGGGCGCTGCCGCTCGCCCACCCCCCCCCGCACACGCACGCTGGGGAAAACGCACGTAGGCTGTACATTGTAACGGAATGTCTCGAGTATTTAAGAGTCGATGCGACGAGGCGGGCGAGCGCCGCCGACAGCCCCGCTGCCAGAACCGGGCTCGCGTGCTCGCGTGCTCGCGTGCTCGTGACGGGGGAAAACTCAGTCCAGCTCTTGCACAACCGCAGTTATAGGTACTTTCTTTCCGGGCCGAGTTAACCTAAGGGATGCTCTCGCCAAATGGCGGAGCCGTGATTCTGATCGCAGGCTCCCATGGCTCGCGTTCGGTCGAACGCGGGCCGAGGTGACGGTGGACTCTCCGTCGATTGGCTGACCGGTTTCCCACCGAGCGCTCCTGAGAAACAAACGTCGTTAACCTCGCGACGACGGCGCGCTCCGCGGAGCCGCGCTCGCGACCGTCCCGAGCGAAACGTTTCCGAGTAGAGGCGCGAAAAAGGAACCGCGTCTCGTACTCGCCGATACGGCCCTCTCGGTACGTGCGTCGAATCGTGTGCGTAGCCGCACGGGGTGTTTCCGATCACGTTTGTTTATATCACTATCGGTGTGCGAGTGTCACAAGGGCAGAAACAACCCGTCTGGGAATTAAACCCTCCCCCGGGTTCGTGATGGCTCGCAGGATCACGGAGGGGTGAATCGCTACGTCCGTATTCCGAGTGTTGTTGTCTACGCACGTATCTCTCCGCTCGTTGTTTTGCAATGCATGCCCTCCCTGTAGGTTTAAGTAATTTTGAATGGTTTCATTTTGTACGTTCTCCACCGTGACTTAGAAGCTGATGTAACGCGTGGCACAGTAGCAACCACTGTTACAATTTGGTACGGGTTATTGCGAGGCACTCTGGGACTTGACGGGTCATTGCGAGAAGGAGGTTTTCAAATCCCCCTGCTCTCATCTCGCCCGGTACTCCTGTTTCCTCCCACAGCTGTCTAGCTTGATTGGCCTGACTACATTTCCGCAGGTGCCCTGCGAAGGACTGGCTGTCCCATCCTAGGTGTTGCCCTGGCTTGGGACCTGTGTTTGCCGGGATAGGCACCGGCACCCTGTGACCCCGCGTTTCTCTTTTTGCGTAATTTAGACATTTTCCATCGTATCCCACCGGCGATCGGTAAATACGTGAAGCTCACGCGGTGGCCGTTTCCCATCTGCGATTACGTCGAGCGCCATTTCAATCATCACCGATATCAAACGATTTCCACGGAGCGGGAGTGACGAACGAAGGGGGGTGGCACTACGCTCAGAGCCCTCAAGTCCCAGAGGTGCGTGTTCAATTCGCCGTCGGGGTTAAACTCGCCGCATCGTTGTCCTGGGTCGACGTAACGAGCGAATTACCGGCGGTCGCCCCAGTCGAGAAGAGTGCCACGTGCACGTGGAATGCCCACGACTGGCTCGGAGATAAACGGAGCGAGCGGCTCACTACCCCCGGCGGTGGCTCTGCGCGCGCCGAACCCGCGCCTTGCGGAAACCCGGTCACGGTGCCGAGCAGCGACTGTCCGTTTCGGCCGGCGGTCACTGTCGACGCGTCTGCGAAAGACAGAACTTTTCTTTGGTAGCGACAGATCCGTAGCGCCGATCGTCGTTACGTGCATGTGCAGTATATATCCTGTTTGTGTTCTGGTTACGCACGAGTTGACGGTTTGCTCACCTGCCTACCTAACACGACGCGTTCAAACAAACCCCGGGCGTCGAGGCGTGCGTGCCTGCGCGTGCGTGCGCGTGCGTGCGTGCGTGCCTGCCAGCGCGTGCGTGCCTGCGCGTGCGTATGCGCGTGAAGCCGAGCGTGGGTAGCCGCGGGGCCCGGCTGCTCTCGATGGGAAAGCGGCAGAACTGCTGCTGTGTGGAGGCTGCCTTCACGGCGATCCACCGCGTAGGGTTTTCGACTTGGGTGGCGTGACGGCGACTCCTGGAGGAGCGGCGCCCGCCGCGCCGCCCGTAAACCCCGGGTTAGCGCGTCCTCTGCCTCGTTTCCACAGACGCCGAGAAGCGAGCTACGATGGCCCAGGAGTAGCCGGCCCAGCAGCAGCCCAGGGGCAGCACCAGGGTCTCGGCCCCGGGTCCGGACGCAGCTCTGTGGGCTCAACGCCGTGTCCCGCCACCTTTGGCCGGTGCAGCGTGGGGGTCAGGAAGCAGTCTCGGCGCAGCTCGGTGTTATTGTTAAGCGTGTGCTGGGCATGATTAGGTCAATCGATTCTATCGAGAATCTCTCAACGATGTAGGTTATCACAGCTCAATTCACGACGGTTTGCGGGTCTTTCGGGATAGCCTGATGACGCTTCCGACGTGGGAGGTGAAACGTCGCGAGGGAGGGAGAGAGGGGGATCGCCGAGTGACACGGCTATCCCGAAAGAACACCTCCGAAGAGCAATCATCAATCTCTGAACGAGTAACGCAGCGGCCCAGTGACGCGGTTCTGTGACCGATGGCCGGCTGCCATGGGGAGCGCGGGGCCCCGAGCCAGGCCTGGTCCGAGCAGAGAGCGGCTCCCGTTTTCATGGGAACGCGGCGATGCACCCCGAGGGGGTTCACTTCCTCGTCAGCAGCTCTGTGCTGCTGATGATTTTAATTGGCATTGCCAACTCACCCGGGTATACCAGTAGCCAACCTCACCCTGCTCACGTTAAGTACTGGTTTGCCAGGACAGGGTGACGGCCTTTTCGAGACCTACTGCCCTCCGCATATCTTTCTTGAAATGGGTAATACAGCCGGTAGCTACGTCAGAAACCGCTTAATCCTGTACAGGGTTGCGGTGAGCCGGAGCCTATCCCGGCAGACACACGGCGCAAGGCTGTGTTCCTTTATCAGCGAGTAAAATGACACCCCGCACGGCAGAGCGCGTCCCCGTCAAACGACGGAGCGGTGCTCATCCCGGGGGCTGCGGAACAGCGCTGCAAATTCCACATCCTCCTGGCAGAGGCAAGTTTTTTTCCACCGCAGAGCCACCGTTGACTCGCCAACAATGCGGTGCTTTTCTCATCCACGCTGGACAGACGAACGGCACCGACGGCCTTCTGATTGTGAAGCGAGCCCTCTTCCACAGAGCACCACGGCCAGGCCTTACGTCGTCATCCCGGTTTGCGAGTTACGCGCGAAGGCTCGAGCCGGGGGAACGCGCCGTAGCGCCGGGATGGAATTAACGGCACGATGCAGACGGGCCGCATTCGGCCGATATACCGGCGGACAAGCCACTTACAACACGCAAACCGCTCGTGTGTCCGCCAAGACACGCTAATGAGAATACTTTTAAATTTACGGCACAGGTGCGTGCGTCACGGCTCTTGAGCGACGTCGCAGCGAGGTGGCGCCCGTCACAACCGATACGTCAACGCGGCGGATCGTTGCAGCACGAGAGGGAGGGTCGCTACTCACCGAGTCTCGCGTTGAGCACGACCCCCCCCCCATGAGAGCGGTGGGTCTTCTGGGTTGCTTGTCATTCGTTCTCGGGCCCCACTTTATGCCGCAGACTCATAGAGGGTCGTGGTGAAGCCAGTAGACACAGGCCGAAAGGCAGGGCTGTACCCCGGATGGGACGCCAGTCCATCGCAGGGCAATTAACCCAGGCAGCAGCAGCGTGTCTTCGGACTGTGGGAGAAAACCAGAGAAACCCGGTGAAAACCCCCACGGACACTGGGAGAAAGAACACGGAAATGGCACACCCAAAGGTACCCGAAGCCAGGAATCAAACCTAGAGGCTTCTTGCTGCGAGGCGGCAGCGCTACTCACGGCGCTGCCGTGGGTCTCTTATGGAATGTGACTGGACGTCTCCCGCCCGGCACGGTGTTCATCCTGGTGGCGGAGAGACCGTCCTGACCAGGACGCGGTGCCCGCTGTGTAGCGCACGCTGTCTAGCGCACGCTGCGGGGATGCCAGCGCATGTGAGCGAGCGAGCGACCGAATAATCGGCGTAACTCTGCGGGGGTGGGCAGCGAGACGGGGAGGACGCCCGCCAGATTGGAATTCATTGGAGTTTGTTGCCTTAGGAGGAGCCGTCGGTCTTGAGTGATAAAAGGTCCTTCAACATAATCAACAGTCTCACACAGCTGTCCCCGTTTCCCAAATCGCCTCCAGCACGGAGTAAAAGGTTAACGAAAGCCGGGTCGACAATTGTATCACGGTTGAAGAGTCTGGTAGCCGCCCCCGACGCACTCCCTAGCAGTGTGGGGCTCGCGGAAGATGCGGACACGAACAAAAACTGAGCATCCGTCATAAGCCTCCCTTATAACCAGTTCCCCTGTGCACCAGACGTCTTCCCATGTTGGGGCACACAGTGAAAGCTGCATAATGATAACAGTACAATAAACTATATATAGTGGGGGGGCATGGGTTGGGAGACACGTCGGATTATGCAATGCTGTAAATAGAGTTTTACTGTGATCGCAGATATAGGAAACAGAATATGGACAACTGCTCGAATCCGAAGTTGAATATTCGGAAATTGTGAAATTGAGTGTGTAAGTTATTTTTCCTTCCTCCAATTAAAGAGAACACTCAAGTTTAAACGACACGTTTCTAAAGTGTGGCTCTTGTTTTGTACTCCACGCGGGCTGTGGCGCGTACCTGTGGCGCTTGCTTGTAGCACTTGCTTGTGGCGCTTGCTTGTGGTGCTTGCTTGTGGCGCAGGCAGGCGGCGGTGTCCTCGACAAGGCGCCGTCCGGACGTGGCGCAGGAGGCTCCGGCACCAACTCCTGTGGAATTATCGTGGCAGGAGACACTCGCACGAGCCGCTTGCTCTGCAGCATGCGACAACGGCAGCGACAAGTGTGCGGACGTGCGGTCAAACGGCCACCACGATCGGCGCACTTATGTGAGGAACCCTTTCAGGTCCCTCTCCCACGACCATGTGGGTTGTCCGCGTTGCCCCATCGCCCTGGGGGACGTCGTTGCTTCCCTCTTCCC
>JAZEWU010000042.1:5240502-5264780 GCA_036362915.1 Geotria australis
GGACCCGACGGCCCATCCTGACAAAAGGGCACAACGGTCCTTTACACACTGATCCACTCACCGCACTGCATGTGACAACAAATCACTCACCCACCCACTCACCGCACGTCACAACACACTCACCTGCTCATTCACCACACTGCAGATGACTACGAATCACTTCACTGGCTGACTGACTGAAGGCTGGGGCACCACCTGCGTTCCCCACCGTGCCAGATTGCTGAGTTTTAGCCGCCCGGCGCTCGGCTCGCTGTTGGTAGCGTCGCTCCTCCGCCCCCTGTTTGTTGTTGGAGGGCGACTACCTCCAAATGCCCAGTAGCGTCCTTCACGAACCTCCTCCACAGAGGTTGATCTTGACACCGCTGGTACCAGTCATAGAGATACATCGAGACTCAAAGAGGTGCATTTACAACGAAGGTTACAACGTTTCGCCGATAGTTGCCCATCAGCTTCAAGTCTGTCGACGCCGACGGACGGACGGAGGGAGGGAGGGGGACGCGAGCCGCTCATTTGTGGCAGCAGGGTCTGCGCCGCGGGTCGCCGCCTCTCCCCGCCGTCAGCTTCACGGGCTCCGTGTCGTCGCAGCGCCGGCCGTGCGTCGACGCCGTGTCGCTGGCCACGATGTGCTGCACCAGCAGCCGCGCCGCCGCCTCCACGTTCATGTTCTCCTGCGGAGGGGGTGGGTGAGCGGAGTGGGCAGAGCGAGCGGAGGCAGTGAGTGGAGGGGTGAGTTGAGTGGAGGGGGAGAGCAACCGGGCGGCGTCACGTGGAGCGCCCGGCAGTCTAGCGCAAGACAGATATATCGATGACAGATGTTTATTATTACAGCATTTTATAATAGGGTCACAAAGCGCTGCACAAGGGCCGCGGAGAGAACGCCATGTCAACAACAACAAAAACAACTAATAAAAAAACAAAGCAACAAAAATTAAATTATTAAGGCTGCTTCGAATGACACTGAAAGGTCGTGAAACTGGCAATCTTAAGAGCGGCAAAAATCTGCCAGCGTCTCCTAAGATGGCCGTCACTTCCTTCGTTTGAAAATAATTCGTATTTTTCACCTTGCTACCAAATAATTGAAAGGCATATATGTTTTCAAGTTTTGTGAGATCATCTGGTGTCATTTTTTTTTTTACAAGGGGCCTCAAAGCTTTATATAGCTTCGGGCCTGACCAAGTCTAAATCCGGCACCGCTCAGCGGTAACGGTTGGCGACACCTGTGTTGGTGACGAGGCGACGACGCACCTTGGCGGACGTCTCGAACCAGCCGACGAAGCCCTCGTCGCGACAGTAGCGGTCGAGCTGCGCGGCGTCGCCCCACGATCCGCGGGCCTCCACGCCGTCGCCGTCACACTTGTTGGCCAGCAGCACCGTGGGGATGGGTTTGCCACCCGGTAGGGTCACCTGCACCCACGGCACGAATGACGCGCGACGCCATACCCCCCCCCCCCGATCGTGCCGAGAAGGTGCCGTCCGACACGGGTTGGCCCAGGGAGTCTAGCTGAGTCAGTATCGAGCTATCGGTGATGACTGAAAGCAAGAAAGCGCTGCCCGCCTCACAGCGAGAAGGCACCGGGTTCGAATCCCGGCTCGGGTGCCTTTGTGTGTGGAGTTTTCGTGTTCTCTCCCAGTGGCCGTGTCTGTTTTCGCTGGCTCCTTCGCTTTCCTCCCACTGTCCAATGACATGCCACTATTTCCACCGGTGCCCTGCGTCCTGTCCTAGACATAGCCCTGCATTGCATACTGCGGCTGATGGGATAGGCTCCAGCTTAGGATTAGGTGGGGGTGCCAACCGACACGGATTGGCCGAGAGTCAGTACAGTGCTATCTGTGACGATCAAAAGCAAGAAGGGTTCGGTTACTGGCTTCGGTGCCTTTTCTGTGTGGCGTTTGCATGTTCTCTCCCCGTGTCCGCATGGGTTTTCGCCGCGCACTGAGGTTTCCTCGACAACCCAAAGCCATGCTGCTGCATAGGTTAATTGGCCTGCGGACTAAATTGCCCCCGTGCCCTGTGATGCACTGGCGTCCCATCCTGGGTATAGCACTGCTTTGTACCCTGTGTCTACCGGGATAAGCTCCGGCTCACCGCGACCCTGTACAGGATTACGCGGTTTCTGACAATGGATGGATGTTTCCATTCAAAGCAAACAGCATCGGGGATGCAAATTGACGCGGCTGGTGGGCCGGCGCCCGTCGGCTCGCGTCGCAGGGGGGCACCTTGGCGTCGAGGTCGTGCTTCCACTTGGCCACCGCCTCGAAGGTGGCCGCCCGCGTCACGTCGAACACCACCATGGCGCCCACGGCCTCCTTGTAGTAGACACGCGTCATGTTCCCGAAGCGCTCTTGTCCTGCGAGCAGCAGATCCCGCGACCACGCACACGGCGCCGCTCGCGTACCGGTCACTCCGCGGTGATGAAGACGCTAAACCAGCGGTTTCCAAACTTTCTCAGTTCACGGCGCCCTTAGTTTATCAGGATTTTCTCCACGGCGCCCAAAGTCAGAAAATATCTGGCATATATCGAATATATGGAATATGCCGCGGCGACCCGGAGTGCCACGGCGCACACTTTGGGAACCACTGCGCTAAACCCTTAACTTTCGCTTGTTAACCTTTCGCGGTTTCAGGCATTCGTCGTGCAGTACAGTCTATCCTCGACGTATGCGACTAACCTGTGACCTCTTCCTCATGCACCTAGCCTGACACAGCAGACAGTCATTGACTTACGACTACCCGGACTCACGACGGCCGTCCCAGTAACGAAACGTTCTAAAATAATGATGATAGTTCCTCTTCAGAGCTGTTCTCTCGGGATGGCCGTGTCACCGAGCGCTCTACTTCTCTCCCTCGCGAGGTTTCGCCTCCTCACGTAGGGAAGCATCATCAGGCGAGGCGTCGCGACGGAGAGAGGGAGATCGCTCAGTGACACGGCTATCCCGAAAGAACAGCTCTGAAGAGCAAACCGTCGTAAACAAACATCTGTCCGTCTATCCCGGCACGCGAACCGGCGACCGGCGCGCGGACAGCCGCCGCTACCTGCGATGTCCCAGAGCTGCAGGCGCACGGTTGTGTCCGCGTCCCAGGCCAGGACCTTGAGCGCAAAGTCGACGCCGATGGTGGCGCGATAGCCGTGCGAGAACACCTGGTGCACGTATCGCTTGATGACGCTGGTCTTGCCGACGCCCAGCTCGCCGATGACCAGCACCTTGAAGAGGAACTCCTTCTTCTGCTCGGACATCCTCGGTGCCATCGCGCGACGATACTTCGTGTCAGAAACGCGACGCTCGCGCCAGCTGGGTCCGCTCGTCCGTTCGGGAATGCTTTCTGTTCCTTCGCGCGTCCGTTGAGCCGTTCGTTTGCCCGCACGCCCGCGAGTGTCGCTCCTGGTGTTTGCGCGCAATTCACACGGCGGCGTGAGCTATGTGTGCCGATGGTTCACGGGGTCACTGCCACCACTATCAACGCCGTCCACTATCGTTGTCGCCGCCACTCAACAACAACCGCCATTCGCCACTAAGTGACGGGGACGTCACCACGGCGCCTCTGCCGGGCCCATATGTAACCTTGAGGCTATCTCGTGAAGCGTTGTCGAAGGCTCGCCGACGGGAGGTCACGGGACAGACCTAGGTGTCACGGGGCTGCCGCCACCACCTCCGCTGCCACCACCATCCACCGCTGCCGTCATCACCACCACCGCGACCACAACCACCGTTCGTCACTAAGCGGCGGTGATGTGCCCACGGCGCCAGTGCCAGGCCAGGTGCACCACCGCCACCACTATCACCACCACCTCCACTGTACCGCCACCACCACCATCGGCAGTGGCGCGCGAGCACACACACGACGTAACAACTAAACGCGCGCTTTAATAAAACCGCGGTCTTAAAAGTGACAAATAAACAAAAAGAGAATATGCGACGTTTCGGGAGATGACCCTTCTGTGGGCCGATGTCCGAAACGTCAACTATTGCACGCAGTTTTCCTTACAAGGCCCCGTGGCCGGCGTCATCGAGGAATGTGACGAGTGTGCGCGAGAATGTCCGAGTGTGGGGTGCGGTTCTCGGCCGCGTGCCGCGCGTCGCTGAACTTTCGCGGCGCGCTGCTCGATATAGATTTCACCTGGGTGTCCGGCGCGCGTCCATACACACGGCAAACACGGGGTGCGATGCGTACGCACGCACGAAGGACGGCGCGGGGGCGCGGTCAGTAGCCCCGCCGCCTCACGGTAAGAAGGTTCTGCGTTCGATTCCCAGCTCGGGTGCCTTTCTGCGTGAAGCTTGCGTGCTCTCTCCCCGTGTCCGCGTGGGTTTTTGCTGGGTACTCCGGTTTTCTCCAGCAGTCCAAAGACGCTGCTGTCTCGGTTAATTGTTCTGCGGACTAAATTACTCCCGGTGCTTGCCCCTCACCGCTGGACACCTGTTAAAAAGAGCTACATAGCTCAACGGTTCCTTCCAAATTCCGACGGAGGCCCAGCACTGGTTCACGAAATTGTGACTGTTTTTGTTGTCCGTGAGCGGGAATCAAACTCGGGCTGCAGGGTTCATGGCGCAGCACGCCAACCACTACACCACCGCTCCCAGCAAGCACATAATGACAAGCATACCCACATTTAAAATATATAAACAGCCATCCGCACTGTCCGATTCCCACATCATTTATTCTTGACAGCGTTAGACGGAACACAATCTCACAGCTACAGGAGTGAGGGAATCGCGCGCCCGTGTCAAACAAACACGTGGATTAGCGCGGCTCAATACAAACCACACTGCGGCATCGCCCCACCTGCCACGCGATTGGTGAAGCATCGCCCAACACGGCATGCGATTGATGCAGCGAACTGGTGCATCGTGGGTATGTACTGCCCTCTTTATCGATTCACTGCTGAATCGGGGGGGGGGGCGGCCTCCCCATGCCACGTGGGTCGCGCGCATTGTTTGAACATACTTCACCACGCCAGTCAGTGGGGGTTGGCGGAAGGGAACACGGGTGTTGTGACATAGTAGAGTATGACAGTGCCCGACGGCGCCGGCCGCGGGGATAGCGCTTGGCTCCGCCTCAGTCCATCATCCCGACGGGGTCAGTAAAACTCGCAACGCCTTAGAGGTCATCCCCGAGGTCATCCTTAGAGGTCATCCGCGAAACCCACGTGACGGATTCCCACGGCCGGCTCGGGGTTGCCGACGGCAACGAGCGCCGGGCAGCGCTCGGCCGGAGCGGTCGCCAAAATATAAAACTGAAGAATTTTTATGACAACAGGGCGCGCGTCGCGGCCGCCAATCACCACTTCCCAGGTAATTTCGACTGCCACGTGCCCCCGCGAAAGCCGTCATTAACCCCGTGACCCTTGGCCCCTTGCACGTCGGACCCGTTGGCGGCGTCGCCTCCCCATCGCCGCGCGTCTCCCTTCGCGGGCGCCGCGCCGCGCCCGCCGCCGCCGCCCTGCCCGGCATCGCCCGCGCTCCGGCCCCTCGCCTCCCCGGCCTGCGCCCAGCGGCCCTGCGCCCAGTGGCCCTCGCGCGGCCTGCCCGCGCCCCAACGCTGGGCGTCGGCGCGTCGGTCGTGCTTGCCGTGCTGGCCTTGCTGGCCTTGCTGGCCCCGGTCGGGCTCGTCGCCGGGCGGGCCCTTGAGCTTGCGCCGCGGCACGAACTGCAGCGCGTCGCTCCAGTCGCCCGTGTCCTTGACGCGGTCCAGGATCTTCACCACCTGGTCGAGGGTCAGGTTCTTGCCGCCGAGGCCCCAGCTCAGGTACCTGTCGAGCGGCAGGCGCGCCGTCGCCAGCCCGTGGCGCTTGGCGCGGCCCAGCGACACGCCGGTCTCCACGGCCAGGTCCACGAAGCCGCCCACCACGTACACGGCCGAGTGGTCGAACGCGCGCAGCTCATTGGGCGAGTCGGCCGTCAGGTAGACCAGCCGCTCGCGCGGGAACAGCTCCAGGAAGGAGCGCTCCGTGTCGGCGACGAAGGCCCGTCGCAGCGTGTCGGCGCCGTACAGGCGCTCCAGCGCCGCGCAGGCCGTGCGGCCTTCGGGCCCGGCCGCGGCGCCGCGGCCCGGCGCGTAGCTGCACAGGTGGAGGTGGAAGGGGTCGCGAGCCCGCCGGTTGGTCGAGACGAGCTCGATGATCTGCTCGGCGCAGCTGCGCGACGCGCGCGCGTTCATCATGTGGTCGTAGTTCATGTCGATGACGAGCGGCTGCCCGAAGCGCATGGCCTGCGCCAGGCGCCAGTCCTGCGCGCGCTCCTCCGTGCGGCTCCAGAACGTCAGCACAAAGGTGTTCCTGCGGCGGGGGAACGGTCGTGCGCACGCGCGGTTACGGTCCGGCGAGCCGACGGCGATTCTCGGTACTCGTCGCACCGCCCCTGGAGGCGCCGCGCTGTTTGGGATTGAACCCGCCGAACGGAATCGCACCGAGACGGTGGAACGCGGGCATTGGAGAACGTGCGCGGGTTACTGACGCGATGCCGGCACGGACGAAACGTCGGCGTCGGCAGGACGGGTGCCGGGCGGAGAGGCGAGCCGCGACGAATGTGGCGAGCTGTGAGGAGTGTGGTGAACTGCGGTGAGTGCGGTGAGCGTGTCGTGAGCGTGTGGCGAGCGTGGTGGGCTGTGAGAATGTAATGTAGTGCGGTGAGTGCGGTGATTGTGGTGAGGGCAGTGAGTGTGTGGTGAGTGTGGTGTGGTGCGACGGCACCAAATTAATTGGCGGGCGAGTGCGAAAGCACTGAAATAACTTGAGGTCCTCGAGAAAAAAACACGTGGGGACACAACCACTGCACGGGGTGGCGCGTCACACTCCCTCCCTCCCTCGCCTCCCCACCCATTCCCCGTCTCCCTCCCTCCCTTCACCCTCCCCTCCCTCACTTCCCTCCCTCCCCTCCACATCCTTCCCTCCCCACACCTCGGCTCTGTTCTTCTCCCACGCCCGGCCGCCTTTGTCTCCCTAGTGGCAATGTTTACACAATGCACCAGGACCGGTTCAAAAAAATCCTCACTGGTGTTGGCCTTGAGCGGGATTCGAACTCAGGTCGCCAAATTTGTAGGCTAGTGTGTGGGGGTCCCCCCCGCACACACACAGCGAGCGTCTGCACAGAACGCGTCCAATCTCCTCAGATGTCGAGAGCTAAGCGGGGTTGAGGCTGGCCTGTGTTTGGATGGCCTATCACAATGCTGTGGGGCTGCGTGGTGGCCTGCCACAGGCGCCGTGGCGACGTCACCGCCACTTAGTGGTGAACGGTGATTATTGTTGTTGTTGGTGGGCAGCAGAGGGCAGTACAGCAACACAGATTCTAAACGTGTGTACGAGCTTCACCACGTGTTTGCTGTGTGAGCTGATACCCAGGACAGCGATGCTACCGAGAAGGCCCATCTCTACAGGTTTTCTGGCTGAAATATCCTGCTGCCATTCGTACTTTTTAACGTCAATGATAGTCCCACTTACCATTTAGCAACTTCCTTGATACATTACTTAAAAGGCGGCAGTTCTCTCTGAGTGCGATCCTTGCCCTTGCTTCCCCAAGTGTAAACAAACGTGATCAGCGGCACGCAAGACGGGCCAGCCCCGAGAAACGTAACGAAGTAAATAAACCAAATAAATCGTTTTACTTTCTACGTCAAAGAGCCATCGTTGGGTATCAGCATAATTTAGAGATTGACAGAGCAGTTTATTTTAAGCTTAGTTTCTTCACCATTAATCAGACTCCTCATCGCGCGTGCCGCTCAAAAATCATCTTTTTTGTTTGGTTAATTTGCAATTTTTTTATATTTGCGTGTTATTTGTGTCAATGCAGGAATCCTGCAAATGCGTGCAAGCTCACCGGGTATTTTTCTGCTGTAATAATAATAAATATATATATCTATCTCGCGTGCCGCTCACGGCAGGCGTTCCGCGCGGTGCCGACCGGTGCGTTGGAGAATCGCCGCGCGCCCGCGGCTGTCCCCCGTCGCTCGTCCCCCCGCCACACCCCGGGGGGCCCCGCGTACCTGAGCGGCTCATCCGTCCTCGCCTCCTTCGGCTGCAGCAGCTCGCGCTCCTCCCGCTTCCCCTCCTGCTTCTGCTTCCTGGCCGTCCGCATGCACTCGCGCTTGTACAGGAAGCGCAGGAAGCGCTGGCGCATCGACTTGCTCGTCATGCCCAGGTACTCGTCCACATGCGCCTCGGTCATGACGCTCGGCACCGACTTGCCCGCCTCGCGCAGCAGCGCGATCAGCTGCAGCGCCGCCTCCGCCGTCTCCGCGCCGCCCACCTCCACCGCGGCGCTCAGCACGCCCGGCCCGCCGCCCGCCGGTGCCGCGCGGCCTCCGCTCGCGTCCGCCCGCCCTTCAGCGTCCTCGGCCGACCGCGTGGCGGCGGCGGCGCTGGCGGCGCTCGGAGTGCCCGCGCCGCACGCGGTTTCGGCCGGGCGCAGCTGCAGCTTGCTCGCCGACGCCTCGTGCGCGCCGCTTTTGCTCGCGATGCTCTTCCACAAGTCGAGGTCGACGTCCTCCCTCCGGCCGCCGTCCCCGTCCTCGGGCGGAGCTTTGGCGCCGGAGTCGGCGAAGTTACGGCGGAAGGCGACCGCGGCGACGGAGGGAAGGGTGCGGCGGGTGAGGCGGACCGCGAGGTGGGGGGGCCAGGCGGCGCGGCGCGCCACGCCGAGCAGGGCCGCGGACAGCATCGTGCCCGCGTCGCCCGCTGCAGCGGCTGCCACGGAGATGACGGAGCGGAGACAAGCGGATCAGTCGCCGGCACCGCGCCCTGAGCGCTCCCTGGTTAATGAGTGTGTGTGAGTGGGTGACTGAACATCTATCCATCCATCTGTGTCTGTGAGGTTAACTGTGTCTCTGTGCGTCTCTGCGAGTCCCTATGAGTCTTTCCGTCTCTGCGAGTCCCCTTGTCTACCTCTGTGGCCCTGTGAGTCTAAGTGTCACCGTCTGAGTTTCCGCGTCTCCTTGTCACTATCTCGCCGTCTCTGCCGGTCCACTTCTGTCTCTGGTAAGTCCGTCAGTGTCTCCGTGACTCTGTGTCTCCTTGTCTCTCCGTGTCTCTCACCGTCACCGTCTCCGTGTCTCCGTCTCGCCCTGTGATCGCCCCCTGTCCCCCACGTGTGTGCTCCGGGCCGTGCTGCCGGGGTCACAGTGCGGGGGTCGCGACCTCCACCGCCGGGGTTCGTCGTCACGTCCGCGCAGGGGCGTAGTGACGTCGCCGCGTCATACGTGATAATTTGCCCACACCGGCGCGGTGACGTCAGCACGCAGGGGGCCGGAGGTGGTCGACCATGAGCTACATGCTGCCGCAGCTGGGCAGCAAGAGGGAGGTGGACGCCGCCATTAGGAGCGTGGCCGACAGGGTGCTGGTGCTGCGCTTCGGCAGGAGCGACGAGCCCGCATGCCGCCACCTCGACGAGACGGTGAGGCCCACGGGCAGGGAGGCGCAGGCGGCCAGGCCTCGGCACGGGCACACTCGCGCCGCACTGTGTTCCTGTGTCACTGTGAGTCTCATTGTGTGTCTGTGAGTCTCACTGTATCGTGTGAGTCTCACTGCCACTGTGAGTCTCATTGTGTTTCTGTCACTGTTCCTGTGCCACTGTGCAACCGTGTCAATGAATCTCACTAAGTCAGGCAGCCCATGGCACTTGGTTCTGTCCCATGACCTCCTGTCAGCGAACCGTCGACACTCTGCGTGATAGCCTCAAGGTGCACCTGGCCTGGCACAGGCTCTGTAGAGACGTCACCGCCACGTTGTGGCGAACGGCGGTTGTTGTTGTCACAGTTGCCGCGAGAGCGGCCACAGGGTGGCGCCACGGGCTGGCTCAGCGAGACCATCGCGTCTCACACCCGGCAACTTCAACCCTGGCTCAGTGGGTATCATCGCTGCCGCCTCACAGCAAGAAACGATTCTCGGCTCGGGCGTCTTTCCGTGTGGAGTTTGCTTATTCTTCCCGTGTACGCTTAGGTTTTCTGAACTGATACTGGGCCTCCGCCTTGGTGGACTCAGCGTCACATGAGTACCTGGTGCGCTGTGTAAACATTGAGCGGGTGGGCCGTGCCTGCCTTCATAGGTACTCGCTAACAGCACTTGACCCAACAGTCTGTTAAGCCGATACGGGGACTCTTTGTCTTTGTGCTAACAACACTTGACCCAAGATTCTGATAAGGCTACACGGGGGCTCTTTGTTTTTGTGTTTGCCGCCGCGCAGCTGTGGAAGACGAGCCACGACCTGAGCAAGATGGCGGCGATCTACCTGGTGGAGGTGTGCGCGGTGCCCGTGTACACGCACTACTTCGACATCACCGTCACCCCCTCCACCGTCTTCTTCTTCAACGGGCAGCACATGAAGGTGGACCACGGGTAGGGCCTCCGCGCGGCACGGCCGCCCCCGCTCGCTCGGCACCGGCCGCACGCGCCGTCCGCGCCGGCTGTTCGTACAACGATAGCCCACCCGGACACTCGCTCCCTACACTGGTTACTCGCTCAGCAATACCCCATCCAGACACTCACTCGCTCCCCACACCGGCTACTCAAACAACACGTATTCCTTCAGACATGCCCACACCGAGCTCGGCTCCGCGTCTCCGCATCCGCGTGTCGTCCCTGACAAGGCGCGAAATCTGTGCGCGCTATAAACTCTGCACGCCTCTAAACATCGTCGTACCACGGCGCTTCTCACTTACGGAACCTCCGGGCCGTGCGGCCAAACGCGGCCCACAACTTGGTTTCACACGGCCCACGGTCACGTGGGGCCAGAGACTTTACAGCAGCCCACTGCCCCGATACGAATAGTTATGTTGCTCTGGAGCTGCTCTTACGGGATAGCCGTGTCGAGCGTTCCTCCTCTCGCTCCACACGGCCATCAAGCAGCTGTTGAGAGTGATTCTCATCCGTCGAGCCATTTCAGTCACTCAGTCAGTCGTTATCTAAGCTGGAAGGAACCGTTCACTTGCGTAGCTGTTTTTACCAGTTGTACAGCATTGAGGGGTAAGCAAGTTACAACATCTCAGGGCACCGGGGGCAGTTTCAGTCCGGACAATTATCCCAGACAGCATGTTTTTGGACTACAACACAGGGGAGGAACGCTCGGCACGGCTATCCTAACAGCGGCTCTTAGGAGCCATTCTCGTGACGCATCGAGCCGCGACGACCTCCGCCGTCGCACCCGGCGATCGCTGCGGCCGGCGGCGTGTGTTGACGGCCGGTCACCGAGCGCCGCCGCCCTCACTGTCGCCCGCAGCTCGCCAGACCACACCAAGTTCGTGGGCGGCTTCAAGAGCAAGCAGGACTTCATCGACCTGGTGGAGGTGATCTACCGCGGCGCCATGCGGGGCAAGCTCATGGTGCGCAGCCCCATCGACCCGCACGACATCGAGAAGTACGACCTCCTCTACCACGGCATCTGAGGAGGAGCCCACGTGGCCAAACGCCCGGCCACGGGAATGTGCAATTTCACCGATCGCTATCGGAGCTTGCCCAATCGGGCGGCGGGGTGGCGCGGCGGTGACGTCGGCCCCCGCCACCTCGGCGACTTTAACCTGGACGCAAACCCAGGTCCTCGATGTGACCGGCTCGGTGTCTCTGGCACGGCCATCGCGAGGCAGCTGGCGGCCGCGACGTGAGGCCGTTAACGGTGAGCGTTTCACGAGGCCTTGGATCGCGTCTCCTCTCCTCCGCCGCGAAATTTACGCGCGCGGCAAAACGAAGCCGTGCGCCGAGAGGAAATGAGAAGTGCTCGCGCCGGTAATGCGATTGCTTTGCATCTGTTGCGGTTTGTTGTTTTATTACACCGGCCTGGATGTATTTGTGAGATGTAATAAATTATTGTACCTCGAACGGGGTTATTTATCAACCCAAAACGAAATCACCCGCGTTCCGTTTCCCCCGTAGTGCTGCCTCTTCTGCTTACAAACACAGCGGCTCAGCGCAGGCCGCGCAGGAACGTCACGTGCCCGGCAACAAACGGCAACGTCGGGGTGTCTGTGCAGCAGTAACATCCGCTCCTCACGGAAAGAAAGTCCTGCCCGAGGTGGTTCGATTCCCGCCTCGGGCTGATAACGTCAGAATATATAGGGCACAGTGTCTGCCAAATATTGGCGCCGGCTAACTGTGTGGCTGTCTTCCCCCGACCTCTCCGGTTTTCTCACGCCTCTGAATCGTTCTCTTTTTGAATACCTTCGGCATTGAACAAATATGCGCGGCGCATTATGAATTGTGTATGTTATCACTATAATAAAATTTGTAATAGAGATGAGCGTTTCTTGATTTAAGCGAGGTTATAGTGAGTTTGGGGAGAGAGACGCCGGGGTGGGAATTCCACAGCGGACCAGAGCGACGGATGACGCAGAAAGAGAGGCGTTGTGCCTGCCAGTGTGCTGAGTGGGTTGGTGAGTGGCCCTGTGTCTGCCGGGATAGGCTCCCGCTCACCGCGACCCTCTACAGGAGGAAGTGGGTACTCATAACGGATGAAAGAAGTAACGAATCGTGGGAGGTGGTGGTATTCGGGCCGCGGCATCGTGCGAACGTTTTGTTTCGTCAGCCTTGGGCCGTGTGGACCAATCGCCGCGTGGAGAAGTGATGCCATCCGTCTCTGGGTGGGTGGCTGTCCGTGGCGTGGCCGTGGCGTGGCTCGGCAGCAGCGCGAGCTGGTGAACACACGTGCTGTGGCGGGGGTTGTCCGTCGTTAGCGCCGGGAGCCCTCCATCAGCACCGCGGAGTCACTTTAACACATTGTGGCAAAGTCGTGTACGTTTGTTTTACGTCCTGCTGTCATTGGGGTGGCGTAGCGGTGAGTAACGCTGCTGCCTCACAGCAAGAAGGTCCCGGGTGGGTTGTGTGAGGAGCTCACAAATATTAGAAAGATCTGGACAGAGTCCCATTTGTGAGCTCCTCCGGCAGGCGAGGCTCAGATGGCTGAGCCATGTAGCCCGCATGCCCAGCCATCGCATTCCCAAGCAACTGCTGTTTGGCCGGATAGAGGGGGCTAAACGGGCGCGGCACGAGCTAGAGAGGAGATGGACTGATGCGGCACAGGAGGATGTGGAGCTGGGAGGAGCTGGGTGGACTTGCTGAAAACTGGTACCAGCGGTGTCAAGATCGACCTCTGTGGAGGAGGTTCGTGAAGGACGCTGCTGAGCAGTTGGAGGCAGTCGCCCTCCAGCAACAACGGAGGGTGGAGGAGCGACGCTCACAACAGCGAGCCGAGCGGCCAAAGCACAGCAAGTTGGCACGGTAGGGAGCTCAGGTGGTGCATCTGCCAGTCATCTCAGTCAGGCAGCCCGTGACACCTGGGTCTGTCCTGTGACCTCCTGTCGACGAGACTTCAACACTTCACGTGGCCTCAAGGTGCATATGGCCTGGCACAGGCGACGTGGTGACGTCACCGCCACTTATTGGCGAATGGCGGTGGTTGTTTTGGAGCGAAAAGGTGAGGGGGTGCGAGGGAGGCGGATGCGAGCGGTGAGCGGAAGCGAGAGCTGTGAGAGGGGTCCGCAGGAAAGAGCGCGGGTGAGAGAGGGCGAGTAGCGGTGGGGATACGAGGTGAGCGGGAGAGAGAGCAGGGTTGAGAGCGGGTGACCGAGAGAGCGGAGGTGAGAATACGAGGGAGGCGCGTAAGAGGGGGTGAGTTAACGGCAGCGGGGGTGAGGGTACGAGGTGAGCGGGTGAGCGGGAGAGCGCCGTGCGTCGGTGAGGCGCTGGTGCCCGGCGACTCGCGCGCCTGGCCGAGGCAGCTGTGTCAACACGGGCCGCTCCGCGCTCACCGGCGGCCGGGCTGCCAGCGCAAACACGCAGAATGCTCCGCATTGCTGGCAAACACATGACATTCCTCGCGCGCATTCCTCCTGTGGGGCTGCCGGGCCGCCCCCCGACTCCCTCCGATACCAGCCCGGCCCTCGCTGGCGGTGGCCCGGCCAGCCGCCGCCGCCGCCGCACTGCCCGCCTGGCATGATCGCGCTGCCTCGGGGTAGAGAGCGGTGGCGATGCCCGCGGTGGTTGCCACCACCGCGGACGGTCCGGCTCGGGTGCCACCTTTCTGTGTGGCGTTCGCATGTTCTCTCTCGCCCGTGTCCGCGTGGGTTTTGGAACGGCCATGATAGGCTCCGGCTCACAGGGTGCCATGCAGGGCTGTACTCAGGACGAGACGCCAGTTTATCACAGGGCACCGGGACAATTTAGTCCGCAGGCCAATTAACCTATGCAGCAGCATGTCTTTGGACTGTGGGAGGAAACCGGGGTGCCCGGCGAAAACCCACGCGGACACGGGGAGAACATGCGAACTCCACAACAGAAAGGCACCCGAGCCGGGATTCGAAGCCGGATGCTTCCTGCTGTGAGGCGGCAGCGCTACTCACCACGCCACCGTGCCAATCTCTTTAAACATCTTTCTGTGTTGCGAAGGAGAGAGGAGCAACACTCGACACGGAAACACGACAAGTGTGTTTGTCTAACAGTAAAAATAGTCGCGTGTATGTCCTATGTTGTGTGCGGGGCGGCACGGTGGCGTCGTGAGTAGCGCTGCCGCCTCACAGCACGAATCCCGGCTCGGGTGCCTTTCTGTGTGGAGTTTGCATGTTCTTCCCGTGTCCGCGCGGGTTTTCGCCGGGCACTCGAGTTTTCTCCCACCGTCCAAAACATGCTGCTGCATAGGATAATTCTCCTTACTAAATTGCCTCCGGTGCCCTATGATGGCCTGGCATCCAATGCGGGGTATAGTCGTGACTTGCGCCCTGTGTCTAGTGAGATAGGCTCCGGCTCACCACAACCCCGTACAGAATTAAGCGGTTTCTGACAATGAATGATTGAATGAAAACTGGTGCAGGCCATCAAACCGTGAGTTTCAAGTTCCAGACAGGAACCACGCACAGAGCTCAGCCTCTCACAGTGGCCACTACGGTGCCGCCACGTGACGTTTTCTTAAATAGTAGAAATCCTAGATTGCCACGATGGGGACCAGTTTACCCACAGGACGACCACTGTTGACATCCAACAGAGTGCTACTTATTTTATTAACCTGTGAAAGCCGGACGATGATAATAATAATGTTACAGTTATAACGCGTGGCACATATTCATTCAATGTCGAAGGTATTTCATTCGACGAGGGAACAATTCACAGGCGCGAGAAAGCGCAGAGAGCCGGAGGAGGCAGCCAGGCGGTTTGTCGGCGCCATATTGCCACACATTACTTTCTATATATTATAATGTTAAGTTGTGGGAGGAAATCGGAGAACCCGGAGGAAACCCACGCAGAACAGGGGGAGAAAACACAAACGCCACACAGAAAGGCGCCCAAGGCGGGAAGCGAACCGCCTCGGGCAAGACCTTTCTTTCTGTGAGGCGCGGATGTTACCACTGCGCCACTCTGTTTCGAGTCTCTGCCGTTGGGATTCAGATACGGCATGTCCTCGGATTGCGATCGGAGGGGCTTGCGAATCCAGCGGAGTGAATTAACCCACATATACTGTACGGCTGGAATGACAGACGCCGGGCTAAGCCGAAAACATTCACTCCAAAGCGACGCCCATAAACTAAAAAAATAACCCCGTCTTAAAATAAACACACCTTGGGGCTGGCGCGCCACACGCGTTACTTCACTCAAAATAACTCGCGGGGAAAAATATGCGGGCCCCGGTTCCGGCCCAGAGGCGCGTTCAGCGGCCTCCGCTACCCCGCGGGGCCGCGGGGCCCCACGGCGGCGGCACAAGGCACTTAGCGAGCACTTGAGCGGGCATCGGCGGAGAGCAAACGGAGCTGCCCAGAGACCACAACCCGCGCCCACCGAGCGCCTCAAATGGCCCTGTGAGGCGCCGCCGCCGCCGCGTGCTTGGCACGTGGCCCCCTTCCGGCCGGCACGCCTCGCCAGGCCCCGCGTCTCAACGGGCCTGTTTGTTGGACAATAACAAGCGGCCGTCGTGTTTCCCGGGGCCCTCTGGCCGCTGCCCCGTGTTCCGCTGGCGAGGCCGCGCGCATTCCAGGTCGCGGTGGCGCAAGCGGCGCGCGGTTGGGCAACGCCGGGCAGCGAGGGCCCCGCACCCGCACACACCGCGCCTGTGTCCCGCGCATACAGCCCCGGGGTGTACATTGTGATGGGGCCGGTCGCGTGGGGGAAAAGGGGGGTGGGGGGTTAACGTGACACATTAGTCGAAGCGTGTGAGTGTGCGTTCATTAAGGCCCACGCCTCTGTAATTATAACCGTGTCGGCGCCGCTAAAGAGGCTTTTGTGAAAATCTAAGTCTAATGTAAACAGCGTTTTAAATATCGCGTAACTTCCAAACCGTGCCGCGGAAGTCGGGGCGAATACAATCCCGCCGTTTGTGGAGGGAAGGCGGCGCGCTCTCGTGTCAGACACGAGGCCCTCGGCTCGCGAGGTAGAAGTGCGAGGGTTCAAATCCTGGGCCATCGTCTAAGTAGCCCATCGGCACTGCGTGGTCGATAAAGTGAGCGCTACTTTGTGGGAAGTCAGCGTTGGTAGTCTGTTAGACAAACTGGACTCTGCCATAGGAATGTGCAATATCCACTGCCGGCCCAGGCCTGTCATTGGGAGATGAGATTATTGCCTATTGCTCCTGAGCAGCGAGTCTCTGTGTCAAGAAGCGCCCGGGTTCGAATCCTGGCTCGGGTGCCTTTCTGTGTGGAGTTTGCATGTTCTCCCCGTGTCCGTGTGAGTTTTCGCCGGACACTCCGGTTTCCTCCCACAGTCTAAAGGCATGCTGCTGCGTAGGTTAATTGGCTTGCGGACTATATTGCCCCCGGTGCCCTGCGATCGACTGCCGTCCCATCCTGAGTATAGCCCTGCCTTGTGCCCTGTGTCTGGCTTGCCACGACCCTGAACATGATTAAGTGGTTTCTGACAGTGAAGGAATGAAGTTCCCATAGAGGAGGCTACTGTGACACTGGTAATAGTAGCTCCTGGAGACGTGGGGCACACGGCCACACCTTATAAAGCGATCGGGATAAGTGTGTGTGTCCGGTTGTGTGTGTGACAGGTTGTGTGTGTGCCGTGTCGACCTTCATAGGTGCTCGCTAACAGCACTTGTCCCTACAGTCTGTTAAGGCTATATAGGGGATCTTTGTCTTTGTCTTTGTGTGTGTGTGGGGAGCGGTAGCCCAGTGGTTAGCGCACTGGGCTACGAATCTGGCGACCCGAGTTCGAATCCCGCTCACGGCCAACACCAGTGACGATTTTCTGAAACCGGTCCTGGGCCTCCCCTAGGTCGACTCAGCCTCAAATGAGTACCTAGTGCGGTGTGTAAACATTGCCACTAGGGAGACAAAGGCGGCCGGGCGTGGTGCTGGCCACCCACCTCCTCCTGTGGCGTGTGACCCCAATTTAATTGACCCCTTACTCGTTTTTTTCCTTTGCTCATTCATTCCTGCTTTAAATAACCCTCATTTATGTCAAGCTTGTAAAGTTTAAGTGTTGCATTTTTATTTTGATAAAATTACATTGAACACCCACAATTGGTATACACAAATATTAAGCTTCAGAGCATGAAATGGGGGTCACAATACATGTGGACCACCCTGTACAAGCAGCGTCATTGTCCGTCTGCCCGTGCGGAGGGAGGCCTCTGGCCACGACGAGGGGCGGTGTTCGTGATTGTGGGGCCCCGGGCAAAATTCAATGAATGTTCCATGAATGGACGTCAACGTTAATCTTAGATTCAATAGCTTTGACTCAATAGATTTAACAAACCACCGAGCAGTAAATAAGCATTCTTGTACACTTGACTAATTCATTCATTGATTGTTAGAAACCGCTTAATCCTGTACAGGGTTGCGGTGAGCCGGAGCCTATCTCGGCAGACACGGGGCGCAAGGCAGGGCAACACGCAGGATGCGACGCTAGTCCATCATAGGGCGCTGGGGGAAATTTAATCAGCAGGCCAATTTACCTATGCAGCAGCGTGTCTTTGGACTGTGAGGGGAAACCGGAGTGCCCGACGAAAACCCACGCGGACACGGGGAGAGAACATGCAAACTCCACACAGAAATGCAGCCGAGCCGGGATTCAAACCCGGGTGATTCTTGCTGTGAGGAGGTACCGCTACTCACCGCTACGCCACCGTGCCGCCCCACATGACCAATCAATTCAATTCAACTTTATTGTCAAATCTGCCATATGTACAGGACATATAGAGGATCGAAATTCCTTCTCTCAGACCCCGGTGTTGGCACATACATGGACTGGAACACAACAACAAAAGTGTATAAATACTAGGATTAAAAAAAATACTTACTTTTTTTACATTTACACGTTAATCGTGAAACTATATAGGAATTGTCTGTATGTCAAACGGCCGGCCATCGAGCCCCCCCTCCCCCCGTGGAGGGGCAGGAGAATCCCTGCAATCGCCAGGATTGCCCCACGGTTAGGACCGCTAGCGGCCATCAGGCAGGTCAGAAGCAGTGGGCCCTGTGAATGCGGCCCCGTGGCCAACTGGCTCGCTGAGAAGCGGCCGGGCCTCACGGCCCCGCGCTCCGCTCTCCGCGGCGCATTCCTGGGGCGGGTTACGCCGAGGGCAGCGCGGGCAGCGTGCGGGCAGCGAGCTGGCAAACAGCGCGAATAAAGGGACCCCGTCCCGCTCCCACTGCCCCGCGCCGCTCGGTCCCACACGGGCCGCGCGGGGGGCCCCCCAACTCCAGGAATGTCAGCTTCTCCTCCCAGACAATCGCCGGCTCACTTAGTGCCTCTGTGTCAACAGCGGCCAGGGAGGGGCCGGCCGACGCGATCCCACACACGGACCTTTTACATCTATGTGAAACATTCCTGGCCCCGCTGCTCGGGACTCGTTAAAGATGACTCATCAGTTAGCCCGCTCGGTCGGTGTGGCCGCCGCGTTGGGGCCATCGGTGCCGCGGCGGTGGTGGCCGCACGCCCGCGTCACGCACCGACAACATCGGAGCCGTGACAGTTTTGTCGACACGGAAACATACTGTGACGAGGTGTGAGGATGACGACAGGCAGGGTCCGCGGCCACGAGAAGACTGATGGCCCGCGGGACGCGGTGATGGAGGCCACTGGCGGTGTCAGTCGCGGGGCGACTCGGGCTTTGCGGGCCCCTCCCCGCCTCCCACGGGAGAAGGCCCCGGTGGCGATGTTCGGCACACAGACGATCGCTCAGCACGCCGGATGATGCCGCCAACGTGGGAGGCGAAACGTCGCAACGGAGAGAGAAGGGACGCTCAGTGACACGGCTATCCCGAAAGAACAGCTATGGGGAGCAATTCTCATCACACGTGGAGCCGTGACAACCTATATTAGTATCATTCCACAATAGTTTCACAATAGATTAGTCGCGAATACAGTAATGCCCCTGTACTGCTTTAGTGCTCTGTTTAAATAAATCTAGTTAATCTAAGACTTAATTTGAGTCCATTATTGCAACACTCATTGGAAGGGGATTCAGTGCTTTTTAATCAGAGTGGGGGGAGGGCTCATCATTGAATTTATCCTGGGGTGGTTTTTCGAAATTCACGAGTCTGAGATTTAAAACATTTTAAAAAAAATATTTTACCTGGGAAACCCCTTGAGATGGGCCGCGTGTTGGCAAGGCTGTTCGGCGCGCCCATTGATACCCGCACGGCAAACACGCGGGGTCACGTGTACACACACATAGCGACACGTACACTCACACAGACAAAGGTCCCCTGTATAGCCGCTACGCGACTTGAGGCAAGTGCTGTTGCCGAGCACCTATGAATGCCGACACGTCACACGAAGGGGCGAGTGGTCAGCACCACGCCCGCGCGTCTTTGTCTCCCTACAAAGACAAATATCCCCCATATAGCCTTAACTGACTGTGTGGCGAAGTGCCTGTTAGCGAGTAGCACCTGTAAAGGCCAGCGCGGCGAACGAAGGAGTGGGTGGCCAGCACCACGCCCGGCCGCCTTTGTCTCCCTAGTGGCGCGGCGCTCCGGGCCCCCGCAGCCAACTCACAGGGGCGCCGCGGGATATTACAAATGTTCGATATAGCCACATTATAATTTCTGACTTTGTGCGCCGTGGAAAAAATCCTGATACACCTAGGGCGCCGTGAACCGAGAAAGTTTGGGAAGCACTGGTTTAAGCCATCTCAATGTGGGTTTAAGCCGCCTGAATTTGGAATTAAGCCACTTGAATGTGGGTTTAAGCCACTCGGCCGAGCGCACTGCTGCCCCACCAACCTCAGCGTGGAGGTGGACGATCTCGTCAGTCGGCGCGTTGCACGTGCGAGGGCCGAACTCGTTCTGGTCGGCTGCCAGGCCCGCCACGCGCTCCCGGCTCAAACCCATCCCTCGCCCGTCGCCTTTCGTTTGCCCGCTTCACAGTGGCCATCTCTTCAAACAGTGGCGTCGGGGCGCCTGGCACCGAGCCCGCGCCACTGAAGTCGCGATTCTCACCGCGGCGCTAATCCTCAAGGCTCAGCGTCCCAGAGAGGCGAGCCGTGAGTGTGCGGGGAAATGTCCTCATCCCAACCGTGGGGACCGCATCTCGCGAGACGGGAGCGCCGTTCCTCGTGTGAGATCCACAATGAGTAATGTGCGGCGTGAATTAGGAATTTTGGTAAACCGTGGTGCGGCAGCGGTGAGTAGCGCTGCCGCCTCACCGGAAGAATCGCCCGGGTTTGAATCCCGGCTCGGGTGCCGCCTATCTGTGTGGAGTTTGCATGTTCTTTCCCCTTGTCCGCGCGGGTTTTCGCCGGGCACTCCCGTTTCCTCCCACAGTCCAAATACACGATGCTCCGTAGGTTAAAAAGCCTGTCCTTCGATACTCGTCAGGTGCAATTTATGATGTGTTTGGGATTTTCGTGTACTTCTCGAAATATCGATCCTTGTGCAGCGCTTTGTAACCCTCGGGTGGAAGGCGCTATATAAATTGAAATTATTATTATTATAGGGGGCGGCACGGTGGCGTAGTGGGTAGCGCTTCCGCCTCACCGGAAGAATCGCCCGGGTTCGAATCTCGGCTCGGGGTGCCTTTCTGTGTGGAGTTTGCATGTTCTCCCCGTGTCCGCGTGGGTTTTCGCCGGTTACTCCGGTTTCCTCCCACCGTCCAAAGACATGCTGCCAGGTTAATTGGCGTACTGACTAAATGTCCCCAGGCGCCCTGCGATGGACTGGCGTCCCATCCTTGGTGTTCCCCTGCCTTGCGCCCTGTGTCTGCCGGGATAGGCTCCGGCTCACCGCGACCCTGTATAGGATTAAGCGGTTTCTGAAAATGAATGAATGAATGAATTATTATTATAAATTGCCCGGGTGCCCTGTGATGGACTGGCGTCCAATCTTGCGTATAGCCCTTGCCTTGCGTCCTGTATCTGTCGGGATAGGCTCCAGCCCACCGCGATACTGAACAGGATTGAATCGGTTTCTGACAATGGATGGATGGATGGTGTATACCGAACATCGCTCGGCTAAACGTGCAGCCAGCGCAGCCGCCTGCTCCTGGAAATCGCTCAGATTGCCGCACGGCTCAGAGCCCCGCGGAGCGACCCCGGCGCATCCTCGACCCTCGCCGCCGCTGTAACGGACCCCGTAACGCGAGCCGCCTTCAGCGGGACGTGTAAAGTAGCGGCACAAGGCGGCCGCGTGTGTGTGTGTGTGTGGTGTGTGAGGCCGGGGCGACCGGGCAGCCGTGAAAGGTGTTCATGAAGAAGCGAGCAATTAGCGGCCCGGGCAGAGAAGGGCCCTACAGGCGGGGGAGACTTAGAGAGGGCCTGTGTGGCCGTGTTTGGGAGCGGCGCTACCACTCGGATCGCGTGGCGGCCGCTCAATGGGCCGCTGTTCGGCGGCTCCCCCGGCCGATGCGGAACGTTGCGAAAGAAGCGCGTGCTGCTGCCTCCCCGTTGCGGACAGGCGGCCGCATTAAGAGCGGAGAAGGAAGGGCCTGTGTGTTGCGATTGCGCATTCGGCGTGCCCTGAGTGTGTGTGTGTTGGTACGGGCGTGGTGCTGGCCACCTACTCCCCTCGTCGTCTGTACACGTCTCTGTAGGTGCTGCTCGCTGTGAGCACTTGACCCTACACCGTGTAAAGGCTATACGCGGGATCTTTGTACTTGTAGCCCGCATGCCCGGCCATCGCATGCCCAAGCAACTACTTCTTCTTCTTTGTGATTCTTCGAAGCACGATGGTCAGCCTCTGGACATCGTTGTCTTTCAGCTCGGCCTCGAAGTGTTTGGTAGAATTCGCAGGCAATGCCAAGTATCACCTGACACTGTTTGGCCACATTAAGGGGGGTAAACGGGCGCGGCACGGGCTAGAGAAGAGATGGACTGATGTGGCACAGGAGGACCTGGAGCAGGGTGGACTTGCTGAAAACTGGTACCAGCGGTGTCAAGATCGACCTCTTTGGAGGAGGTTCGTGAAGGACGCTACTGGGTAGTTGGAGGCAGTCGCCCTCCAGCAACAACGGAGGGCGGAGGAGCGACGCTCGCAACGGCGAGCCGAGCGCCGAGCGGCCAAAGCACAGCAAGTTGGCACAGTAGGGAGCTCAGGTGGTGTATCTGCCTGTCATCTCGGTCAGGCAGCCCATGACACCTGGGTCTGTCCTGTGACCTCCTGTCGGCGAGCCTTCGACACTTCACGTGGCCTCAAGATCCATATGGCCTGGCACAGACGCCGTGGTGACGTCACCGCCACTTAGTGGCGAATGGCGGTTGTTGTTGTGTACCTGTGTGTACGGGAGTGGTGCTGTGACTGCAGGGGGTAGCACCTCCACATATCCCCAGAGACCCTGGCTGAGGAGGAGGAGGTAGGAGGTAGGAAGTGGCAGGTGTCGCGGTGAGTTGAGAGCAAGCCGGGGCCCCCCTCCCACTACCTCCCGAAGCATCTCGCGCCGCACAAGGAGGAGGCTTCCGCGCAGCCTCTGCTCGGAGGTTCGACGTTGCGTTAGAGATTAATAATAATAGTAATTTTAATAATAGACTTAATAATAATTTTACAATTATAATGCGCACATATTCATTCAATGTCAAAGGTATGCATTCGACGAGAGAACGACTCAGAGGCGCGAGGAAAGCGCAGAGAGGCGGAGGAGGCAGCAAGGCGGTTTGCCGGCGTCATATTGCCACACACTGCTTCCTATATATTATGATGTTATCGGCCAAATAATTAATGAGAGATTCCAATTCTCATCTCGTCTCTCATCACATTGTCAGACACCGATTAATCCTGCGCAGGGTTGAGGTGAACCGGAGCCTATCCTGGCAGACAGGGCTATTACGCAGGATGGGACGTTCTGTTCACGTGACAGCCCTGCTAACTGTCTGTGTCGGGTGGAGGCGGGGTGCGACCCGTGTCCGGGATCGAACCGAGCGGCACTGGAACACGGCAGCGAGGGATGAGCACCACGTGCTCACCGAGACACGCGGCCTGGCACGCTGTCTGTGCAGCGGTCACATCGGCGCCTCCTCCTCCTCACAGAGAGAAGGTCCTGCCCGATGCGCTTTGATTCCCGCCTCTAACACTGGCTTTTGTCTCTAACACTGCCTCCTGTGTCTAACATTGGCTCTGTCTTTAACAGTGGCTTCTATCTCTAACACCGGCTCCTAGCTTTACCGCTGGCTCCTATCTCAAACACTGGTTCCCATCCATGTATATGCTAACACCGGGGTCTGAGAGAAACGGCATTTCAATCCTCTGTATGTTCTGTGCATATGGCAGAATCTATATATATATAAGTTGTGCTTGTTTGCTTTCTTGTTGATCACGGTGAACTCCGCCAAATCGCAACCAAATCTCGCGGGACCTTCGCAGAACGACGGCACTCGGTCCGAGACGGGTCTTTGAATCTCTAACACTGGCTCCTATCTCTAACACTGGCTTCTATCTATCTCGAACGCTGGCTCCTGTCTCTAACACTGGCTCCTATCACCACCCCTACCAGGGTGTCTATGCAGCGGTAACAGTTACTGGAGGAAACCAGAGAACCCGGAGTAAACCCACTCCGATCAAGGCGTGGAGAGCACACAAACTCCACACAAACGCCACACACAGAGGCGCTGCAGGCGGGAATCTAACCAAGGCTGACTAAAGCAGGCGGCGGCAGCGGGCCACACGGGCGCGTGGCGTGCGTCACAGGAGAGCGCGTTAACCGGGACACGGCGGGGACAGACGCACCCATCACTCATCCATCATCATCATGATCGCCATCATCACCGGCGCGTGATAGGGACACACCCTGGGCGGGTGGCGTGATAAGCAAACACCCCGGGGCCGCACCTCCACGGCTCGCGGGACCTCGAGTCTCGTGGGTCAATATTGACCGTGGCAGGATTTATAAAAAAAAAAGTTTAAAAAAATTGCGAGCGACAAATGAAGCGGCTATTTACGCGGCAAT